>VZTX01020666.1:0-200158 GCA_013400915.1 Pardalotus punctatus
TTTTTTTTCCTTTTTGTTTTTTTACTTATGGGAATGACAGTATGTGGAAGGGAACGGTGTTAGGAATTTCTCTCTGACTATGGTACTGCACATACTTCACCCTTTCACTTCTTAATATCTAAAGACACAAGCAGACCCCAAGCATTATGCCATACATGTAAGTAATACGGTCAGAATAACCAAGTGCAAGTTTGTGTGTGAAATTTTTTCATTAATTACTGCTGCTTAAGAGCTCTTGTTTTAAATAGAAAGTAATACTGGTACAAAGAAAATACAAGTTTTAACCATGTTGTTCAGAGAAGTACAAAGGAGTACAGGTGGGGAAAATGAGTACTTGTTACTAGATGAATTAAAATACATTTGAAAAAAGGGACAAGTTGTTGGTTGGATGAGTCTGATGTTGGTCTTGACATGCAGAAATATGTTATTAATTTTATTATAAAATTTTTAACACAATCTTTAATTAGAGGATTAAAAAAGAGCTTTTACTCCTCAGTTAAACCATAAATGCAACGCTGAACATACACATTAGTAGGAAGAGTGAACAGTTGCATACATGGAGAAAGCTGTTGTTGAAAAAAGCACTAAGTCTAGTGGTACATGTTTATTTCTGAATTTCCTTGAGCACAGCTGAAACTCCTTCTCAGAGCAAAATGATCCATAATTCCTATTGGACATGGGATTTCTGTTAGGGGCTACCTAAAGGGCAAGCGCATTAGTTTGTAAATGTCACACCGCTGAGAACTTGGAGAAAGAATTAAGCTCTGTGAACAAAGCTTTCCTAATGCCACATGACACAAAGCTCAACAAAGAATATCTTGACAGGTAGGGGGTGGAGGAGGGAAAAATCCCATAGTCTGTCTGTCTCAGCAGGAGCACGCAAGTAATGTGGCATGAGGCTTACAGGGAAAAGTACTGAAAGTGGGGAAAAACGTGTGCTATAAAAAAACTATATACTGCCTAACACACACTGTCTGTGTGAATTCCTTAGCTCCTTCAGAACAGTATCTTGCATAAGAGGTACCCTGAAAAATATCTCCTAGTTTACAGCAGTATCTGACACACGGAAGTGCGAGACTTCATGAAGATAATTCAATCCGTCAGCAAATTCTGCTGTCTCTAAGAAATTCAAGCGATAATTCTGCATTCATCTAATGTCAGTCTGGCCCAAATTAAGGATTACAGGAGTGGAATTTTGTGGGTGAGAGGAGAGAGAAGGAACTTTGATTAGCAAAGACATCCCTCAGAGCTGTGTTAAGGGGAAAAATAATATGCATTAGATTGGAAAAAAACATGCATTAGCTTCTCCTTCATATAACTTTTAAAAATCCATTTTTTGTGTGTATGTTTCAAGCAATGCTAATTTAGAATTTGCATCAATAGTTGCTTTGCGGAGTCTTTTCCTTCTGCCATCTCAGACTGCATAAATCTGTAGTGTTATAGCCAAAGATTATATATATACCCTGTGTGTTATGTACTCCAACTGCTCAGACATTCTGTCCTTTGAAGCTTAGTTATATTCAAATAATCAGTTTTAAAATTGTATAAGAGAAGCCACACAGCACTTTCACTGGTATGACTGAATCTGTTAAATTCCAGCTACTCTAAGTACTAACATAAAGAAACTTTAAAAGTTATGACTTTTGGATTGGTTCAAATGATAAAGGATTTTTTACATTTTTTGTATGTCTGTCAGCATTTTCCTATCACTGCTGAAATATGCATTTTTGTGTTGTGATTATAAAATGCCATTGGTATGGTTACAGCATCTTTGTTTAAAAAAATTAAATATCTATCAGTGTTTTAATTTGTGTGCCTGCGTAAGACGTTTAATGCCAAAAACTCCCAGGCATGAATGATGTCTTTCCTTCCTGTGTATTCCTGGCTGCACTCCATAAACATAACCTGGAGCTTTAGAGAAGAATGGACCTCAAATTGGCTAGTGTAAATGTGGAGAGAAAGTTTGGGAAAGTGAGGGAGTTGCCATGAAGTTTATCATGACCTTCAATGTCTAAGAGCTGGAAGAACCAACACATTTCAGACATTTTCACATTTATCGAGAGAAACCACTGGAAAACGTGATAATGAAGAGATAATCGGCTGTAGCTTCATTAAACTTCCCCATTTCTCGAATATTCCCTATTTCGCTTCCTTGTAGAACAAGTCTAACTTCACAGTCCATAAAAATATTTCTGTTTGAGCAGCCTCCATTAGCCTGTACAGCAGGGGGCTGATGGAGAAGCAGGGTTATTACAGAGGTGTTTTCCACAGCTTTCCAAGCTTTCTCTGCTCCTGCTGTCACACTGCAGGGACTGGTGGCCAAGACAGCTCCATGGGTGGGGTCTGCCTCCTGCTAGACAGTGCATTTGAGGAGTAAGAGATCTCCAAATTTTCCTCTTGAAAGTGTGAGGATAAAAAGGCATTTCAATCCTGTCTCGCTCTCTAACCCTCTGCTTCTTCTACTAGTCTAGATCTATTATAATTATTTACAGAAAGTTATTGTTTGATTGATGAATGATACAGATAGCATCACATTTTCATGTTCGTGGAAGAAATTCTGGTGAGCAGATCTTCATGGCCTTGACACTTGTAAACCAGGGGAAACATTGGTTATTCTTAAACTGCTTATGGTGACATATTACCCATTTGTGTGTGTTCATGTGTGCATGTACACACCAGTTTAACTTGCTGTGTTTGGATTAGTGGATAATTCCAATTATCTGGTATCCAGGCAGTGACTGATGTTGTGCCCATGTTATCAAAAGTCAGAGCTGCAGCTACCTTAAGCAGATGTATTTCCTGACAAAGCAGTTCCCTTCAGTGGAGCTCCTCGTGGCTGAAGGACTTTTTAAAATGAGTCAGCCACTGTGAAATAAGGTCTGTTTAATGTGAGTAATTTTGGCCTTGATACCTCCTGGTTATATTTTGCCAAATTAGTTTATTTTGGTTCGTACTCTAGACTGGAATTAATTTTTTTTTCCAGCTGAGCACTATTTTAGCATAAAGAAAATGGCAGAATCAAAACCTAGAAGTAAGCAAGAATGTTTTAGAGTAACTTTTCTGAACCACTTCACCATCAATGGCAGCTAAGAGGGACTTCAGAAAGTGAGTTAGATGAGCTTTTTTATTGGAGTTTGTTGAATGTACTGTAACACCAGTCAAGGCAAGGAGTAACTCATAGATCTTCATTGTGTAACCAGGGAAATAAATACACCCTAATTTAATGCCATGAAGAGCACCACTCTGAGTAATCCTAGATGGATTTATCTCATTAAAGCAATAGAAGGTAACTTATTAAAAATATAAGTAGTGATTTTAAGAGCTCTGTCAAAAGTGATTAAGGAAAACCATGTTCTTCAAATATGAAAAAAAAAAAAAAAACTACTCTTATCCTATTGCTTTGGCAGAAAATATATTTCTGGGTAGTAGTTCGTGGGGCTTTTTTTCCCCATTTCTTTTGTAGATTTTATTCAAAAGCAAAGTGATGCATTGATTAGGAGAGGGCCTTTGTAACAGCTTTCTTCTCTTATACCCTTACAGTGCCTGCCTGAACTGAGTTCCCACATCCTTATTTGTGTTGTCACTGGCACAGATTTGTTCTAAATCATCCCATCTCTTCATCACTCTCTGCTGTTGTATTTAAAAAACCTCCTATTTGTTATTGCAATCTACACATTCTCAGAAACCGTAATAACGAGGAATGTTTGGTGATGTTGTGCTTATTCAGAAAACAGATATGATCTAAAAAAACATGACTGGTTTTAAGGGGAAAACAACCCAACAGTGAACAAAAGCAAACTGTTCCTGAAGGAATGCATGACTGAGAGGAACATTTGATGATCTTGGGCTTACTTAGAAAAGAGAGTGTTACAGGCTGTTCTGAGCTCAACACCCAGTGGGTACTGCCCCTCCACAAAAGCAGATTTATTAGATATTGGCAGCAAAATGTTGCTGTTTATTTATGTTTCTCACTTTCTACCTTGTTTTTAAGGTGTTCTTAGGTATGGAATGCTGCCTGAAGATAGCAAAGAATTCAAAACCATAAGTGCTGAAGGCATGAAATAACCAGCTGAGGTCATCTAAATAACCTCAAAGTGACAACCAGGAAATAATTATTCAAATCTCATTAGTTTTATACAAAATCTTACTCAATAGCAAGCACTGCATATTTCTGAGAATGGAAGTATTTGCCATTAATTAGGAATTCTCAAAAATTGTATCATAAAATACAAAACACATGCCATTAATCTTCACTTGGGGCTAAAGAACAACTCTGATAATATCTGTGCTCATTAAATTTTTCATTCCAAATACTGTTCATCATACAAATCTCTTGCATCATGAGATTGCTTGTTTCAGATGAGCAGACAGAAAACTTCTTTCTCCAAGGAAAAGATCTCCAACTCTTACTCTTTTTCCATGCAGCAGAGATGCAATGGAGCAGCAAGATTCCATATGCTTGAAGGAAGTTCCTAGCATGTCAGTATGCCAGAGGAAATGGTAGCTCTTTGAGTAAATAATGTGAAAAAGAGGAATTGTCTACAGAGGACAAAATGAGAAAAATAGCTATTTTATCTTGTAGCTCATGACTGATAGTAACAGGTTCTATGCTCAACTAATCTTTTACATTGTGTACTACGCTAAAGCTCCAAACAAAGAAACAGCGCTCATATGATTAATGAGATGCAATATTTCTTTACAATAAACCTTTTCTGCGTTACCCTCTGTTTTCTCTTGGAAGTCAGTTGCAGTGAACAGATGGCAAGCAAGTCCACGATAAGGCTTTCATGAGTATTGTATAAGTATTTAATCTCTGAAAACAAATAAGTTCCAGTGTAAATCCTCAAAGCAATGCATAAATACACATACACACACACAAATACATATGTATAAACAAACACATATAAATACATGTAGAAATATATATCAAATCAAATATCCGTTATCACGAAGTTTCTGTAGAATGTAATGGAGAAAAAGTCTATAGGGTTTCACAGGAATCCCTGTAAAATGTGCAGTGTAATAATGGTGAATTTTTTCTGTGATATTCTTTAATCATTCTTCAGAATCTTACTATAGACATTCAGCAGCTTATTACTTTCTATATGAGGGTCAACAAATGAAGATAAAAGAAATAATTTATTCTTTGGTTAATTTTTAAAATATTTTTTATATTTCTTTTTAGATTTTTAAAATATTTTAAGGAAATATGTAGGATTTACTTACACACACACACACACACACACACATATATATATATATATATGCTTTTTAATCCTCCACTGCTATGATATAAAGACAGGTTTTGCTAGCATACACAGAATTTGTATCAAAATGAATATTTAAATTTACTCTGTAGCACTAATAACATAATAAATTTTAAGCGACATAAGAGGTTGGAACTGTCATGACTATAGCTGAGCAAATAATTGGATATATTAGCCACAAAATATTGTTTCAATAGATCCTTGAGTGAGTCATTATGACAGCCTTACTTGTAATACTCTGTACTAATTCAATTTGCTGTCACTGGGAGGTGACTGGAAATCATTCCTGTATATGGATCATCCCAGCTTCAACTAAACTTGTACGTTTAAACTAAACTTGTAACGTTAAACCTGTTCACAGGTATTGTAGAAGTAGCTATTATTTATAGACTTTTGATCCTACAAAGTCATTATTTTATGCTTTATTGAAGATGCTTTAGTTCAAAATTGTCTTATAAATCTTTTTTATGGGCCATAAAATAGTAGTGAAAACATTCCTCTCAGTACAACCTGCTACACTGCAAAATGTTTTAAAGTGAAAGTAATTTTTAAGGTTTGGGTTGGGTGTCTTAGTGAAAAAAAAAAAAAAAACTATGAAAACTTTTATGTATAGGATAATGCTTGAAGAGTCTATGTTTCCAAGATGTAAGGCACTCAAAAGCTAAGCAACACTGAATATGTGCTTTCCCTAACAATTATGAGAAGATAATTCAAGACATGATAACATAATTTAATATTCTCAAAGACATTCATTATCTCTTTTTTTCCTAGCATATTATTTATTAGCATATCACAAAATAAATTATGCTTCATCTTTGCCCAGATTTGGAGTTGTTGCTTGACAGTGTAATTCCACCATTCTCCCATTCTCCTTTTTTTTTTTTTCTGAAGAAACATAAAGACATTTTCTGCCAAAGGATTTTCCTAATTCCTCCCTTTTCCACATAAATCCTTTCCTTACATGTCTGGGAATTACTATCAGTACAGGTTTACCTCTGAATAGGGACACTGATGATGATAGTAATGGCAAAAATAACGAATAAAAGACTAATGAGAGGAAAAATCACTACTGAGAGAGTATTTCACAGTTTGAAAATATTGTTCAGATGTTGAACTAATTTCATCTCTGGAATAAATTTTTCCTTTTTACTGTTATTACATCAGGGAGCTTTATTCCTGATGAGATATTTTTATGTCTTAGTTAATAAAGCTTCACAGCTCTCCTTTCAGGTATCTCTAGATAGACATAAATCATCTCCAGCTTTATCTCCCCTTTTATTTACATTGGCAGGAACACTGCCAATTGTTTTGTAATTTTGCATTGTCACTTTAAATGTTGTATTTTGGCTTTAAAGGAGCAAGTAGGAATGAAACCTTCAATTTCTGTGAATTACATATGAAGTTGTTCATATAAAGACCTTTCATTTTTTCCTTTGCTCTCCCATATGGCTTGTTTCTTAGGAACAGTGGATGAGGAGGCAACAAGGGGACAGAGAAGGGGGCGTTTCAAGTTTTATGTGTAACTTAAGACCTTTAAAATCCTGGAGCAACTACAGTCTCTGAAAGTACAGGTACAGAGATGATGAAGAAACAGGAGCATCTTTCCCATGAGAGGCTGAGAGAGTTAGAACTGATTGGCTTAGAGGAGAGAAGGCTCAGGGGATCTTATCAATACCTAGGGATCAAAGAAGACAGACCCAGATTCTTCACTCTGGTGCCCAGTGACAGGCCAAGAGGCATGAACTGAAACACAGAAGGTTCCTTCTGAACATAAGAAAAACCTGTCCCTCTGTGAGGGTGATCAAAGAGTTGCACAGATTTTCCAGTGTGTTTGTAGGGTCTCCATCCTCGGAGGTGTTCCAAACCCAACTGGACAAGGTCCTCAGCAATCTGCTTTAGCTGACTCTGCGTGAGCAAGAAGCTGGACGAGGCAATCTCCAGCGTTACCCTCCAGCCTCAGCTGCTCTGCGATTCTGACGTTCTGTGGAAGAAAACACTACCCAGGCCACAAACATTTTGCAGAGACGCCCCCACAGACCTTTCAGCTTTATCAGCTCTTCTCAGTGCTGGTGGGATGGGAGCAGGTGTGGGAGTCTCTTTCCTTCCCTGATCACGGCTTCTTGGCTGCTTCCCCCCAGAGACATGAAACTGAAATCTCCCTCCTGAAAGTTCTGATGCCTGTGATAAACTATCAGAGGAGACATTCCATTAAAGCCAGCCACGCCACTGATGTGGTTAGAGCTCAAACATACACAAGACATGTCCGGAAGATAAGATCTCCAAACAGATTTTTCTTTGAGTTGTGTTGGTGTTTTTGGTAGTAGAAGATCTCAGCCACTGGAATGCAGGAATTACCATCTCATTTCACTGTTTAGCAGCCATCAGATGACGATAACACCACCACTCCAGGGAATCCAGCATCACTGCAAGCTTCTGTAACTTCAGCTGTTCGGAAACTTTGAGTTTCAGGCCAGCCATAAATCTCCAGTCAAACAATCACCATCAGGTGTTGAAGAAACACGAGAAGGTTTCAAACGCTCCTTGGTGCCAGGGAATCTGGAATACTGAAAGAAAAGGAGAATGTAGAAAAGCTCTGGACTTCCTGCCATTATTTAAAAAAGCCGTTCAACTGTCAAGCACGAGAGAATTCAGGTATTGTAACAGCCAGCACTCTCACCTCCCAGGGGAAGAAGTACTTCAGTGCTTCATTACATCTCCAGATATACCATTAGCTGAGCCCCTGCTAAAATACCTGCCATTCTTAATTTAGTCCTTCAAGCAGCCAAAACTAAAAATGATGCAAAAGATTTTTTTCTTTCAATAAAGGGTGGGGGGAAGAGTCCATTCATCTATAGAATCATTGATTATTTCTTCCCAGTTATTAAATAAAGAGTAATATAAGGCATTGCAATGGTATTTTTGGGGGTTCAATATAAATGAATTCCCACAAGATCATTGGATGATTCCATGATCCATGCCTAAGGAGTGGCTGGAAGCAGTTAACACATCCTACTTGTTGCAGCATTTCAGTACCTTCAGCTACTTCAAATGGGAAGTGGATCTGATATTTCATACACCTTAGATATCCATATCTCGTTACTGAGCTATATGGCAAAGGGAGAAAAATATAACTTAAGGAAATTCTGTGGAATGTCAGTTTGGGAACAAGGGAGGCATCTCCAACCAGCATCATTTGAATGGTAGTAGCTCCTCTTAAATACTACTCATATGTTTAGTTTCATTTTTGGTGGCAGGGAAAGACAGATTGCAGGCTTTTTCAATATAACATCAAAAGTGTGTGTTAAAATTTAAAAAAAAAAAAAGGTTTGGGGTGCTAGCCAAGATCAGATAATGAATTATGGGCAAAACTAGATATAGTGCCCAAAAGCAATCCATTTTAGTTACCGGCTCACAAAGGAAGGCTGGCTGGAGGCAGGCAAAAGTCACCTTATCAGACCTCTGAATCATTCTTGGTCTTGTGTGTCACCCCTGGGGAAGATTTAGACAGAAAAAGGTCAGTGAAGTCAGTATTTAACCCATTTTGCTTTTTATGCAGTTGGATACAAATATTTCATAATTATGCCACTTCTCTTAATTTCAGTTGTTATATCAGGTCATTTCACAACGTGAAAGCTAAACTAAAAGGATGAAAGGACTTTTGACTAGGTTTCCTTTAACGTAAAGATTTATTCTCTTCAGAAAATTAGTGTTGTGCAAGAATAATCATGCCAATTGCCAACACAAATATGTCTTATTTTTCCTGTACAGTGGCAAGCTCTAGTGGAATTTCTTCCATGAAAAAATATGTCAGTTTAAATTCCAGAGCAAGAAAAAAATTACTGACTAGGTCTATCTCCTTCAAAGATCACTGCTCTCCTCTTGTAAGAGATTTTGCTTTCCTTCAGCCACTTGCTGCTAGAAATCCTGTCAATGTTTGGCATATGTTTGACACAATTTTTAAATTTTTTTAAAAGAAACCCCTCCACTGAAATGTTGCTGTTTGATGGTTTATGAATTATTTATGCGTTAAATTGTGACACCTGTGTTTAACTGCAAATCCTGAATTAATTGAAAAAGCTCCACAACGGTGTTTGTTTTTCTACTGTGCTGCTTAGCAGTGATGTTAAACTAATTCCAAAGCTCCTTTAAAAGGATCATGACCCGATTCCAATATTAAAAAAAAAAAAAAAAGAGAGTAAAAGAAAAGCAGCGTGATATCTGTATGTCAGTAAGATCTAAGCCACAGTTAAACAGAATTAAAATCATGGACACAGGTTTTACTTTAAACACACCAGTAGTTTTACTGACTTCTGTGAGTCTCTTTGCATCATTTAGATGTACTGAAATACTGTGCACAAGCTTGTGAGAAATTCTTAGAGCTTTTTCCTTAAGAACATGTCCACCCATTTCTACTGACACACACGGATTAAAATCTGGGCAATTAAGGATGGGAGGCATTGCTAAAAATCCTGACAGCTGAAAGCAGTGAAGTCCCACTGCAAAACTTCAGGAGACAGGAGAATCTGCTTTCAAAATGAGCTTTTCTGCCCAGAAGGCTACAGAGATGAGTAAAGAATATCCCAGAGTTTTCATTCCACATGAACTTTCTATTATTTATGATCCTAATTCGTTGTGATGTTTCATGTTAATGCAAGGGTATTACTTTCTCTGTGTATAATAGAATCATAAATATTTGTATATAAACATATATATTAGACATCTTGTAGGTAGAGACTTACATTTTCTTAGGTCTAAATGACACACATATGTCCTTCTCTATTTTTTTTTCAAGGTAACATGAAAATATTGGATAATTTAACTGACTGAAACAATCTCAATCATGTCTGATTGAATGGCTGCCCACCTCTTCATGTGGAAATAAAAGCTTTTGTCAAAGTACAGATTAATTACTTCTCTTAAACCTTGGGAAAGAAAAAAAAAAAAAAAAAAGAAGATATTTTAGCTGTGCATTGGTTCATTAAATCCAGATGTACATTATTAACTGTCCATAGTTGGTTTTGCTAATAAATCATGCCTGAAGGATTTTGTTTTGTAAGATGGTGAGAGAAGAGTGCTCTTGTTTGTTTTGTTGTTGTTGTTGTTTTTTATCACAGTTGATTCCTTTGTTTTGTTTTGTTTTGTTTTCCATGTAGGACCTCCTGGCAACAATAGTACAATATTAGAGTGGCTTTCAGAACAGAAGGGTGAGCTGTACCCAGAGCCACAGCTGAGACGTCCACAGAGTACAGAACAGAATGTGCAGACCTTGTGCAAAGGAGGACTAAAAACAGACAAAAACCAATTCCATACATGGTTCATGGTTCATACATGGCTGTTCTGTTAACACCTGCCTAGTAACTGAGACAAAAAGGTACATATGTGTGTTCTTTAATGCACACACAAAAGCAGCAGTTTTCCAGCCTGCCTGCAGCTGCATTGAGTAGAAAACCCAAAGGTCATCAACTCCTCACTCTTATCTCCTATGCATCTCCCGTGCAAGATGAGCCCTTCCATAACTTTTTATTTTTCCTAGCTTTCCTATAAAGGGGACTCATCTGTCCTGCTGTCCCACACAAACCCCAAACACAATTAGCTACGTTGTCTGAGCCATTTGTCCATGGAAATACACACTCATTCCTCTTCCTGAAAATGTTAAAGATGTAAGGAACACTTATCTCCTGCAAAGTGCTTAAGTGATTGTTTCATGGAATTTGCAGTCCTAGTGATAGGAAGAGAGAAAACTCTCTGACATCTTGCAGGACTGGACTTTATGTCATCCTGTTGTAACCTATCTCGTCTTTTCAACGATAAACTTTCTCAGAGGATGGAATGGATTTCTCACAGAGAAACACACACACAAAGCCCCTTATGTTTACAGGATTTTTAACATGTATAGTAACATTCCACATACATCATGTGGTTATTCAGAGTATTTGTTACCCAAGTTTATTAAATAAAACCTGACATTTGAGATGCTTAGAAGGTATTGGACAGAATTACTCCTATTTTGAAACAGACAACAGCGGTTTTTCCTAACATACACAATTTTTATGACAACCACTTGTGCTCTAACTGAATTATTTTCCAGAGCTTAAGTCATAATTTTATTGAAACCTTCTCCTCCCCTGGAAACATACTTTTTTCAAACACTTCGTGATGTATTTACAGCTTTAGAGGTATTTCTTTTCCTTCTCTTTGATTGCCTTTTCAGACAGACTCAGTTTTTCACTCTCTTGCCTCTGTTATACTAGCACCAGCAATTAATAGACCACTTAATGAACACAATATATATGGAAGACAATGACTATGACAACAGTTTCTACTGCCCTCCATTTCTCAGCTCCCAAGATTCTTCCCACACACAAGCTATTTGAAGACCCTGGGAGTATGGAAGTAAAATCAGAGCAAGGTGCTTTATTTCCCATTTTCCTTTGTTGAAGGCCTTTCTACTCGGACACGACTAATTCCATGGCATTAAATTCATTTTTACCAGCAGCATTTGGCTGCATTGCTTCCATTACATAATGTGAAGCTCTGCTTCTGAAATTTACCCTCATAAACGTGTAAAATCTAAGCATCATCAGCAGTGGTGATGCTGTATGTCCTGTGTAGATCCTGGATGTCCTTGCTTGAATCAGCCGTGCCACGCTCACTCTGGAAAAAGCCCAAACTTGCTGTCACGTGGAGTGTTCCAAGTACAGAACAGCTGGGGTTTTCATGTTGGTGAGAAAGATGAGCTTTCAGTAATGATGGTTCATGTTTCATCCTTTTTAATGAGAAACACTAAAAGTAAAGAGAACCTTAGAGGAGAGAGTTGCTTTAGACATTATTTAGAGGCTTTGGTGCAGCATAAATTATGCCACATTCAGGTAATCAAAAGATTCAAACTTTAATCCAGAATTGCCAAAGGATCAGGCCTCACTACTCTCCATGCATTCCCTGACAGGGAGATGAGTATCCTAAGGAGAAAAAACTCTTCTGAAGGCACCCTTAGAAAAGCAAAACTTTCCCAGAGAGTCCTCTCATGACTTCTGCACTGCCACTTTTACAAAGCATATCGAGCTGGGGAATAATGGTGAGCAAAGTCTTTGCACACATGCAGCTGTGAGAGAAAGGGAGCTGAGCTGGTTAAACTACAAGTACAACTTGCAGAAAATGATCAGCATGAACCCAGCCTGCCTTTTTAATAAAAAAAAAAAAAAAAAAAAGGAGACCAAGCCCCACAAAACTTTAAAAAATGTTATGGTAATCCAGTTCTATGGGAAATTAAACATATTGCAAAAAGGAAAAGAGTTTGCTTTACATAAGTTGGCTAAGGATGGAGATAATAATAATACAGAGATATTTTCTGGTGGAAAATTCTTCAGTTTTATCTTTTCCTGAACACTTTGATTACGACAGTAAAAAGAAATAAAAGTGAGTATATCAACTCGCTGAGATAATTTGAAAACAACTATTTTTCCTGAGAACCGTAACATACTCCTAGTATGCTTTTATAGTCCTGTATTTTAGGACTGTTTCACTGCCTTTTCTATATATAACAGGTGGTGATTACTCCTGCTCTAGAAATAAAACCATGCAGGGAGGGCAATGAAAAGTGAGGCTTGCCAGCTATCATGTTTGACCCCAACCATTTTTTTTCAGGGCTTTTGACATGTCACTGTTTATCACCCTACTTTATGCAGCAAGGAAACATATTTACAGCCTCCTGACCCTTTGCATCATGTCTCTAAGTACAACATATAAATTTATGTGCATACCAGGAATCCCTGTGCATCTGGTGAAATCCACACGGAACTTTCTGTGCCCATATTCCATCACATTTTTACATGAGCACATGGCTTTTAGAACAGATCCCGCTCATAATTTGGGGCCCTCCTTCTTCTGTGATCCAGCCATCAGATGGATTTTTCATTAATAGGGCCCTAAGACTTTACACTTGACTTTGGAAAAAGAGCAGGCACTGGTGCCAAGTTTTGAACTGTGCAGTCATTGCCATGCAGTTTGTTGCTCTACACACAATCAAATACATAATTCTGGGAGAAACCAGTGCCCAGATCCAAAACTGGGCCTCTGTGGGTAGGCAGGCTTTGCTGTTCATGTGGCAGCACCAGTCCTGGGCACATTGCTGTGGATAATTGATGGCTCAAGGCTGATCTGTCAGTGTGCTGGAAGTGGAAATGTTGGGGCATTTCTTCACCCAAATAAGCAGTGGGTTATGATGCACGCATGCCTTGGCAAAGTGCCTTGGTTTTAGTCATTCAGCACAAAGGAAACCTTCCTTTTTGTCTAAGGTTTCATTCAGCTGTCTTCTAGTTCCCTTTATGGTAAAAGACTCCTACCCATCAATGCCCAGCCTTAGTAGAAGAATTCTGTATCAGAATATAATTTCAAGGAGACCTTCATTTGCTGTAATTCAAAGACACCAGGAAAATGGGGAATACTGCCAAGTGACTATCACTAACACCTTGAAATGCCATTACATCTTCCATCACAGGATCTTTGGACCTCATTAGGAACATCAATAAAGTCTATGATTGAGTGCATCTCATGCTCATGAAGCACTGATGGTCATCTTAACATTAAGTAGGTACTGATACACCTTTGTGGAAACCCTGTCATCTATAATTTCAGAACAACAGACAAACTTTCTTACAGAAGAAGCTCAAAATATGGAGAGTTAAGAAACAGACAGGAAATCCTTTGGCACAGCCAAGATAATTCTTACCCTGCAGTTACCTTGCATTTCTTTTGCTTAATGCTAAACTGGTTTTTGTAATTGAATTTTAATTGAATAGTTAGAAAGCTTTATCCAGGGTTGATATGCCACTTATCTTAGAGACTGCTCTGTGCAGTGCCTGAGATGTGGGACATCATGAGATAAATAAACACACTGATGATAAATTAGGAGGATGGTCTATATCTCCTGTTAGGTACCTAGTGGAGCTGTACCTGGGTTTTGTGTTGGAACTGGCCATCCTTCTGAAATTCTTTTCTGACAAAACCATTCAAACAAACCCTTCTCCTCTACGTTTTGGGAAAAGGGCTGAACTGCCACCCACCAAAGCTGAAATTGTCAAATCATGAAAGGTTTGGGCACTACACATTAAAACTTGCGCCAACCTGTCAGCGCTTTGAAATACAGCCCCAGAGGGACCATTCCCAGAAGGGGGAGAGTCAACATCCTGAATGTCCTTGGAGATGGTAGACAGCCATCCAATGCTAATTGTGGTGATGGTTTATTTCATGTACACTCCAGAACTCGCCAGCAGCAAGGCCAAAACCATGGGATTGCTTAATTCAACCTTTATTATCTGTTTATCATTATGAGCATTTACAAGATATGCATCATTGCAGCATCTGGACACACTTTGCAATTACATGGACTGGAATTGCATCCACTGGCGCTGTTAATATTGCTAAGCATTTATTGTATTCCCGCATTGTTCCTATTGTCTTGCACACAGTCTGAAACTGCTGGAAAGACAGACTTTGTCACACGGAGCCTAAAGTATGGACAAGAAAATTTTTCCATCAGTATAACATGGCATTATGGACTTTTGCCCTGGGTTTTTTTGTTTGGTTTGGGTTTTTTTGGTTTTTTGTGGGTTTTTTCTTTTTTGCCTGACTTATAGCATTAATAAAAACACAATTCAAACTAATTAATTTACTCTGTGAAGACCAGGGCCAAAAATAGACTCAGCCTTTGCATAAAGCTGAGAATGGAACAATTTTTTTTAATACTTACACAGTACTGATTCCCCAAAAGAAAACCATATGTCAGGTGTCAGGAGTATCTGTCTGTAATGTAAATGCTTTTAAAGTAGACTTGATATATGCAACTAATGGATATTTCACTTTACCTCTAGGAATTGCAGTCTATGTTTCAGAGTATCTCCTGAGTTACACATATTCTGAGAACTATGAAATTATACTGCCTGCAGCCATGGTAGTGTGGAGCTCTGAAATCAAATGTCCAGTGTTCCTAGCTCACTAGGATCTAATGTCATTATTTTATTGAAAACTTACATCAGGACTTCTAGCATTTCCCAGTGAATACAGAGGATGCTCTACATGAAGTATTTCGGAGTGTCGGCATGGCTGATGCAGTCTGGGAAGGCAAAGCCAAATTGCTGCTCTGTGGTGGAAAGAGAAGTAAAAAAGAAGTGACCATCAGATTTAAAATTTCAAGGCTGAAGTCAGACAGCAGCAGTGAGGTAAAGTCTTTCTGAACATGTATCAAAACTTCTGTTGAAGTGAACAACTTTAATAGATTTCATTGTTTCATGGTGTGTGATGTCACTAGAAATTTTGGATGTGAGTATAAACTTTTACATTATGAGTATAACTTTCCTTATGGATTAGCCATTTTTGACTGGATATGATCCTGGACTACGCACGTTTCAACATTCTTACATCCCGGTAAAGCATTTGTACATTGAAATTTTAGAACCTCACATACAGCAGGATTTCACTGCTAAGGTTCACTTGCTGTCCTCAGAAAGCACTTAAATATGTTCCCTTTAAATATATTGGTATTTCTCACAATTCTCTTTAAGCCAAAACAAATAGTATCATCAGATTAAAAAGCAAAACAAAATTCAAACCTGCTATGGTTTTCCTTAGCTTACAAGAATGTAAAAAGAGGATAGTGGAATTAAGCCAATCCATAGGATCTGCTTTTGTCCTGTGAATTTTCCAGCTAATATCATGAATTGCAAATGGAAAACTGATATTCGAGGCTAAAACATCCTGAAAGAGACAAGTGGCAATAAAGTGGAAAAGACAGGAGTTATCTGCAAAAATGCTGTGTCCAGACTTCCAGGAGTCTGTTCAAAATGTACAAAAAGCCTGAAAGTGAATGAGTTGGACCAGCCTGAGTCTCTGTGGATATCCAGCAGGGCTGCTGTGTCCACCACAGGTTAACTGTGCCTGTATGTACGAGCAATATTCAGTTCTTCTGAGCCCAGGCATCCCTCACTGCCAGAAAAGGCTCCTGTTGCAACTTGGATCACATCAAAAAGTCCAAAACAGGTCCCACCACTGACCTTTCCAGCTCTGAAGCTGCATTTCTCCTGAGTCCATACTATTAGCTCAGATACTAATGATGCACAGAAGTGAATCTGGCAGCCACTGTGCCCCAAGATTCTTCTGTCCTTTACACTGGGCTGTGTCGTGAAAGTAGAAATGTTTGGAGACACACGAATTACCTCACCTGTTGTACTACTTGTTTGCTACAGGGCTTGGGGTTTTGACTTGTTTTTAAAAATAGCAACAAATACCTGTTTTTTTTCCTTTTTTTCATTGTCACTTGAATCACAGGAAATAATTTGCAAAGAAGGTGAGAAGATTGTTCATTTTCAGGCAGTTCCTTTCTCATGCCACACGCCTGTGGCTGAACCTCTTCAAACTCTGCTTAAGAAAAAAAGGATGTGCATCAGCTATATAAAACATATCCACAATAGAAAACCTCATGTGTGCTAGGACAGATCTTGTCAGCAATGTCTACCTTAGAATAACAGGAGGAAAAGTGAAATGGGTGTGCAAGCCCAAGCGCTTTATATCACATAACATCAACAGACACACAGGTACACACACACAAACTTTTACAACCACTTGAGACTTTCAAAGTTGCAGTTAAACAAGCATTATTTTGCATAACCTAAGCAAAATTTCTGGATGTGTTCTGCTTTCCAGAAATCCAGCTGACTGTGGTATTTTGTTAGTGGGTAGTGACTGCAAGCATGGGATTTGAATAAATATTTATTTATGCACAACTATGTCATCTGCTGGATGCATCATTATTTTTCTGGCAAAAGGACCAATTAAATGGAAAGAATAAAATGCATGAATGAATGTATGATCTGTCACTGTTCTGTTTTTCTCATGGTGAAACAAGAAGGCAGTGACACAAAAATCCTCACCCACACCATGTCCATGTCCCACATTGGTCACTGTTGTCAGCATGTTCCCAGTGTTAACATTTTCCTGAAAAATGGATTAAGCTGAAATAGCTCATTTTATATATACTTTTTTTTTTTTTTTGTAATTGCATTCTTTTCTTATAAAAAGTACTCTAAGAATCAGAAAAAATGTGTTGCTTATTAAAGCCATGTTTTGCTTATGGCATTTTGCAAGAGTTCAGATTACACGGTGCACTCTTCACTCCTTTTTAAGGAGGTGGTGTAGTTTTGGGAGGCAACGTTGGCCCAGTTTGAAGCCTGGGCTGCTGTGGCAAATTCACACTTTGATTCAATGGTATTGTAAATAATAACATGGAATAGTAACATGTGCAAATAGCTAGAATGAAGGTTAAACAAACCTCTCAAATACCCTGAACTTGGGGCAAGATGCTTTTTTTCTGTCAGACCTCACAATTCCTGAGACCTCTTCCTGTACAGCACCCATGTGCATCCATGTGCACTTTTAACTACATTTTCATGCTATTGGTTGTTCTGAACTTCTTGGCTCATGGACAGTTTCCAGATCAACTACACAGGAGGATTCTTTGGCCTTGATGAAGATGAGTTTTGTGAAGAGGCAGGCTCCAGACACCATCCAAACCAGCTGAATACTTTCAGGTGCCACCGAATATCTGAGTACAAAGTCAGCTCTCCCTGATACCTGGCAGAGGTGAGCGCTGTGGAGTAGAAAACGCCAAATCCCATCAGCTCCAGTAAAACCTGAGCTGCTATCAGCACAGCCAGCCTGACTCATTTCTTTATGGATTTATCATTCTGAACAAGCACATGACGCTTGGTCCTGCCCCCAGGAACACTGGGGGGGTCTTTGTCTTCCAAATTTAGAGGAGACTTGTGGTGTTTAAAAAACAATTAGCAATAACAAAAGATATATCCCAGGGCATTCACTCATTTGCTCTTCTCATACCAGAGGTCAGCTTGTTTCAACACTCATGTTTTCTTTGTTTCTTTGTCAATGTTTAGCACATATCAGAGAGAACAATGATGGTGTGCAGATAGTGTTTTATATGAAGAATAATGAAAATATGTGTGTTGTTGCAGAGGAAACATAAATATACTCTGAAGAAAGAACAGATCATCCTAATCACTATTGCCCTGCCTGCAAGGAAGAAGAGGAGGGGGCAAAAATTTGACTGAAAAAATTTGGCTCTGGGTCTCCAACGCATTCATCCCTGTGGGATTTTGTGATCCTTCTGAATTGCTGCTTTTTTGTTTAACAGCTGAAATGTAGAAAGGGAGAAAATATTTTTCTGTAAAACATAAAGGTATTGAGTTACCTACAGATTATAGGAATAAAACAAATCAAATAAAAGCAAATCAAACATAAACAAAAATTATTCTAAATTAACAGAAAAATGAATTAGCTTATCTAATCTAATCTAATATAATTTCCAAAACTGGGATCACCTCATGCCCTTCTGTGCAGCAGAAAATTGAGACTGAAGGGCTCTTTTCAGGACGCAGTGCCAGGAAGCACTGGGTTGCATCCTTTGCCCTGTCTGCTTTTTTTTTTTGGTTTTTTTTGTCTCACTTTTTCCTCTGTCTTTGGGGTTCCTGTTCCCAACAGGGAGCCAGAGCTGCAGGGGTTTTTTCATCACAAGAGCAGCCTCTTGGGGAAACCCAGGAGAGATGAGCTGGAGGCAAGGCTGGACCTCCCACCTCCTCCCATCTGGCCCCATCTGAGCTGCCCTGAGATCCTGCTCCTTCACAGAGGTTTCCCAGGATAAATAAACAACGCAGCTATTGCCAACAGCGCTGCAGAGATGGTGCTAGCTCAGAATTTCTGTCTTTTGGGAATGATGCTATTTTTAGACCTGTGTGCGGGGATTAAACATTATATTTAACTTCTATATATCTTGCTTAATGTTTTGAAAGTTGCATTTCTAGAGGAATGAAATGTTAATTCAAAATTAAGCTATCATATTGTCCTCCTACGGTTTTCATTTTCTCTCATGTTTTACTCTGCCACAGCTAGCCTGTATCATCAATGGGAATAGAATAAAAAATACATGTTTTTTCAAATAAATGTGATTTTTAAATGGCTTAAATTCATTCAAATAAATTCAGATATTATGTGGCATGTGATGTAGAATACCATAACTTATAACTTCTCTACCTTGTCTTTTTTAGTACCACTTAATGCAAACTGAAATATGAGTTATTCTCAGCCCTTGTTGCAATAGTTTAAATATGAAGAAAATAAAGAAAATAAGAAAACCAAATTATAATAATCTAGTCAATCTTCACAGTACAGATTGCCCTTCAGTCTGTTTTTCCTCCTTATTTTTTCCCAGAAATTTCTGTAGTCCTTCTGGTGTTTGTCTTTTTTGGTTTTTATTTTTTTTGCTGTCGTTCTCAATTACCAAACAACACAGGATCAGTTATACTGGGGGTGCTTCCCCAACAAAAATTACAAATTACTACTTCCTGTATCCCTGCTGCCTCATACTTCTGACAACAGCCATTTATACAAAGAAAGAAGAAAAACTGCATCTGATCTAAGCAGCGCCTCAAGAAAAGAGAATAAAACACTGGGTCTTTGCCAGCTCTACTGTCTTGGAGCAACCCTTGCTATGAAAGCTCACACCACTATTATTGCTGCAAAACAAATTTCTCTCCTTCATATTGCCATGACTTCTTTTCAAACCTTACCAATTTCAGGCCAACTGCCTTTTCTTCACCAACAATGGGGTTCAAATCTCTGCAGGTCTGACCACCAGCAGAAGCCACTGGCTGTTGAAGCTGAGAAAAATAACAACAAGTAGGCTATATTTCCCATTATTTAATTCCAAAAACCTTGCACATGTGCTTAATTTAAAGTGCGTGTGTATTCTCAGTGGAATCAATGGGAATACGCAGATGACTAAAGGTAAGCAGATGTGTAAGTTGTGGGATCCGGGTCTGAAATTAAGACAAGCTTCAAGAAGTGAAAGCTGCAACAGAAGGGGAAATCAAGGATGACAGGAGCAATAAACAGTAATAATGTTGTGGAGTCAACCTAAGGCACGTGTATATCATGACCATCATCACGCTGTATTTCAAATTTTAAAAATAAAATAAAAACTAATTCCAAATCAAAAATCGTTTTCTCTTCTTAGTGGGATACCTAGAGACACAGGGCCTAAGTTGTAAGGATGGAGTCAAATGAGGAGAAAGCAGCATATGACTGTGGATGAATATAATAAGGAATCACCAAAATCTTTTCTTTCAATTTGATTGATTTGAAAATTCTTCCTTGCCACTCATCTACTTTGCAGTTTCAATTAACATATAGCATATAATCTGAAGGAAAGATTAAAGAAAAAAAGAAATCAAGAACTGAAAATGTCCTTACAGTCACAGCTTCATTTTTGATGACAATACTGGCCTGAGTGTTTTATATAAACATTCCTGGTACCATGCTGGTGTTTCAGAGCTGATGCTGTACTTCCCACTGATTTCTTTATAGCAAAAACTCCTCCTCTCAAATGTCCGATCTCCATACCTCTACAGAGTCATACATTTGTTATTGCACACATATTCAAGATCCAAGCACTTAGCAGGATGTAAAAACTTAGGTGTCAATATTCTTTCTAATAATAATTGAATTATATGAATTGCATCTTTGACATTAGGCACCTGCTTAAAGTCATTTTTCTGCTTGAGCACCTACGCTCTCAGGATTAAGATAGTGAGAATGACAGATGACCTCTAAAGACCGTGGGGTGACTGGCCTGTGGGTGGTATCTGAGGGTGGTCTGGAAGGGGAAGGAGATAGGAGCTCAGGAAGATTTTCAAAGGAAAAACACTTAAAAGAGAATTTCTCAGCTCAAATTTATGATGTACGCTACCTGTGCCTTGAAAGTTTTATGCTGATGGAGTCAGGGTGATTTCTCATGTCTGGCACTCACTGGGAGCTCTCAGTACAACTTAGAATGGGGCTTTTACTGAAATATTCATTTTGACATTCACTCCAGCACAGAGATGGAGCTGAGTCACAGCTTTTGGAGTCATAGCCACATCAGAAAATCCCTACAGTTTGAGGGCGCTTGGACTGATGCTTTTGGCTCAAATCATCGCCGATCTTCTTGTAAACAACTTGGCATCCTTCCTATTTGTACATACTCAGTGAGTGATGTGAACTGGGAAAGAAAATAAGTATGTTAAAATAATCCTTTCCCCCCTGCTGTGCATATGAATGAATCTGAGCCCGTCAGACAGGCAGATATCTGCCAGTACCAGCAGGGAGGTTATTATCTTTGCATATGTTGTTTCCTAAGAAAATCCCAGTCAAGGACCATTGTGGTGATATGCAGAATTGTGTTAGGATGTATTTGCCCTATGCCCATTGGCATCCATCTGACTTTTTAACTTCCTGGGTCTCTAAAGCCTTCCTAGGGGAACAGCGTGACACCCCTAAAGAGATTACCCTGAGCTGCATTCCATTTCTTCAGCACAGGACAGCCCCAGAGCAGCCCTTTTTACAGACCTCCACCCGAAAAAAGGGCAAGGAAAATAAAAAGGAGGCGTGATCTGTGTGTTTTCCAAACTGCCTTATGTCTTAAATTTATCAGAGGATAGCAAATGGCCAACAGGTGAGAGAGAGGGAGGCAGAGAGATGGCATCATCTATTTGTGTCTGTGCCTGTTTGGTCACATCTGTTCCCAAACTCCTGCACAAACCACAAGCAACTGCTGAAGGCTAGAGGAGGGGCAGCACAAAATTAGGGCACATGAAATCAAGATCAGTCCTTAATATGGGACAGAGCTAAAGAACGCACTAAATCACAAGAAACAGCTTGAAAAACAAATTTTAAAAAAAGTCAATAATGTAAACTTTTTTTTTTTTGTAAGAAAAAGCAGGATCCCAAACTAAAAACCACACCATTGGTGGTCACTAGTGCTGTGCTTAAGCTGTCATCTGTTGAATCTGGCAGTCTGCACGTCATTCAACAGATAAATGCCTTTACCAGAACCCCCTGGACAAGGAGAATGTACAGTGCACACATTTAAACCAGACTGCTAGGGCTGGGGAAAACTCTGTTGGTGGCCACAGACACCAAAGAATCAGGTATAGGAAACTCTGAGTAAAGCAGATGAATGCTCAGAGGAAAAAATAATGAGAAGCAAGCCTTTTTTCCCCCTTCTTATCCCACATTTCGGTAATCCAGACTAATTGCAGGGTAATGCAGCCACTCATAAATCTAAGAATACACAGGGATTACAATGTCTGTGTGGCTAAACTGGAAGTGGTCTTTCCTTTCAGGTAGCCACAGAACCATACAATCTGCTCTGGGAAAGCAGGACAAATTTTATCTTCTCTCATCCCAGTTGCTCTAAGGAACCACATACTGCCTACTCTGCAAACTATTAAACATGCCACAGCAAAGTGTTTTCCACTGTGTGCCATGTGGGAGTCTCAGCAAAGCAAAAAAGCGGGATCTTTTTGCAGATTATTACATGGGCTCAGAAATCCTGAGCCTGTGCAAACATTAAAAAATACTCAAAATATTTGAACTGGAAAGCATGCTCATTGGCTGTAAGGCCCATGGATTTCTTAAAAAAATAGAGGATCTTCTTTTCCAGTCATTCCCTCAAATGTGAAGTGGGATAATGAAGAAGAATTCTAAACAATTCTATTGTAGCATGTTTTCATAGGCTATTTACAGCCGTTTCAGTTTATTCATTTATGTACATTTTGTCTCAGTTTTCAAACAAAACCAAAGCTTTCCTGGGGGGCAGCTTCATCTCAGTTTTGTCTTCTGCTCCATTGTTCTTCGACATACTCCATGGAAACGAGCATACTGCTGGAATCTCCTCCATTGACATCAGCATTGGCGCAGAGTTTCAAGGGCAGCAATTACGCCTGGGGCTTTTAAAGGGTATTTCTGGGGCACTGCAGACCCTGACACTGCGGCAGGAATGCTAAGTTTTGGAACAAACCCACCATGTGCCCTGCTCTCTGAAGATGCTTCTGTGTGACGCAGGGCGGTCTGAACGCTCTCTCCTGGGTGTTTGCTGCCATCGCTGTGCCAGGGCTCTTTGAATATTGTGATCCAGATTTATGACTTAAGTCTCGCTCCTTTTCTTCCCCTCTCACCAGCCTACGACTGGGATTAGCATTTCCTATGTTATCTGTTGAGTACACATGTAAGGGGACAAGAGGACAAACCTTCTTATAGCAAAAGGCAGAGAATCCTCTGCAGACTATTCACTTTTCATGAGGTATTTTCCACCACACAATGTGGAAGCACAGTTATTAAAATGTTACCTCCACAGAATTTTCCAGTTCCTTTTGTTTATTCCTAATCTACATCATCCGGGCCTCCTGTGCTCTTGGGTGAGCAGTTGGTTTGTAGTCCAACACATGAATTATCTTCACATGCCAAAGAAAGCTTAGGAACTGCCCAGTATATTTCAAAACCTTGAAAAAGTAGGAGGTTGTGTCTGGCAGCAGCAATAAGCATTAAACATTCTCAAAGAAAGCTTTGTTATTAAAGAGAGGTAACCCGTTTGGATCAAGCAGGACCAACATAAATCTTCATTCAGGGCTTTAAGAATACCAAGAACCATTCTGAAATTAAATAAGCTTTTTTGTTCCTTCTTTTTCTTTCTTTTTCTTTCCCCCCTAAATGTTTTGTTTGGAGGTTTTTTTCTTTTTTGTATTTCCTAGGTCTCTTGCACTGCTAAATTTTAACCTCTTAGGAAATAAAAGACCTCTCTGATTGCCATTTGGATTGTATGCATTGAGTAAAGCGTAATAAAAAACCCTCAACATTTTAGTTTTGCAGTCCACATGATCATTCCCCTCACTGTTTCTCCACCTCTGTTTCTCTCCATTCCTTTCTCTCCTTGCTGTACTGGAGGTTTGGATGCTGTGCTGGAAAGCTGAGCCCTACAGGCCACAGACAGTGAGTGAATAAGAAATTCTCCTGTGCAAAGGGTTGATCCTGAAAATCTTTTGGGTAGCGATCTGTTGTTAGTTGGCTGCATGAAGAGGAACAATGAGGTAGGGAAGAGAAGCGTGAATTTGGAGATGGTGCCTCACATCTGCCTAAGAGTCTGAAATCTGTGGAATATTTTGAACCTCTGTGGTTGCAAGGCTCTGGAATGTGGTTAAAATAATATGCAAATTGAAAAATAAAAATCCTGCTGAAACTTCGACTGAATGCACCTTCACTGAGCTGAGGCCAGCTGGGAATTTGCTTAAGGCCCAGAATGAAGTGAGGTTTCTGGTGCAGATAGCCCACAGTGGAGCAACAATGTTCCACAGATTTTATGAGTTTCAATAACTCTGCTTTAATCAGAAAATTAGAAGTAACCAAGAAACCCCCCTAAGGCCTGATTTGCGACTCTATTAAACCCGTATAGCACCAGAGTAATATCACGGTTTTCAATGGAGCTATGCTAGCATAAATTTGATGTCAGAGGCGGGTGAATCAAGCCCCAAGACGGCTGTGAATTATTTTCTTCCTATCTGACATTTTAATACTCAAGTGAAAAAAACATGGTAGAGTTGGGAATGAATCCCAAATGCTCTCAACCTGAAAGGCTTGATAGAGAGAGGTGTGATTTTAGTGCTGGTTTAATCACTCAAATACACAGAATATGTCTTAACAAGAGCACCAGCTAAACAACCAGGCTGCCACAGCTCTTAATAAATTAACAACCTGCATTTACACACTGACATTAATAAAACTTTGTAGGGTATTACAATGGACATATCCAAATATTTGTATAAGGTTTACTGATGATTACTATTTCATTTTTCTGAACACAACGTTAAAATATTTACCCTATGGCGTTAGGAATAATCTTGTAAACGGTAATGGAAGCAAAGAACTTAGCAATGTTTTCTCTATGTAATTTATCTGCAAGAAAGTACATAATTGCACTAAATTGAAGAACATTATGCTAATTAAAAACAACAAGAAGGAATGGACTTTACAGCGCAGTAGGATTTTAACTTAAGTGAGCCATTTTAGTTTTGCCCCACTTGTAAAATCACAGTATTGTAACATTTAGTAAATATTTGCAAAATTACACAAAATCGCTTAAAAATGGAAATCTGCTAAATAAGCAAAAAGAAAGCATCTGTAACTAATTTAACATCTAAACATACAAATATTAATCAGGAGACAAATATTGCCAAACATGCACATAATCATTTTAGTTCATTAGACCCAACTCTGATGAATCTCAATGTAACTTGCAAATACATTTAAGATTCAATCCATCCTTGCATCAGTTTTACATCAACAGAATCCTATTAATTGGAGGTCAGTGGAGAACCTCTGGTGGTGTATGAAAAAGAGGAAATCAGGCACTTGGCTTACAGTTTTCCAGGAGAGACATAACCACTTACAATTTCAGTTTCTTAAGTAGAATGAGTATGAAAAAACCCCAAAGTGCAATTTTTACCGCCAGGAATTGTACAGCTCAAGCATGCAAAATGAAGCAATATAGTATTTTAGTGCCAAAGTAAGTTCACTTTAAAATTCTGAAAAAACTGCAGTTTGCCAACTCGGTGTCTGCTGCGTACAACCAGGCAGTAACGAGGGATAAACATAGGAAGGTAAATGGCCAGTTTCCTGTACAAATACTTTACTTCATCTTAAATATTAAGCTGAAATCCCCCTACAGCCTCAATTCAAAACTGAACCTATCACTTTTATGCCCTATGCTTACATGGGGTTTTAGCATTTGTGCAGCGGTTGGCATCACAAAAGGAGCCGAAGTCAGAACTGACTCTCAGTGAG
The DNA here is from genome assembly GCA_013400915.1 of Pardalotus punctatus. NCBI lineage: Eukaryota > Metazoa > Chordata > Aves > Passeriformes > Pardalotidae > Pardalotus > Pardalotus punctatus. Next base: position 25,986 of record VZTX01020666.1, read on the forward strand.
CACCAGCATGCCTTGAGCAAGTCCAAAGTGCTGGGATTTATGTGCTTTCTACACTCCATACCACTGTCAGCCCAGCTCAAGTTCTTCTACCTAATTTAGGTCTGGGTACTTCTTTAGAGTCACATACATCTGCCAGTGCAAACTTTACCCATTTTTTCTAGACCTGTCCAAAAGCCACCTGAGGTCCCAGACGCCTTGTACGCGACACAGAACGTTCTGTTCCGTGTCACATTTACTGACCCGTGCAAGTGAGTATGTCACTGGTGAATTTTGGTGCTCTGCTCCCAGCTCAGTCTCACACATTAATTAGCCAGATAAGACCAAGCTACAATCTTTTCAAAACTCTAAGGGAGGAGTCGCTTAAAGAGAAAGAAGAAAGGTCCAAGCATCAAACTCTATATCTACATTCCTAACCACTCTCTTCAGAGCTAGGCAACAAGCTTGCATGAAGAAATGCAGCAATGCAGGATAAGAAATGGCAGGAACAGAATTATGATTCCACTGAACACATTATGCATTAGTACACAACTCTGGATATTTTTTCTAATCACACTTCATGTGTAAGAAATAGTCCAAAATAACTGGAAGGGCAGCTTTTGATGGAGAGACAGAGAGAAAGAAAGAGGGGAAAATTTAAAATTCTACATTGCCCAATAATGACAATAAACCATTGATTCATGTGGAAATATATCTGGCAACCTTTCAGTTGTAATACTACAGCAAAGAAACAATACTATTACATCAACTAAAAAGATGTTAAAAAATTTTATCCACTGTGTCAGAAACCACCAAGGCTGCCTGCTTTCAATAGTTATTTAGATTGTCCAGAAGAACTCTGTAGCTCTTATTCAAAAAATACCTTGCCCAATTAAGATCTTTTCAGTAAAAAAAAATTATTAAAGCATACATTGTTTATCTTACTTTGATAAGCATAGAGTGAAGGTTTCATTCTTAAAAGCAGAGTTTACAATCTATTGTACCATCTCCTTGAGTGCAATCCTACTATGTGTTGCAGAATAAGGTTTTTGCTACAATTTTCAATGCCACAGGAAGCGATGTCTCAATCTCATTGTCACTGAGCAGATTATTTTCAAAATGTCCATGTCCATTTCTTTGTTAGTCATTGAGCCTACTGGTTAAATTAATTACTTCTCCTGCTAAAACTTGGATGCATAATTATAAAAGAAAATTATACTCGTCTTTTTTAGAGCATTCTTCATGTCCTTTGTTCAGATGATATTTTTCAAGGAAAGCAGGGGCATCAAAGGTATTTGAATTTTCTTTTCCTTAATCACCTACCAAATTCTACAGCTGTCCTGACCTGTATAGCTAGAATGATGTTACGAAGTTTTGCAATACCCAATTCACCACCACTATTACTTGAACACAGGAAGCTCATGGCTGGTGAGAGGAAACCACAGTTTGTCTGCTTTTTGTGCTTCAGTGCCCAAAAAGGACAGCATTATGAGCTACTAAACACATAAGCCTTGATTAATGTAAGTATGCTCAGTGGATCATGTGTTTTTGGACTAGGTTGAGAAGGCCAACTGATCCTGTCAGACCAGATACCTAAATTGGAAATAAATATCCTTTAACAATTTCAATCCATGGGTTTCATTACAAAAATATTTTTCAAGTTGTCCAGAAAACTCATGGTCTGTTCTCTGGAAACCATTTCCCATGCTTCAGGATTGCTTACAGTAAATAATTCATGTGCTGGATTAACAGAAAACCCAAGTCAGGTTTTAACTTGAGTCTTTAAGCTTGAGAGTTTACAAAGAGATTCAGCAAACCTTTTTTTTCTTTTCTTTTTCTTCATTGCTACCCAAGATTTTTTAACCAACTGAAAGAAACCAAGTCTCCAGCAAAGACATGATGGGCAATTTCATTTTGTCACAAGATGAATATTCCCCAAAAGATGCCCTAATCAATTATGCTAGAGGCACGAAACCTCTTTTTTTCTTACTTCAGCTCTATTTCAGCAAGGGATGTTTCTCATCCTCCCGATTTCAATTATCCTTGAATATGATTTTCAGTGTATTCATAGTATTACTTCAATAATAGATTGACAGAAACTGTTTCCTCACAGCACTGTGTGATACGTACATATGATGCCGAAAGAAACATTTTCCTCAGTGTCAACAGCTATTCCTCCCCAAGAGCTTTAATACCTTGTCCAATAACAACATGAAGACCACTCATGAAAAATAGTTTCACGAGTCCCCTGGGCCTAGAGTTTATTGAGCGTAGTTAGCTGACATGGCAGTAAGTACTCACGAAAACAATATCTTTATGGCACACATAATTGTGACAACAATTACACCCCATTTCCAATTTCTTCCAATTTAGAAGGATTATTTTGTCTTGGAATCTGGCAGCTCCCCATATTGCTGAGTTCTTTAGTTATTGAAATTGCACAAGTTTGCTATAGGTTCATCACAAGATCCACAAGAAAATACACTGGAAATAGTACATAATATGTGCTAATTTAAAAAAAAAAAATTCTAACTGCATATTAACTTTTTTTGGAACTATTTTAACTTTCAGTTTTCAGCCATTTAAAAAATTTCATATGTTGAGGTATTGAAATTATTAACAGCAGCCAGGCTACTTTATCAAACTTCCATTCCATTCAGTAAAACTGAAGCCCCACTTCTTCAAATTTCAAAATAAAGTCCAATGTACATTATCATTTCTCATTCTATTTCCTGAAAAAAATTACCTTGTTTTTTCTTCCTTTTTTTTAATGGAGGAAGAGCAAGATATATTCATCCTAGTGAAACTACAGGACTGTAATTCCCTAACAAAAGTAAGGATTTTCCCACTATGCAATGTGTACATAGCGCAAAGCTTCAGGAAAGAGAGAGCACTCCCACCATCTCCTTTGTGTTCCCAAGAGTCAAACCAGGTAATTTTTCACCCAGAATCCTGGATCAAGGGCTCTTGAGTGTGTAACTAACTTTGTTAATTGTGTGTGAAATCTGCAGTAACTAACACAGAGCTGTGATTTTCAGAAGAGAGTACCTAAAATTTTAGTACTTGTGAGATCATTCAATGAATTTAAAACCTCTGACTTGTTATTATTGTTTCCAAATCCGTAAACAGATGGGAAAATCTAAAATGCAGCCTGACTTTACTAATTAGGGAGCAATAGGAGCAAGTTATGGTACGTGTTTTCTTTTTCCTGCTGTAGAAACTTCAGTCTTTTCCTGACATCCAGAGCAATGCCAAAGAGGTCAGCACAAACTCTTGTCCTTTCTGAGGTGTTTGGTGCATCTCTCCTTGTGTCTGGGCATCCACACCAATCATTTCCCCATGCTTTGCATATGTTTAGACTGGAGAGTGTATTCGTTGCAGTAGAGGGCAGTAGTATTCATTCACAAGCCAGGCAGAGCCGTGTGTAGTACATTTAAATACCAGCGCAGTTGTCAGACAATTTAGGCAAAGGCAGTGTGTTGAAGGAAAAACAGTTCTTCCCTGGAAATGAATTGTATTTTTAATACCGTGATCAGAGAGCGTAATGAAGTCACATCACACTCTTTACAGATAAACACAGGTAATCAGAGTTTGTAATCCCAATATTAAAATCATTCTACACGTTAAAATTAGTAACCTCTCAGGAAATCAGTCCAAATTTATGAGTGAACAGAGACTGCAACCACTTGTGCTTCGCGCAACAATGTGTAATTTAAAAATCTGCAATATTGAACTTGGGGCCATCCCTACCCCATTAAAAAGAAAAGTCTCCTCCAAGCCAGTGGAAACTGGCAATCTTCACTGAGTAGCAACAGCTTACAGAAATATATCTCCATTTGTAATCATTTTAGTGTATGGATGATGACATTTGCAAACATCTGGATCTGATGATGTCCACAGGAGACTCCAAAATGGTAGTGTCTAAATGTGATGATACAATAAATACAAGATGTTTTATTTTAGATTGAAATAGCAGAATAAAGACAAGGGCAGATTTAGATAAAGCATTCAAGCATGGGACTTCAGGTGGCAGCGTGCAGGCCTCCTAACTCTGGAGAACACCTCCAGCTACAGCCACCACCCGAGATCTCAGAGCAGCCCTGCAGCTGCTCTGCAGCCAAAATTCTTAACAGCTCTGTGCTCACCAAACTATGCGCCTGTAATTTAAACCATTCACTGCTTGACATAATTAAGAACCAATCTCCGAGTCCAGAACAATAGTCTGCTCAAGCACTAGCACATGGGAGCAAAATGAGACTTTATGTCTTGGCTCATGTCTGCTTTCATCTTTTTTTTTTTTTTTTTCTCTCTTCCAAACCTTAGCTTCCCATCTCCTCCCTGCAGAACACCCGTGGGCAGTTTTCAGGTTACTGTAGCCTCCTCCAGGCTTGCTTTGACACCAAAATGGGGCTGCAAATTTACCCCAAACCTATAGTCATACATGAGTTCTAAAGCAATAAATCTTGGGTCTCTAACTTAGCAATGGCTCGCTTGGAGATCTAATGGAGAGACACCAGAAATCAACCTGGCACTGTTATTTCTGGTCCACTCCAGCTATTTTCAGTGTGGAATGGAGGGGAAAGGGTGGGCTTTACACAAACTCTGCTGTTTCTCACACCCCAGATGACTCAAGAACTACTTTATGCATCAGCCTGACAAAGGGCAGCCACAGGGACATCTCTGACAGCCAAGAACAGCTCGTACGGAGCAGTCCTAGGAGATTTCTGGTTTCCCACTGCATTCCCTGATCCTCCACGCAAGGGCTGAGAAGGCTGAGAGAAATAAAATTGGGTTTATGACACAATTTTCCTCGGTCAGGAAAATTTCCTTCTACACTGGGCGGGCACTGCTCAGCTCTGTGGCCAGGAGGTTTCCAGTGACCAGAAGAAGGCTTGGGGGTAGATCCTCCTCATCCCTGAGGTGTGTGACACCGCTAACCACGTCTTCACAAAGGCTTTTGTCATGAGCTTCATAAGGTCTCTGCCAATGAGATGCAACTTCAACATCGGTTCGAGGTTGAAACAAGGAAATAGAGCAATGAAGGAAAACAATAAACACTGACAAAAGTGTAAGAATTTCTGGTCCACAAGCAGAGAGAAGAGATACCCTGTCATGGAAAACAATCAGAAATTAGCTGTTCATCCTACAAGTGCCGAGCTTTCTGAAAAGGACTTTCCTCACTTCAAGCTACTGACAAAGACATAAACTCAGGAAATATTTTCTGTTTTGCATAACAAAGTCTTGCAAAGGAGGCCAGGGAAGAAGCAAAAAATATATTTTGAAGATGTGAAATCATAACCATGTGGAGACTCACGGAAACATACAGCAGACAGGGGTTAACAGACAGCAAATCAACGTGAGGTTCACGTCGTACTTTTTCACTGCATATTCCTTACAAATGAACCCATGTCCTTCCCCACAGGAAGGCCACCACTAGTCTCCATAGGTCTGGAATTTTCACAAATCTCTCTAACTCCAGCTGACTAAATTAGTATTATTGAACCTCAGAATAATAGGTAGTTTAAGTTGCAGCAGGGCCTTTCTATCCCCCAATTAACCTTTGCTATCATTAAATTAGATGCTTCTGAGGTTGTCTTTGTAAGACATACCCACTGAAGTTGAGCAGTAACTGTGCCTGTTTACTTTGCTAATCAAAAATAAGGTATGTGTGCATTTTGTGTCATCTTTCCATGGAAACGTGGAAGGAATTGGAGCCACCCGCTTCCCAGCCCATAGCTCATTTCCATTAGGGAAGCAAAACTGTGTTGCCAGGAGTGTTTTTAGGAGCTTAGTCACTATTGTCATTTCATTAAATTTTTTCCTAGACTTCCCCAGTTCTGTGTGGTATATATAATGAGGTGTGTATGCTGCTCACTCATGGCCTGACCCTTCTGCACACAGCTCCACATACAAAAAGAAGGAGAAAATCACAACTGTCAATATCAGTCTCTATTGCTATTGGCACCAGAACTACTTCTCTTTAAAGTTAACTTTTGGCATTAGAGCTGCTTCTCCTCGAGATCAACATTTGTCTGCTGAAGGCATCTACACTACTTGTGTGCACAGTAAAGTACAGCATTCCAAGGGCCAGAGCCTTCCGGGCAGCTTCTGTTTCAGACCCCGGAATCCTTTGCCTGATGCTTCTGCACGTTTGAGCCAGAGGAACTCCTTTAAGTACTTCTTAGGTCTGAGAGCACAGAGCTCTTTGTTCACAGGTCCCCTTCTGCCTTCAGAATATGTGTTACATAAATTTATCATTCCCCCTGCTTCTTTCCTTCAGAATCTTAAACGTCATGTGTTTGCCCAAATTCCACACCTTACGCATGTTTTTGCACACACAGTCTGAGTGACAAAGTTAGCTTATCCCATCAGAGCCTGTCCTACAACAATTCTTCTTTCTGCATTAACCATGTGATAACCTATGGATGAAAGAGGGGCCTTCTTTCCAGTCCTCTTATCTATGGATTGGTGTAAATATTATCAGGAAAATGGTCACCCACTTCCTCCAGTTTCCCATGATAACTTTATTGAATTTGTTTAAACTAACTTGTCTCCCAGTCCTTTGATATACTAACATGTTTGCTGTAGAATCGCTGCAGCTGTTGGTAAATCATGTACTTTACAAGAGGACCACTGTGAAATGTTTTAGATCAGATTTGGCTCCCTGTCCTTGTCAGACTGAGCAATGATCACACTGCCATGTTAATGAAGAAGGGCAAACTTCAAAGTAGGGAAAATACCTCTTGTGTGTGGATTTGCAACAGGAGGGAAAAAAAAGAGCAGTCCAATGCAATCTCCACACGCTGTTTTTTAAAAGGTGACATCACCAATCCTGCCCCTCCTTTCCCTTTTCCTCCCCAGACTGCTGAGGTTGTTTTTCCCTTGCTGCTCTTATCAGTTCCCAGGCTCCACCTTGCTGAGATGGAGGGACATTTTTCTTAGAGAAAGAGCATTTTCAACATGAAAATCTCCATGCAGTTCCCCATGATTCACAGGCTGTGACTCCCTGGTGCTGAGGCCTCGGGTTTCCATGAAGGGAGATGGAAATACTCTTTTACAGAACACAGCTTCTTTTAGAGTCCTGGTTAATTTACTTGTGTGACATTTCCTGGGAGAAAGCAGCCATACTTCTCTCTCCTGTGATTTGCTAAACAGTATGAGCTATGTTAAAACCCAAATCCCTGAAAATACCTGAAAAGCCCTTGTCGGGGCATTCTTGACCAATTATTTCATTGGAAGTGGCTCATGTTAATGAAGCAATTAATGGAAACTTAAAGAAAACAAGAAATTTGGAAAAAGCAAACACTGAATAGCTGGCAGTCAAGTGAATGTTGATTCTTTTCTACTCATGGGCAATTTTAATTCCAATTTTGTGCACTTAGTCAAACACTAACTCTAGGTACCCTGTCAATCTACTTTTTAAAATTCTGGGTAATTTACAGTTTCTCACTGAACAATTTATAAATAATATATGCTGACCTGTTTTTATAAAGCTGTTGAAAGCATATGCCTGCCCCTCTTTTGGTACTCAGTGTGGAAAGTGAGGGGAAGAAAGAGGGATGAAATAAGTACAGAAAATAAAAATTCACTAAGGTAACACCCTTCCTCTCAAGGCAACAAAGGGGGACAACAGAACCCTGTTCACTGTCTTAACTCTGCATCTAGGAAGTATTCAGATAGTCATAACCTTTAGCAGAAATTGTGCTCAGACCTCTCCTGGGGTGAGGCACGCTGGAATCATGGCCTCAGCCTCTTAGGGAACGCCAAGCCTGTATCTGCTTCTTGTGCAGAGATTTATTTCTCCCAGGGACTTGGCTGGATGGTGCTGGAGATGAGCCTGTTGGGTTGACGCCCACTGCCCTTTTAACCTATGCAGCAATGCAGCACCTCCCTCCCAGGCAATTGGAGATTAATTTGCTTATCAGCTAAAGCTGGTCGAGTCTTCCCGTGCAAGGGAACAGGATATTTTGCCCAATGCTGGTTTGAAACGCACCCTCCCTACCAACACTGAAAGCTATGAGAAACGGACAATGCCTGAGATCTGCGAGGCTTTGATTTTTATTTTATTGGCTGTGTCTGCTGTACACCTGTGACCTGATGTAAAATTCTACTGGAGGTGGAATTCGTCCCTGTGAATTCCCACAGGCAGAGTAGCTTAAAAATAAATTTAAAAAAAAGACTCTCCTGGGCTTTTGCCAAAATAATTGGAAGTCTCAATTTATAAGAGTTTTAAAAGCCGGTACCAGCCAGCAGCTACTGTTTGTAAGGGATTCATTTTGGTTATGGTAACAAATATCTGCTTTCTTTTAAGATAATTACAAACTCTAGTTTCAAGTTGAAATCCTATAAGGAAAAACAACCTTGCACCAAAATACCTGTTACTACAGTATCTTGGGAAGAAAAGTAACTATTCCTACACAGTTGTTCCTAAGCTAACACCATGGAAGGAACTAGTATGCCTGGAGTTTGCAACTTTTACAGTTAAATGTCATTAACTAAAACTATCTTATAAACACAGCAGAGAATTAAGTGTGCTCTGCCAGAGCTTTATATTTAAAATGAAACTTTAACTCTTGTCCATCAATGCCAATGGCAGAGATTAATATTCTGTACAGAAAGAAATTTGCATAAAGAAAATATTGTCCCAAGATCGCTGGATATGCCAGGAATAAAAGAGTGTGAAAGCATGAAATAAAGAACTAAAAGTATGGGATGAAGCTTAAAAGGCCACATCAGCATTTTTCAGAGAAAGCCCTTCACCCTTTCCCAGGCTGAACCCCCTTCTCTTCCGTGTGAGTCATTTGGTCCTGGCCCCCCCTCCAGCGCTCAGAATATGTGTGAGGAACTGTGCTATCAAGTGAAACCACCGTCAGGATGGCCAGCCGTAAAACCCTCAGCAGGCTTATGTCACCATCAAACCTTCCTGAGTCACTAAAAGATTTTTCTTTGTGGCTTTGCATCACTTGTATAAAATGACCTGGTAGATGTCTGAAATAATACCTAGTTTTCTCCAGAGTCGGTGATTCCAAGGAAAAGTAAACTGTATGAATCACTGTGTGAATGCATTTCACTCCTCTCTGAACCTCAGGAGGAGTCAGGAGCCTGAACAGGGTAAAATACTGGCACACAGATCACCCGCCTTTCTTTATGAGGGCTGGACATGAGCCTGATGAGAAAACAAGGGGATCAGTTCCAACATCCTGAGTATGGATGTCTGCATGTCATTCCAAGAAACTGGGGAGACAATACAAACGACAATTAGAGCAGATGGAATAGTATGGAGGAACAGAAATAAAATACTGCAGCTACCTGCACTTCAAATTTAGACTCAGGAATGGGAAAAGGAAGAGGAGAAAGACAAGAGAAGGCACAGATGTCACAGTGGCAGCTGCTGGGCCAGGGAAGCAGGGAAGTGAGAAGCCCTTCTGTGAGGAAAATCAGGAGCACAGGAGTGGTGGATGCACTCACCATTTGCTGGTCATCCAGCACAGCACCACTCGGTTTGAGTTCTTGAGAAGAGTGAGTGTATAAGCTACTGAGGTTTTTAAACAGGAGTTTAACATCAGAAAATGGTTTCAGGATCTGGTTTAGAAGAGTAGCACCCTCATTGACTTAAAATTCTCTCTGTGGGCAATTTCTTGCTGGCCATTAAGATGGTTTTGTCTTCCTATGGTGGCTTTTATGCCCTACTTTAGGGCCACAATTAGTAATTTTCTTGGACCAAATTCTTGGTGCTTCACTAAATATATGCCCTGCAACTTGGAAACAATATCACTAAAAACTTTGGCTACTAAGATAAATATTTCATCAAAGATTAGAGACCTATTCAGAGTATTTGCCTGTCTCTTTAATAAATGAAAATGGACACACCACAGGCATCTGTATCTCTGGATCAAACACGAGGTTTAAAAGTTAATAATAATAATAATAATAAAAATAATAATAATAATGATAATCCCATGGTTGAAACTTCAAGGGACCTCACAGTCACCAAAGAAACTCTTTATTTCACCTCTTTGTGCTGGAGTAGATATTTTCCACATGAAACAAGGTCATGAGCCACCGTAATGCTAAATAAAGCTGTGGGTGCGGTAGGAAATCTGGGAAGCAGATTGCAAGGAAAAATTTCTCAAACTTTCACAGGATAAGAGTGCTCAGCTGAGTGCTGTCTCCCCAAGATTCTGCAATCACAACATGAAACCTTTCACCTTTTGTTGCAGCAAATGGACTACACCTGCCAGGCAAAATGAATTCTGACATGGAGAAGGGATGATTTGAGGAAATGCACTATTTGTTGTCATTGATGTTTTAACGAAAACAGTTTTGTCCATTTTACAAAGACCATGTGTTGAAATAGAAACAATACATCATGAGAAGACCCTGAAAGATATTGTTTATTTTCTCTTCATAATAAAAAAAATTTTCAATGCTCCTCAAGCAGTTTCTGTCTTTTCTTTGTTTGGCTTTGGTTTTTGAGTGCCTTGTCTGAGACTTGCCTTTTAACTTTCCTCAGGAAATTTTGTAGAGTGGAGCTTTTACAAAACTCTTGAAACTGTGAACTTGAAATCTTTAATGAAATTTTAAGCTGTAAACATGAAAAGAAGCTAATGCTCCTGTAACATTTTGTGAATCATAAGAATCCTACAATCAAACATGCCTGGCAACAAGGGCACCAGCAAACCTGAAAGAATTGCCAGGTCTCTGGTGGTGGGTTAACACTGGGCAGAGCTGCATGCACAAGAGGAGACAAAGAAATAGAAAAATGGGAGAAGAAGCAGCCTCACTGACTGAAGCAGCACTGAAGATCCTTGGTTCTTTTTCTTATTCTCTTTACTTGCATTTACCCCAGGCTTATGTCATCAGGGACATATAATCCCATGTTTTTAAAATTAAAAGACTGTTCTATGACCTCATGTTGACTCCCCATGCTAGGGGTAAATGTTTTTTTACTTGATGATTTGGAAACTCTTCGCAAGAAGAGGCAGCACACGCACCAGAATCACTGGGATGACTTTCTTGTGGGCAGCACTCAGAGCCACTTCTCACAGGGTCCTGGGTCAGTACTGGTAAATACTCATGAGTGAGGCAGAAATTTCAGCCAGGACTTTAGCCCCAGATTTGGAGAATGAAAAAGATGTTGTGGCATCCCAGGGATGCGACCAAAAAAAGATTGATTTTCTTTTATTTCTGTGTTACTGTTTTGATTAGGAAACCACAAAAGTCATCGTAATGAACTGAACATCTGAAAGAGAAAGGTAAAATTAAATCTGAATGTCCTTGATAGGAGTGCTTTGATGTAATGTTTAGTTTAGTTGAGAGATAGAAGTGTGGAGAAGAGGGGTAGGATGGCTTATGTCTGTCAAGTCTCCTACCAGAGCTGAAAAGAATGATCTGAACAGTCTGTTGTTAAAATGTCTGAGGCAGATGTTACTTTTACCACCACAGTCAAAGCAAGGGTCTTCAGTGTTTGACTTTCAAAATCCCCTCTAAGTTCCTTACAGAGACATAAAATGGTTTGTTTATTAAATCTGTAATTTTACGAAACATGTGAGGTCCAGAATGAAATGCCTGATTCTCTGCAATCTCTGGTGGGACATATATTCCGTAATCTCTTTAAGAGCATACCCCCTTCAGCTCACACCAAGTGCCACATTCTTAGGTTAAGAAGACTCTAAAGATTATTTTTCCTTTCATTATCATTTCTGCTATATTCATCTTTAACACCAATCTAGCCATTTCATTCTTGTGAAACCGTTCTGAAACTCACTTCAGGTCACATTTCCAGTACCTGAATATATTCATACTTATTTGCTGCTTTTTCCTCTCAAAAGATTTTGAAGGTGTTTTCAAACCTCATATATGAAAGATTCACTTTATCAGCCACAAAAGATTGATCACTGTCCAGCAGCAGAGTACAGTAAAGCTAAATACTGAGGAAGAGCTTGTGCCAAGAAATATAAGTAGAAGCTCTCCTGATATCTACGTTCAATTAGGATATTTTTGTTACCTCAGCCGTCTGATTAGGTATCCTGTTATATCAGAAATCAAAAACGGAATAACAGCCCACTGACAACACTGAGGAACAATGCAGCTAGATGGGTCTATTGCCTACATTTAAACTTCTCAATAGTTAGATAATAGTTAGATAATAGTGATTAGTCCACATCAAACTCTGAGTGACAGAATACAGGCAAACATCAGGCAGGGAAAGGCTCCAAAGGGGTATAGGGTGTGTCTCCTAATGTGAACCAACATTTAAACATCGTGGAGGAAACTCTAAACCCACTGAAGCTGGATAGAGGTTTAGCTTTTTTTTTCCTTGCCTGTGTTGCATTCACCCTCTGTTCCATGCCTAATGTCTCACAGGAGTTTAAAGACATGCACAGCAGTGCCACAAAACCCCAGCATTCAGCCAGGAGCTGCTCCTGTCTCCGGCACCGCAGTAATCATCAGCCAGCCCAGAATGTTTAGGATTGCTGCGACTAATTGGGATCAGGACCCGAACTCTGAAGAAGGGTCTGGAAGGACCAACAGATGAGAAACACATTCCGATGGCACCGGGCAGTCGCCATTGATCCCCAAACGCCACCGGGATGTCACACGCCGATTGCCCAAATCCAGCACAGGACTGACAGAAACCAAACTGCCCACGGCACAAAAGTGTGGCAGCCCAGCCGGGGATGGAAGGGGAGCTGGAAAGGGAAACTTGGGGCATCAAGGAGAGATGAGAACCCATCACCAGGGTGGGTCTGGTCTTCTTGCCAGGAAAGAGAAACAGAAAACACAAGTAAAATAAAGCAAACATCAGAAGATACAGAAAAGAGAGCAAAAGCTCATTGAGTAAACTCCAAAATGTTTTCTATTTGACCCCGAGACACTGATTACTACTTAAAGACATGGAGTTTCCTCTACTGCTGCTCCTGAGGAAAGGAAACAGTAATGGACCTCCCCAGGATGGGAATTTTGTTTCTTTTCAAATGTTGTACACGTTTTTATATGCCTTGGTAGAGTTTGTATGCAAGTGTGCAAAAAATCAGTACACAGATGCCTCAGTCAATGCTCTTAACATGTTTATAACAGCAACAAGCAGATTCAGACATAGAAAGAGGAGATATATTGGCTCCCCAATAGAAAGGTTTCCCCAGAAATATTCTTTCACCCTGATGATTTCCCACAATATATAAATATATATGTAAAAGTATGTAAGTATAAATAGGAATACCTGTTATGCAGTGCACTGTACATCCCCGATCTCTTAGAAACCAATACAGAAGGAAAACTTCTCTGCTGATTCTAGGAATAAAAATATATTGATTACAAGAACAGGAATTCAGTAGTGATGTAAGTAAAAAATACATTTAATGAGAAGGATCAGTAATTTCATGTATAAATACTGTGTGACTTCCATCTAAGGGAGGAAAACTGTAAGAGAAGGTACATTCTTTCTTTGTTGCACCAACTGGGAGCAAGTACAACCTCAGGTGACATAAACTATGCCTGAACACCCCTAAGGAGTGGATTAAATCCCTTGACTCAGCTCTCTGAAAGCAGTGGAATGAGCTGTTGCCTCCAGTCGCACCTCATGGCCTTTGTGAGTGAAACAGAAAGCTGACTTTTATGTGTTACAGTGAAACCAGAGAATCAAATGCACATCCAAAATAAAGTCTATCTCTGTCTGATAAATACTGTTACTTTTTACTCAAGGAACCCTGAAGTTAGTCTTAAAATACAGTATGGCACTTTATTTTAACTTGAGCATATCTTTCCTGAATTCTTTCTAGATTATTTTGTCAATCTTCATCACACTTCAAAACTGAGACATCATTTCTAGATTATTCAGCTTTTTTTTCCCTGTTTATTTGTGTATTATTTTCAGAGAAAAAAGGCCTTGTGCCTGCTGTCTATTTTATTTGGACTCAAAGAGTCAGAAACAGATTGGTGCTGGTTTAACCAGTTTAGCCCCAGACCCATTTAAGTGTAATGGATTCCAAAGACCAGCAGAGATAAGCAGGAGGTTTTGTAAACAATTTTACTGATTCCAAACCAGCCATCCTGCGATTCCATTGCACACACCAGAGGCCAGGTCCTGGTGTGCAGAGAGTTTATCAGAAGCACCCTGCAGCAGAAATTGGAGCAGAAGTCAAATATGAGTTTTACTGCAAGGCAGCTCAGGCCTTCTGGCACCCCATCCATCCCTGTGGTAATTTGAAAGGAAGGAAGGAAATAAAGGAATGGAAAAGGGAATAAAAGGGGAAAGGAAAAGAATAAATGCTTTTGTGAACCAATTCTTATAGCCTCTAATCAAATTAAAATTTAAATTTTCAGAAGTCCACCAAGCGAACTCAGCAGGATATAATGAAATCTTTTGGAAGGCTCATCCTGTGCAAGTGCCAGCAGAAGCACAGAGAAGTTTTGCTGCTGGTACCTCTTCTAATTTTATCCCATGTTTCCTTTCTCTCCTGTTTCCGCCTTTTGCTGGTTTCCCAGTGCTGCTGCTGGAGATTTTCTCCAGGAAGCTGAAGCAGTGGAAGCAAGGGTGACAGCGCTAAGGTCCCCACTTTCCCTGCTGTGGGGAACCATCCTGAGGGCTCTTATGAGTTGTTTCCATTAGGTTACCTGGAAAAACAAAAGTTCATTCTCAAAAATCTGTTCATTGGAGTTACTAGTACCTTATCTGTTTCTGTCAGTACATCTGAAGGGTATCAGTACTTGAAAACACTTGCCAATGTGTTGTTCTCTCTCTTTCTCTAAAGTTCTTATTAATATCTGGCCACAAAATGTTGTCATTCCACACTAGTTGATATTATTTCACTCTTCATAAAATATATTTGTTCAGGGGTGCATGAAGAGCCCAACACCAAATGCTTAACAAAGAGTATATGGACAAGTCAAGAGTGCAGTGGCACTTCCTCAGAAAGCCCATTCCATTTCCTCTCCTCTGGCTCTTCATCTGCTGTATTCTGCAGAGAGCAGTGTCCCTGTTGAAGATGAGTCATAATTCTTGATGGTACCTCCAAACATTCCTAGGGACAAGGAGATAACACCGGGAAAAGTGATTCTTTGGAACACAGCGTTAGGGCGCAGTGCTCTGATGCCCTTGGACACATCATAGTGTTCTTTCTCCTGAGCTGACAGAATTTCAGCAGAAGCCTAACATAGCTTGTCACATCAGAAAAGAAGCACCCCAAAATTCTGTATTTCTGTGCACCTCTAACCAAAGTGTTTGAAATGTGAAAGGAGGAGTGGGGTTTTGAAAAATAACATGACTTTACAATAGTTGTTATCTCTTTAGCTGGACTATAAGCAAGACATAAAAATCTTCATATTCAGGTCTAACCATAATTTTTGGTCCCTTTCCAAACACATTTTACACATCTAGATGCGAAAAAACTCTATTTCTACTCGTCTCGGCAAGCAGAGGAGTTCAGAAAACACCACAGAGGAGCCCACTGTTGACGGAATCACAGCAATTTTTATGGCTGAGCTTACATTTACAAGCAGGAGTATCAGCGGGGTCACAGCCCTGCTTCATGTCATGTGACAACTGAACGCACTCGAACACACACAGTCAGATGTTTAGGTGGCCAGCTGGCACAGGAGGCAAGCACGGCAGTATCCCTTTGCCCACCCACATAGACAACGTTTTAAAACCAGTAAATAGAAATACAACAGTAGTTTTATAGAAAGGCTAGGCCATAAATAATTAATCCATTGGATAAATACGCTTACATCAGGCAGAAAGGCAGAACTCACCAGCCAAACTTTACCTTATGTAAAATTTTCTGGAGTACATACTGTCAAATGTCATTAATAAAAAAATCCAGCTCTGAAATTGTCCAAATCTTTTGTTGTTTCATGCAATCAGCTACACTAGTAGAAGCCTTTCTCAAGAGACACATTGTATTTTAATACACAACTACCTCTGCACCATGGAAACAACCCTGATATCTGTCACACAGACAGTTTCCCTCAGGACTCAACTAATTTTGCAGTTTTCTCTTTAAAGTGATGGAGATTACAATCGTATTAGTGAATATGAAAGCTGCCTGTCTTACAAAGTTATCTCTGGTAACTGAGCATTTAAGAGAATTTAGAACACAATACAGGTAAGATATTAGGAAGCGTGCTCTTCTCTCTTTTATCTCAAGAGTTTCTCTCTGTTGCTGTATCAGTCAGAAAAAGACATACAGCTCTTCTTCACTATTAAATGAAAAAGAATTTTAATTTTATGCTTTAAAAGTAATGTACATTTATCATTTGCACCAACCTAACTGTGAGCTAGGCAAGCATCCTCAGGACTATCAAAGCTTTAAGTTAATAAAAAGTTAATAAAAATTATATTAAAAGTGCGGTTTGCCTCTTAATTATAAAAATAATGCTCCATCTTAATATTATTGAGGACAATTATGAGAGGTTTAATTCTTTGAAATATAGGAGAGATATTCAATAATTCATTCACTTTTCTTTGCAAGAAAAGTTATCATTTCATTATTTGGAACTTTATTTTATACAAAGGAAAAGTCTCTTTTCTACATAACTACTATGTTAATGCTACGTGACTGCAATGTTTCACTGTGCTGGCAGTAAAGGTAAGGAGGGGACAAGAAGAGCTGATCTTCCTCCTATGCTGCTCAGAGACGAAATATCAAAACTTTTAAATAAACTGTGCCCAAGGTAATCAAACTTCTGGTCTTCTAATTCCTGCCCAGGGAAGCTACAAGGTTCACACATGGGGTTCTGGGCCACCATCTGAGCCTGAGGAGGAAAAAAGCAAAGAAACAAACTGGAATTAGAGATGCAAATATCAACACCTACCAATAAAAATGTGTTTTGCTGTGTTTTGAGATTGATACATTAAAATATAATCCACAGTATAGAATTTCCTAAGCAATTCCCCTATGTGCTTCCATAACCTTTTTCTTAGCTATTTTCCTACAGACTGTAAAAGAGCAAAATCAACCAAAATCTCAATAACTTCTTTTTTTTTTTTTTTTTTTTTTTTTTTTTTTTTTTAATTCAAACTGTTTTGGAGACAGAGATTTATTAGACTGCCCATATTATGTAGCTTTACAGACAAAAGTAAACACTTCTTTAAGCAGTGCACAACTAGTTTTTATTTGCAGCAAGATATAATCAAAACTAAGAATTTAACAGCATTCCAGAAATTGCTAGAGAGTTAAAAGACAGCAAGAGTCACTTTCATAATGAATGAGAAAAAGCAAATTTTGCTAGGGCTATAAAAGAAATTATAAATCAGAACATGATCCAACCTATACCACATCAGGGAATTAGGGAACTCTTAATCTCACATGAGAACTAATATTGACTTTTACGGAATATTTCTTTTCCCACTGATACAAGCCAATGGGAAGGATTTTATCTTGGCCAGATTGATGCACCAGGTACCCACACAGCTGATCCAAGTATAAAATGAGGTCTGCATTTTATGTGTGCTGGGGATAGCAGGCTTTTCTGCAGCTGCTCCATGAATCCTGCTCATCAAATTTGCTGCATATTCCTCAAGGGATTTTAAAATAACTCTGCACAAAGAAATAAAGTTTAGCTCTCCCAATTCCCAGGCTGAATCAGGAAGACTACCACTTACATGTAATTCTGATTGGAAAATAACAGAGCTAATAAGCGGGGGTCACAGCGGATTCCTCTGCATGCCCCTGCTTTTGAGAGAGAAGAAATACATTTTCAGGCGCCTCAACATTTGAGGTTTAGACACAATTTCATGTTAGCTCTCATTTCATCTTTTCTTAGTTTTCACCTGGTTTTACTAGAATTCCTGAAGCTTTACTTCATGCATTTGCTCCCTTGCACTTTAGCTCTCGGAGATCGCGGGTAGGGTTTCACTGCTGGCACGCCGCGCGCAGCTACCGGAGCATGTTAGCAATTAGGGCAGCCATGGGCTGGCTGCGAGGAGTGGAGCTGCAGATCTCCACACGGGATGGATACAGATCACAGTTGTAGCTGACACCTGGCTCTCCAGTACCATTTTCCCATTGGGTATTTTGTCACACGAAAGAAAATCCTCTGCAGAAGCACGAGACTGTCACTGATCGCAGTCACCAGCCCGTGAAAAACCACCACCAGCTTCAAAAAGGGCTTTGAAGTAAAGGGACACATATACCAGCAATATTCAGATAACATCTTTCACTTTCCCTTCCTGAGTTCCCTCCTGGGCCCTCTTGCTCACCTTTTTTCTCTTTCTCTCACTCCATTCCTCACCAAAGCCTCTTATGGTTGGACGCGATGATCTTAGAGGTTTTTTCCACCCTTAACAATTTTGTGAGTCTATGATTTTGACCACTGCTCTCCTCTCCTCTCTATTTTATGCCACACATGTGAAAAAGCCATGGCCCCACCTGCTTTACAGTTAGATTATGCATTTCTTTCTCATTAGTACACATCAGATATAATCATGGTTTTCAACAGAATGGGAAAATAACGTGAATGGGATCCATATGTAACACAAAGCTCAATGTTTTGTTTACATATTTCATGAATTAAGGCACTCTTTTCTTTCCTCAGCTGTTGTCAGGTTACGTTGATAATCATCGTGCATGATAGCTACTATTTGTTATATATTCTATTAAATTTTTACACATGCAATCAAGTTAGTGGTTTTCTCTGCAAGAGATATACATCACAGGATCACAGGCAAAGATATTTATATAAAATCTCTCCTTTTTCATGGAGGCAATGAAAGTATCTGATTATAATTCCACCTGTAATACTAATGAACTGAGAATGAATAATGAAAAGTCTAAACCCCCTACCAGTGACATGATTGAGGAATACAGTGGGTTGAGTACCATAAGACCACCAGGAACAGAAAATCTTGACACAATATGCTTAAAGAGGGATGTTTACAATTCATATTTCAACATCAGTGGAAACTTCATCAAGTAGCACTTTTTACTATAACAGGCTATCCAGGCTTTCCCTTCAAATTTAGAAGTTTGATGCTTAAAATAAATACCTGTTTATTACCTACCTATTCAAATATCTGAAGAGTCAGAAAGACTGTTAGACCATACAGGAAAACTAGTGATGAATATTACCTTGCCTTACTTTCTAGAATTCTTCATTATAAATAGTTTTGCTGGGTTTTGTCCTGATAGTGAAATGTATTTTGAACTAGTCATCTGATATCAAGTAAAGGCTATTACATTACACATAGCTAAAGACATATTTTGTGAAAAAGTGTTTTGGTATTTAAAATACATCTTAATATCTGGGTTGCCTTATACTTCATGTCACAAAAAATTATTTGAAGTTCAACACCTTTATTGTTTGCAGTAATCCTTTCGATTTTTGTCATGGAGAGAGTCAACATGTCACAAAAGTGTCTTTGCCTTCTACTGTGAAATTTCATTTGGGTTTGAAAAAAAGCCCTGAGCTCATGGGGCTGTGACCTCAGTCAGGAAGTCCTCAATTTCTAATGTTCATCAGCAGGAGGGCAATGAAGTCCTCTGCCTCACGATCAACCTCAACCACAGCCATATCCCATGGGAATGAGCTTTAGAAAGGGCAGGTTACAGCTCCGTTGGTTACCATCTATATAAAAGTTCTTCACAGCCAAATCTCTCACAGTGCTGTACAGTGAGGTTGTTACATTTACAGATAACGGCATTTTGTTCAGACTGAGTTCCTTTTTTTCTACTAAAAAATACACACCTCTAAATAGATGCTGTTTCATCCCAGGAAATGAAGATCAGTCCTGAATTTAAGATACTCTACCCTCTAAGCCTCGGGTTTTTTTGTTTTTTTTTTAAGCCAGGTTAAATCTGCCTTGATATCATTAAACACCTCTCTTCTTCTCTTAAAGTTCTCTCTCTGTAAGATGGAAATAGCAGCCCTGTATGTCAAAAGGAGATAAATGCCTTAATATTCTCCAGGCACTTTGCTGGTACATTGATGAATGTCCTAAATGAGGCCAAAAGCAAATGTACAATTCCACGTTTAATTCCAGCCTTAAAGACAGAAAGGAATCTGAAGTGAATAATGAAAAGAAAGGCAAAAGTAGGAAACTGCTTAGAGTACGTGTGAACACGTAATTAAAGACTGTACTTTAATGCAAAAGGCAGATGAATTAGAACTGCAAATCCACTTAGTGTTAACACTCCTTGCTTCATAGAACTTCACAGATTAATGTTCTTTTAATGTATTTATGAGCAATGATGTACAAACCTATATATATTTGAGCATTGAATAAGCAATGGATCAAGTCTGACTCAGGAGAGATTTACTGTGTAACAACTACAGGAAATAAAATCTGGGTAAGAAATGTCATTTGTACTAGAAATTAATTTCAAAACAGTCATCAATTTATTCAGGAGCTCTAATAAAAAGGATAAATTTTGCTTTCCAAGTTAAAATTAGAAAAGTCATTATAAAAAAAAATGAACCCACACCATGACCTTCAACCCATTTTAACCAACTCAGTCAAAAACTCCATTTATTACAAACTGTAACATTGTAGTCATTATTACTTCCCCACTGTTGTGATAATTTACACAGCTTCCACCCCACACCATGCATTCCCTCTGGCTTCCTCCTCCCTGCCCTCTTGGTGATGTTCTGATGTCACAGTTCAGATCTGGTCTACCCACGACCCGCAGTGCACAGTGATGCACATTCTAGTCCTGTTCCCAGGCTCACTGCGGGCAGGGAGAACCCCACGGGAAGGGAAAACCGCTGGATTTCTGTGTTTTTATGGAGTGTGGCTATGACCCCACCATCCCTGCTGATACCCCGTTTGATGGATGGCTCCTTTGCCTTCCCAAAGGTGTGGCGCCCTGGCGCACTCCCTGTACCCACACCGACAGGGAGACTCCCCGCTGCGGGAATGGGGAGCTTTTCCTCCCAGCAGGGGGAAAAATGATGAAAAGGAGGCAAACACAGACCAAACACAGGTGCACCCTGACTCCTCTCTCGAAGGCTTCCTCAGACCCTCCCCAGCCTGTCCCTTCCCTGTCCTCACGGACACATAACAGGATGCACATTGGGACTGCTCTTCAGCTGATGTTAATTCAGCTCAGTTGACTCAAAGCTCAAACGAAGGGAAGGAACAAAGGGTAAAATAAATAAAAATAATGAAGCAATTGCTCAGTTAGTGTAATTCCATAGGCTTCAATAGGACTATACTAATTTTCAGCAGCTGGAGTTCTGGCTCAATATTTTTATTTACTTTACCTCCTGTACTTAATTTCCTACCCTCCCATTTGTTTGTTATTTTCATGTCCAATGGTGGCTTCATTTGGAGTTTAAATTTTTTGAGAAATCATGGGGGTTTTTCAAACAACCACCCATGTCTGCGACATAAAATCATTCCACTAAAAGGCAGGTAGGAGAGACATGGTAGGTATAGAGACAGTATGGAACTGGAGGAAAAAACTGTATCTATATTCAGCTCCACAAAAAATTCTACCTTGGACAAGATCTTCTTTCATACACAATGTTCATTGTTCCATTTTACAATTCATAACTTAGGAATGATATTTTCTTGGTCAGGTTTTGTATGAAATAGTCTCCATATGTTTTTGGACAGACTTGCTTTGGTTCCTTGAAAATATGATAATAGATATGTTTCTTAATGACCGTCATTTAAATTGACTGTATAACCCACTTTCCCACCAACTATTTGAGAAAGAGCGGGGTGGATGACATAGAAAGTGATGTTTGGAAAGTATCACAGGACTCTCTGTTGCCTAAGCTACTGCCAGTGAGCAGACAGACCTAAAACCACAACAATTTGATGTATCTTCCACTTCCAGAGATTTTTTTCCTCCTCCTCAGAAGGAGCTTTGAGAGAACACCTGGCTATTTTCCAGCTGGTGCACTTCTTTTGGTGATCTTTTCTGCTTGTATTTGTATCCCTCCCAAAACAACCAAAGGTCTAAATCAGCCAAGTTGTGTATTTTGGTGAGTGCTTTTTACAGAGAGTAAAATTCAAGTACAATTTTAATTCAAGTACTCAAAAGTTTAAATCTGTTGAGCCACAAATCAATCAAAGTATAACAAGACAAATGACACAAACAGATTCAGAGATGCACTGAAATACAGCATAATAGCCTCACTTCTGTAACAGCTCCCCAGAGGCCTTGCTACTTGTTGACAAGGAAAAAAAATTGCTGAGGATTATCATGGCCAACTTGTGAAAAAGGTCCTCAAAATACTTAAGTTAATAAACTGAACTCTGCTCCGAAGTTCTTTCTGAATAATCAAGGTGAGATTGGTAAAAATTTTTTGTGTTCTAGTTTTTTTTTCTTAGTAATTTTAATACCTTAGATAGAAGATATTTAGCTATCATTAAGTATTGTATAACTATCATTGCAAATTACCATCTTATTTAATACTTATTTAATAGTTGATAAATTATGTGGAATCAGTTTTATCAGTTTTTAGGAAAAAAATTCATAAAGCAGTTACAATTCCTAGTCAAATAGTTCTCTTGGTACCAGCTGCACAAAATGCTTAGGACTAGGACTGAAAGGACATAAACCCTGCAATCCTGTAATGAAAATGTGATTAGACCCTGCCTGTTCCTAAGGGGAGAAAAGGCTTTTCTAATGCAAAGCATCCCTGTGCACATGCAGGGTGGGCTGGGAACCAGCCTATGCCATTACTGCATGCAGATATGAAGTTTAATGTTATTTAATGTTAATAATTATCTTTATGCAGATAGACACAGAGGTTAAAAACACTGTTCTTTCTTTTTACTCTCACTCTTTGTGGCAGTTTTTCAACTCTATTCCTCAGATCTACCTATCAGCAGCTAAAACAAACATATGTTAATGTATAACACGAAAGTGTTTTACTTACCCCTTTCTTCCTACTTTTCTGCACACTGCTTCCACAGGTAAAACAGAAACTTCTGGTCCCAATCTCTGAAGATATTTTTGAGATATGAGGTTTTACCTTGGAGTTTTATTATGCAGTCAACTTAAAGATATAAAACACCATGTCTTTATTTCCTAACACAGGGTAGGGATGGCATCTTGAACAACAATTCAGGTCAAAGTAATCTTGTTTCATGGTTTCTGTAGCAAAAGTTACAATCATTTTCTACAAGCCAAATCCATTATCAAAGTCCTGTTATTCAGTAGTAACACTGCAATTTTACATACAAATAACAAAACACTTCTACATTTTAATAGAACCTGCTCCTGACTTTCACATAACTTTCAAAATAACGTATTTTCAGTTAGCTGGAAATATCAATGTATCCATTTACCAAAAAAAAGTATTTAAAATGAGTCTAAATCATTCTGTCACCCACATTCAAAGATTTTGCTTATAGTTATTTTTGCAGACCATTTTCATATAAATATGCCATAAACATTTTCCCATTAGGTTTCCATTTCCTAAGGTACAAATGCCATTCTGAAATACAATTTACAGAATAACATCATGATAAAATTTGCACTGGTGTGGCAGCATAAGTAGAGGCAAATGTGAAAGAACTGGTTTGTAGAAGAAAGACTGATTGCCAAGGAATCTGATGCTACAGTGTTTTAACAAGAGAATTCTTATGTCAGAAACTGGGTTGTTTAAATGGTGGGTATGAATTAGATTTTTGACAGAAGAGTATTACTGTTGTTTTCCCAAGAATCTGTTGTTTCCAAGGTTTTGCATTAATACTTGCAGATGATGTAAGGCTCATAAAACAATGCATTTTTTAATGCATCCCGTCTTCCTCAGATCAAAAGCCTCACTACTCCCCCTGAAATTAAGCCAGCACTCCTGTAAGGATTTAACAAGGACAGTGGGTCAAACACTGAGCTGAAGAACGGAAGTTGAAATGGAAGTTGTAAAATTTGGTCTGGGGACTACTACAGAGGCAGTAGTTAATGAGTTTAATCCAGCAGTAAATCAGGAAAGATCTAACAGTGAAGGGACTAAAGAGCTCAGTGGTGTCTATGGTGTTTTTCCTATATTTCATGAGATTTCACTTTCATAGTTGTTACACGAGATGAATTTGTTCAAACAAAGACTCAAGGGATTTGCTCTATATTATTTGCTCTACTAGACAGGAAGAAGAGTCTAATTTCTCTAGTACAGACTTTATCCAGTTTATGATTCCTCTGAAATATCTTTGCATACACACATTTACTGTGAGAATACTTTCCTTGAGAAAAAATATAAACAGCTTTAACAGTAATTCATTACAATTTATACTATATTTATACTGTAAGTATCTGTATTAAATGGTTCCTAAAATCAACTGACTTTATAACTGGCTTAAAAATGACTATCAGTTTTTGAAAGTAACTTCAAAATTTTGCATTGCCTGCATGTACTTCGAATGTTAGCACTCATCAGTCTTAAAATCCTTAGTGACACAGTTTTTTTTTCTGGGTTTAAGCCCATCTAAACACAAACAGACAGATCTTGTGAAGAAGGAGACAAGAAAAGTAAAAGTTCAGGGGTTTATTAGGCTTGCTTTTCCCATCTTCTGGTTTTTGTGTTAAACCCTTCAAATATTGCATCTTCCTGATCATCAGAAAAAGCTCAATTATAAGTTAATCTTAGCACAGCCTGCAGAAGACTTCTAAACAAAGTTTATTATATGGGAGAGTTTTATCCTCTTTCATACTTATCTTTAGTTTTTCATCAGACAAAAACAAATCATAAAGAAAACTGAAACTCCTGAAACGATATAAACCCCCAAAATAAGGAATGGGTTTTTTTTCTTCTTTTTAAATTAACAGCTTGGCTTTTACATCAGTAACAAACTGAACCATATTGAGTAATATTTATAAATGAATTTTCAGCTTAAGCACAGGTTATGACATGTTTATTCCACTTTTAGTTTAAAATCAATATATATTAATATCCCATTATAAATATAATTAAATTCAAACCTAGTCCAATTTCACTAGAGGCCAAAGAGTTTATTCATAAGTTATTTATCCCATTTTCAGTGGCATTTACCTTATAATGCACTTATTTTTACTGTTCCTAAAACCTGTGAAATAAAAATAGAACAAAAACTTAAAGAAATAATTTCCCCTAGATAATTTATCATGCTATAAATTTGTGTAACACGTATAAACCCTGCATGTATCATTTAAAATGTGTATTTCCCAATTATTAATTGTTGCTTTCATCATGAATTATTTGATCCTGTCAGGTAAGAACTGAAATTATAAATTAAAGTAAAATGAGAACTCATCCCATTCAACTCAGTCTGGTCACATAATTAGCACTCATTTATAGACTCTCCCATTTATGGTGTCACTCCATTTACTGACTACTACAGTGAGGGAAAATGAGTGTCCCAAATTGTTTTAGGCTGATACAATGTGCTAATTGCAGTTCCACATATAGTGATAATATAATTTATGGGACAATTCTGTGGGAAAAGAAAATTATTATAACTATGACATATCTTTTTATAAACCTTTCTGCTGCAAGCAGTCAAGGCAGAAGTCTTCAGATACTGAAGCCTTTCCCATTTTAGGAAATAATTATTTTCCTGTAATGATAAAATTGAGGGAACGCAGACTTCTCCTTTAGAACCAGTCAAATGTGTGTTAAATGCCATCAAATACGGACTGTTAAGTAAACGTTGCATTACTGTAGCATACACCATTTTCCTTATCCTGCTAAAAGTTGAAAATAGATTCTTCACAACTAAAGGGGCATTTTTTTATGTGTAAATTCTTGCTGCTCAATGACACCAAAAGACAGAAACGCTAAAATTTTTAGGTACTTTTTCTGCCTTTCTCAAATGTAAAGACTTTTTCCATGGCTTTTTCTATATAGATTACTGTCTTGGTTTGAGACAAACTTGGGGAGGGGTGGGGGGCATGGCACACACACTCCCCCCACCCAGGCCCAGAAGTAATTTTCTTAGAGGAAAGTGAAAAGAAAAAACACCTGTTTATTTAATAAAACAAAACAAAATGCCCACAAGGCATGGGGGAAAGGGAGAAGGACTTCTTAAACCTGAGTAAACAGCTGATGGATTCAGTGTCCTTTTTCCCTTGGAGGATTCTCACCTACAGTCCTCCTGGAGAATCTTCTGAATCTTGGACGAGAAGGCAAGTTGAAAAAAAAGTCCAAAAATGAGCTGAAGAAGGAGCAGTCCCAAGGAAAAACTTCTCATTAGCTAACAAACCAAGCAGCAAGCCAAAGCAAGCAACCTAGCTCGCAGCAGTCGGAAGCAGGACCCAGGAATGCTGCTCCCCAAAGCTCTCAAGACTGAGAAACCTGGGAGAGTTTCAAACAACTGTGCCAGCAGAGCTTCTCCGGCTGCTAAACCTAGCTTAGAGTTACAGGAATCCATTTCTGGGCATAAAGCAGACAATAGGGAATACACCATTATCTACAGTCAACCCAGGACAGTTACTAACTCAGCACTGCATGAATTTTGACTCCTTTCAGAGGCCAGGGATGATACAAATACATATAAATGACAATTCACTTTTAAATGTCTTTTCGTTTTCTCAGAGAGTGAAAATGGAATAGAAGTAGATTGCTGAACTTCAACAGGTAGATTTTGCCATATGTTAGCATTTCAAAAAGTCAATTAAAAATATGTTCTGCTAAAGAGACTCATCTGAATAGATATTTTAAAACTGCAGAACTTTGAAGCTCAAGCCCATAGTCCTTATCTTTATACACTAAATGTGGCATAAGTGGCATTTTATCAAAGATCAATTTACATTTGAAAAGGGATAAATGAAGCAAATTTTAAAAGTTGAAAAATATATTTATGAGCTCTAAATTGTATTTTTTTAAAGTTCAGAGTCTTGACTGTAAGACTATGGTATAATTTTTACAAATAAACAGGGAAACATCTGAAAATACCTTCTTTTCTTCCCTTCGGATGGTATGGGAAAACCCTTTAACAAATACATGTCTTCATTTGCACAACAGTTTCAAATTACAAACTGCATTCCGCAGCTTTTACAGGAAACCACTGTGCTTGGTGGCAGTATTAAGTTATTTTTTTATTGGCCTAGGATGTGTACTGGTTAAAGCAGAGCTATTTGGTCAACCACACATAGAGAAGTGTTTACCCACAATTAATACAGCACACATTAATCACGTGTGAGCAGGACGTGCAGACAGATACGGGGCTGACTGGAAGCCCCAAGTTTACCTCCAAGATCTGTAAATTTTCTCCAGTCAACCACACAAATGTTTCCTCTAAGCACAAAGAGATGGAAGGACAGATCAACACTCAGTATTAAAGAACCAGCTCCCCAGATTTTTAAGCTATTTTTGACACCTTCTCCTCCCCAGCTGTGTTGATCTTTCTGCTGCCTGAGTGGGCCAAAGGATGCCAACTTTTCTGTGTTCATTTAGCGACTACATAAAGCAGAAGAAACTTGGCGCCATAATCTCAAAGCACTCTGGAAATAGTACCAGTTACATTTAATTTTAAATCAATAGACCTTCCAAATTATTGTTGAAAGCCTATGAAAAGCCACAAAAAGAGAAATTCTTAGGAAACTGGAAAAAAAAGGTGGGCAGAAGTTTTAGACATTATACACCCAAATATCCTTTTTCTCCTCCTGTCATCATCTGCCACAGAGTCAGGAGCTGGATGAAAATCAGTTCACAGTGCTAGAGAACAAGACCCTCTACTGATTGAAATAACTGCTGCAAAGTGGAGGGGACAAGACACATGTGAACCTGGGAACACATCTCCACCCTGTTTGCAGGCACCGCTCTTTTATCACTGCTGTTGTTCTCTGTGGAAAAAGAATGCAAAGGCTTTCAATGTCCAACATACCTTTATATGAAATTTATAAATATGTAAATGTTTGCCCTTGGGTTCACTCAAACAGAAATCCTTAATTTAAGGGTCATATTCAGAGATAAAGTACTGTAAATAGCAGCAGTGTTTATTCATTACAACAGTTTGCATCACCACAGTCCTTGATGGTTTCAAGATAAAACAGAATCTGTAACCATAGATTCTCTAAAGCCTGAAATTCGTGTAGTCATAAAATAACCCAAAACAAGAGAAATACTAGATCTCCTGTGTTATCTGGCAGCCATTAAAGAATGTGAAATGGCAGATATATCCTACAAGGCTTCCTGGAACACCTTCAGTGTGTTAATTCTACATGGAATCTTACTTTGCATTTCTCACATAAATATTCACAACATCTTAGGACACCTTTTTTTCCTGTTTGGAAACTTTGCTCTAGTGGCAGATTGTAAGGGACAAGCAAATTTTTCTAAGCACCCTGAATGCTAAATTTCTGTATGTGGCACTTAGAAATAGCTCATTAAAAGCCATCTTATTTCAAATTCAAGTTTGAAAAGCTTTTATTTCTGCAATACCCTGGAAACTCTCCAAATAAAACCTGAGATTGTAGTACCCACATTTTGCAAAATTTTCCCAATGTTTTATACTATTTTCCACAAGTATGGCGGCCAAATAATTCTTCTCCAAATTAGCAACAGCCAATCATCCAGAAAAATAAAGTTAAGGTTTTGACAAGTCAAAGCTTCCTTTTAGTGTGAAGCTTTGATAGGCCTGGATTTTTTCATCCCAGTTCCCTGTCCTCTAAGGTACCACCCAGGCAGGCTTTTGGGCAACCTTGTGCCTGTTTGGGTCACATTAAAAGAATATTGGACCCTCTGCTTTCCATCTTATTGAGAGCTTGGGACTGCAGTCCAAGCTGTTAATATGGACATTCTAGGATGTACAACCATTGTTCTCCTTTGAATTTTTCTTATTACTAGCCAGAGCAACTGGTATTTGGATTTCTCCATGGACTTCAAAAAAGAATAATCCTAGGCTCATTCCCATTCTCATTCAAACTAACAAAACATTTGCCATGACTTCAGTAGAGTGCCAGGCCCTCAAGGAGGACTTTCACAACACTCAGCTTCACAATGAGGTTCCACATGGCCCAACTCAAAAGTTGAGTCACTTGAGAGGAGCAATTTTTTGAATTGTCTGCACACTGAGATACACATTCCAAAAATTATAGAAGCCAGTTTAAAATAGAAATAATTTTACTAAACTTCCTGTGCTTTTTCCTCCATTTTTTCCATGGTACCTGTGCTTTACTGTGACCTTGGCAAGTTCATGTGTAACTTGCTGTTATCACAAAAAATGCATTTAAAGAAGTGTGGATGGGGATTTATGCTGTCTGGAGAAGTGACTTTCAGATGGAAGTCATTTGTTCAACCATTCCACTTCTGTGCAGGAACAAGGTTCTCCCATGATGCTCAGCAAAAGAGTATGGCTGCTGTGGCAAGGGTGAAACAGCTTTCCCAGGGGAAGCAGAAATGTATTTCTTTTGCAAAAACCATCAGAACGTTCTGAAAAGGGACTCAGTATTTGGTGAAGCATTAAGGATTTTTTGGAAAATGTGCTTTGCTTTGTAAGAAGTTACTCAGAATGTGGTTCAAAATGTGTTTTTCTAACTAAAGAGAAACGTGTGGTGTGTATGAAAAAATACAGAAACCCATGAAAGATATCTTTGTTAAATGTTGGTGATATGTGTCTGTTATTTTTCTGTCTTGCAAGCTAATAAACTTAAGACCAGTTGCTTTACAGACAGAGTAGTTATTAGCTCTCAGTAGAAAATAATGTACCACAGGGAATTTACAGTATAAGAAAAATGCTCTTAAATATTTGGGGCCATCTGAGCCACCCAGGTTAAGTGTTTTCTGGCAGTAGAGGTGTTATTGTTGCCATAGCCCTGCCACATGATGTTATTCTCCTAAGTAAAATGTAGTTTTCCTATTAAAGAACTCTGTTTAAGTCTATGATTTCCTTCTCGTACCCTGGATGGAAGAGATGTTTTGAGGATTGTGCAAAAAAAAAAAAAAAATAGAAAGAACAAAATTACAATCAGTATTTTAAATAAAGCAGGTGGACTCCAATAGAAAGGCATTTAATTTAAGACTGCTGTCACAGAAAATAGAATAGTTGAATTACTGAGTACAGCCACCATAAACTTGTTGCTTCTCTCTTTCAGGAAGAGCAGAAAACACCCAATCCCAAAAATAAGATGCTACGAAAACCCTGTGATGGGTATCTAACCCTAGTGGTTTTATTTTCACAGAAACTTCTTTTTGCTGTTAGACCTCTTCTGTTTTTTCTTAATTGTAACTTGAATCTAGTTAAGGAAGATCCAGATTGGCAATAAGAACTACCGTTGCAAACCCAACAGCCAGGCTATGTGGTTGGTGATTGTCAGGATTATCAATCACCTTCCAGACAGAAAAATAAACATGAAATTGTGTTTTCAAACCCCTCAAACAATGTCAGCCTATACACATTCTTGGGCTTACACTCTGCTTTTAGTAGTGTAAATATAAAATCGTTCCACATTAAAACTTGACAAAATGGCTTCATCCCTTATTCCAGGGCACCTATAGCAAAGCTGGGGTTTTATGAGTGTAAGTAGATTAGACCTGCAATGTTATTTTTAGCCATGTAGTTATTCATGAGCAAAGGGTTTTTTAGATACAAACCAGGTGCAGACCAGCTGCTTTGTGTATCTGTGAAAGTGGCCTCAAACTGAACAAAAACATTGCAGATACCTATCTTTGAATAATAGCATTTCTGTGTCATAGCAATTCCTCCAAGTTATTCTTGCGCAGCATTTTTCCACAACTAAATAATTGAGGGTGTTCCCGGTTGAGGTCAAAGCCATGCCATATCTGCCGAAGCAGAGCCTCCAAAGGGCACCCTCATGGCCAAACCGGGGAGGCAGAGAATGTAGACTGCTCCTTCCCAGGTCCATGGAGCATCCTGGGATAGAAGGAGCCCCCTCCCAGCCCCTGCTACGTGCTGTCAGAGCAATACAATAGCAGCAGAGATAGAAAAACAGCAAATCCTGCCAGACAAAACAGGCTGTTTGAGACAAGCACTGTGAATCCCAGTGGAGGTCCGTGTCTCCTTGACCGTAAACAAACGATAATGATTAATATTAACACATAAGTTTGTACGGGGAAGGGAAGGGATGCCTTAAGGAAAGCTACAATGCTCAGTAATAACCTAAACTTCATTTCACATATCTCACAGTGATTTGCACTTAGCTTCTGAATAAAGGCCGGAAGCAACATTTGATTGGAAAAATATTATGCAGCCAGAAAGCAAGAGCTGAAAGAAAGGAGCCTACAGCACTTGAGACCAGGGGCTGAAAGTTCCATCTGATAGAAAAATGAGTGCCTGTTGATCTGGAGCAAACATAATGTGAAACATGTTTGCTGAGTGAGAAAAATGTTGGTTGGGCAATATCAAAAGCAGCTGTGGTGTGACAGTCGAAAACCAATTAAGTAAATGTGACATGGCAGCAAAACAGTCCGTGTGGATCTGGGTCTGTGACGTTACCAGAGGGGACAGTGATGTAGAAGTGTCTCACTGAGCTGTAACGGTGACGACAGCACAGGGCACCTGCCAAGGGTGGGGGGAAAAATGCGTATTATTCAGTTTCGATGTATCTTCCTTTTATAATTATTACAACTATTCATTACATCTCTCCATTTTCCAGTTGATCAGACACATCTCACGCTATGGTGAGGGTAAGTTAACAACACATGTAGCCACTCTCACCTGGCATTTACCTAGCGGTCTCCATTCCATGGATTTCTTCGTGTTCTTCTTTACACCAATCTTGGGGGGGGAAAAAAAAACGATCAATCAAACAGTATAACCAAAAAAAAAAAAAAAACCTAAATAAAAAATCCACTGATATCCTGCCAAACAAGAAAAGTGTTAGATTGACCATGCTGTGACTTTTCAACTCTGCAAGAATATAATAATATATATATATATACATTTTTATATCCAGAGCAGATCTTCTGCAGCTGCCATTCTTCTTCTTTGAAGGAATTTGCAGAGTCTGCAATGGGATGGGTTTCACTGCTTTTTGAGGTGTTACTAATGGAAAAATATCACTGGTTTGTCTAAAAAGGCCAGATATTGACACACGGAGGGAAGACTGGGTGGGTAAGATACACTGTATATCAATATTTTGTATAGTGGTATGGGTTGAGAAACTGCTTTTTTTACTTGAAAATACTGGAAAGCCAAAATTCAAACAGAGATAACAAGGTTTATGTCCTTTTTGGCCTTTTGTGGCTTTCTTCTTGAACAAAGAAACTAGTATTCAATTTTTCTAGTTATTTGAACCACATAAAATGTTTCACCAATGAGCCACTGTCAAGAGACTGAATGAGAAAACTTTATCATCAAGAGATAATGTAAAAAAGCAATGCAAGTTTGTGTTGCAGATTGTTAGGTAGGAATTTCAACGTGCTAGGCCTCTCATTTTCAGTATTTGCTTGCAGTACTTCAGTCAAACGTGGGCTTTTTTATGCTCCAAATTGTGTTAGCAGTTCTGGTTCCTGAAGCTTTCCACATTTCCGTAGAACGGGAGCAATTTTCAAGATTCCCCGATGTACTCCCACCTTTTCCTCAAGGGAGCACTTCAGGATGAATGGATGGTTCAGACTCCCTGACCCCCGGACTCGGTGGTGCCACTGTGACTGCCAAGAAGTGACTGACATCAGCTTTCCCCGCCGGGCGAAGGCCAGGAGCAGTCAGACAGACACCAGGAATTCACCCCGCGCTTAATGCACATTTCTGCTGCTGTTAATCTGCCTGAAGCCGTGACCTACCGCTAATGGCTTCAGTAGGCTTTCTGCTTAAGTCTGACCAAGCTATTACTAACACAGCTGGGCGAAACAAGTACAGAAAATACTTTGAATATGAATATTATCTTTTAATGACCTTCTCTATTCCTAATGCCTTCAGCCCGCTTGTTTCCAGGTCTTTAGACTAATGTCTGAAGCAATCATCCCAAGCAGCAAGGGGTTATCTTTGGTGCCTACAAGCCATTCCACTTGGTGAGCTCCCCTTTTTTTCCAACAGCAGCTGGGAAAGTAATTGCTGGTGGAAACACATGGACACAGAGAGCTCCAACACCGCCAGGACTGCACTAGGCCATGTGGTTAACTTGAACTGCATGCGTTTGGATTCCCTGCCTTAATTCTGAACCCACAACATAAGGGGAGCATATTTCCCTGCTTCCACATCATTAATAGCAATCACTGTTATTCAAATAATCTGGTTCAGAGATAAAAATTGTTTCAAAAAATCTTTGGGGGAAAGACAATAGATCAGCTAACAATAGACTGGTTAATCATTTAGGAAAACTAATAAAATAATAGTGGCATATTAATAAACCATTCCAGCTCCTGGCTCACCAAGTATTTGGTCTATGAAGTACAACAAATCCAAAATCCATCTGCTAAATTCTACTGACACTGAAATCTATAGGAACTCTTGATTCTTGTGTAGGGTGATGGGTCAGTTCAGTGAGTTCAGCCAAGCACTAAGGCCTGAATTTGGCTTCAGGAATTCTGACATGCCTCCACCTCCAGGGAATTGCAAAGGTTTACCAAGTGCTGTAAATAGCCCAAGCACAAGGCTCCGAGTGAACAAAGGACCCAAGAAGCAGCTGTGTTAGGTTTTAGCAATAAAAATGTTGTTACCTTCTGCCTTACATGGATTTTCTACGTGACAAACATCAAAATTAAACAGTTGCAATATTCAGCACATTTTTATCCAGATAAATATTGAAAACATATTTAATGCAATATTGAAGGGATTACAGAATTCAGAAAAGGGAAAGTCTGACTAATGCTGCAGCTGTGCAGCATTCCAGTGAATCCAAGCCATTGCCAGCATTTATTAGCCACTCAGCCTTTGACAATAAACAATCTCCAGCC
Organism: Pardalotus punctatus; assembly: GCA_013400915.1. NCBI lineage: Eukaryota > Metazoa > Chordata > Aves > Passeriformes > Pardalotidae > Pardalotus > Pardalotus punctatus. The sequence goes on from VZTX01020666.1 coordinate 59,691, forward strand.
CATGATCATATATCCAGACAGATAGATGTACAGTATTGCCTACACAGACACATTAACACTGTCCTGTCTATGTGAATGCTCTCCAGCATTAGCTTTAGTTCAGTGAGCCTCCTTCAAAAGGTGCAGCTCAGTTTTGATTTCATTTTCTTTAATGATTGTAAAAAATTACAGTATAATATGTCTTATACATTTACTTTTGTTTTCTGGAAGAATTACTGTGGCCTGAAGCATGTGACGATTGTTTATTCCTGACATTAAAATGAAGATTTCAGCCATTTTACAGAAACAAATTTTAAGTTGGAAAATATGTTTTTCCCCATAATATTTGGAACCAAGCTACTTAAAGTTATGATAGCAACTGCAATAGGGAGTAGATTTTCATGAATTGGAGTAGGTGTACTTTGAAAAAGAAAACACCAGTGGAAATGTCCAGGCACGCACTTCTCAGGGAAAAGTACAGTATTAAAAATATCAAAGAAATAATCATGATACTATCCCGTTAAATCAGAACAAGAAAAAACTCAGGGATTGTTTCCCACCTTTTTGTGGAACAAGTAACAGAACTTTAGTAAAGCCTCTTCCACTTCAGCATGCATTCCCCATTGGATTCAGATAACCAGGCACACTTGGGATAGACTCAAAGCTGCCTCTCTTATCTTTGGCCACCACCACGTCATAAACTTCAGTTAAGAGCTTCATTTATGTTTGGTGTCTGGTGAAGGTTCAGAAGAGGAAGCAAAGAGAGGATTGTCATTAACTAAACAGAACTTTGCAACCTGAAAGAATTTTGGTTTCTTGAAATACCTGCTTTGCCAAGGACACACCCAAGGGTTTATATCCTACAAACCAGGACACTTGCTTTGGCATTAGTGCAGAATTAAAGCTGCACTGATACCAGCCAAGATGAATCTCCAGTCTGAGAGACTGTTCTGAGAATGGTCTAAACAAGAAAACAAGAATGCTTTGCAAAGGAAAAGCCAGGGAAATGATTCAATGCTTCTGATAATACAAAGCAGAAAGTCACACGGGAGAGCCTCTCATATAAAAATACGTATTGTTTCAACACACCAGATAAAGTAATTGCTTGGTCCCTTTTCTCTTCTGTTTCTTTTAGTAAATGAAGAATGAAATGTCACCAGTATTATTCAGTTATAGTCTTGTAAAGTTCAACATATCAGAGAAAATTTCTAATAATACAGAGAAAGAGATTGTTGTCAGCTGGAGAGTGTTTTATTGGGGTACTTGCTAAGATAGTTTTATAAATATAGTCCAAGAACAAGTGGAAAAAGCAACAGATTCCTTGCAATATATAGAAGGATTAGCATAAGAATAATATATCTATTTTCATTTTTCCTCTAGTGCTGAATATTCCAACATGATGTACAATGAGAAATTATTTTAAAAGTATATTTTTCATTAACATAAAATTTTCCCTTCAGTGCAACCATCTCTGGGGCACCCAGACTTAAAATCATAATTTTCAAAGTAGCCTTGGGTGGCAAGGATGCAGGCTAGCAATAGTAGGACCAAGCACCCAAACAGGCACCCAACTAACAACAATGCATTCCTGACGCATCACACTGGTCTAAGCTTCCAGACATACAGATTCCAAAATTGTTGCAGTTTGTAGTGTGTTTTAGGACAAATATTTGGAGGTAAAATAAGCTGGATGAAGATACACACTGTACTGTAAGATTGGAACAGACAAGCAGCTCAAAGAGGTATAACTCATGAGCAGGACAGGCAAGGTCTAACTAATACTTTCATCAGTCATCCTAAATTGCCAGTAGTGGTTAGTTGTTACATTTCAGAACCTCTCTCCTGAAAAAAGATGGACCCTTATATCCTGGTCCATATCATGAATTTACAAAAATTGCAGTTGTATGGACTTTCATTCTCTGACCACTCATCCAGCAGAGCAGAGATGTCAGGGAGCATACCCAGCGAGCCAAGAGACAACTTTGGTAACACTGAAACACTGCTGAAGTGCCCTTGAAGCTACAGAGAAAGAGTTCTGAGCTCGGAACTGGATCCATCTGGCACGAGACCATTAAACGTTATGGTTGTTCTTAGATATTTTTAGCAAAACAAGAATTTTTAAGATACTGCTTCAACCCAGTCTTGCTCAGTGGCACAAAGCTGTCAGGTAGTCAACCAAAAATGGTCAACCATAAATGGTCAGCCTTGTGGAGTCATAACAAATTGTTCCGTTGATAGCACTCACACCCTCTTCCATTAATAATTGAAGAACACAGAATTACTGAACATTAATTAGCTTTGGAAGTCCCAACATAGCTAATAACACACATTTACTAGAATTTCACTATTTCAAATAGAATTCCGCCCCGAAGGAGTGGGATATCACTCCTGAGTTCACATCAAGTTCAACTTGCAAAGAAAGCACCATGGAACAGTTTGTGCTGCTGGATCTAACAAAATAAAGAAAATGACTGCAGCTAAACTGAGATTATCAAACCTGAGAGAGTTGCTGGAATCAATGATCTCCAAGTGAAAGCCTACCACGGTGGTCTGATCCAGAGGACATTTATTACTCTATAAGGAGCACCAGCCCAAGAGACTAGACAAAACTCAATAAATACATTTTTTCATTTATGAGCATGATGATAACCTGGACAGTCAACTAAGATCTTTTAACAACAACAACAACAAAAAATCATTCATTTCTCTGGCCTTTTGTTAAATCTTTTTGATATTTCACAGAGGTTTAGGAGAAACTGGTCAGGGATCAGGAGCTCAGATGCAACTGCCTGCAGGTGATAGTCATATAAAAGATAAAAGGGCTGTAATACTATATGGCATCCAAGTAATCAAAAAGAACATTGGCAGAGAAGAAAAGTAATGGAAAAAAAAGCCTGAGGTACACAATTCAAGTTGTATGTTTCCTTTAAAAAGAGGTACAGAATAAATCCAACTTCTTTACCACTGTAAATTATTCTTCCTTTTAAGTAAAATGTAAAATTATGACAATTAAGGTGACATCTACAGGTCAAAGTGAAACAGCAACAGTTTCCAGGTTGTGCTCTCCAGAAGAAAAAGAAAACAAACAACCAAAACTAAAGGATAATATTTGCGTCTAAGACTTGTAGTAGAATCTGACTAAAAAGCAACATTCTAAATAAATGCTATTATCATGAAACACTATTGGGTTCTTTCCACTCCTGAAATCAAGCCAAGTATTTAAGCATATAATGTGGTTTTATCATAGCCATTCTAAAAACCCAGTTTTTGCATTAGGCCTTTCTTAATGAAATGCTGCTGAGATTCTCAGCTTGATCTTCTAATTATTTGGTCATGAGCAGAGTTCACTGTGGTTCAATATTAGTTTAAATTAAAATACTGTCAGATTCTCAGGATAGTCCTTAATTATTGAATGAAGGAACTCAAGATTGACCAGGACTGTTGCCAGGAGCTGATATTTTATCATATATTGCTCAGTGATGGTTTCAACTCTTTTTTGCATCTGCAGAATAACATACTATCTCTTTCTCATCTTCCTTCTTAACTGAGAGGATGAAAATACTTCTCTAACTAGTAGAATTAATTTTTGGGAAAATTTCTTCAGTAGTGTAAAGCCATATCTTTCAGTAAACAAGCAAATAAAAAGGAATATATTACCAGTCATCTTATCAGCTTGCATTTTCTATGAAATTCAGTTCATTGGGAAAAATGCCCTGTTTGAATTTTGAGCAAATCCTTCACAGAATCTGGAGCAAGTTTGAAGATCGAAAACAAGATACAAATAGCAATGAATTTCTATGAATTTCTTTATTTTGTTATAACACTTTGCCTTGCTACAGTACTTTCTGTATTTTCTGATTAAAGAAATCTTCCTAGATTGGAAGAAGAAAACAATAATAAACCAAAATGCAGGCACAGAAGTGTGTATCCTAACACAATCAGGAACATTAAGCATATGTATCTGATTTGGTGATAGTGGAAAACTTAAAGAACATTGCTTTTTGAATGTCTCTTTGTAGCTCTGAGGGAAGCTATAAATATTATTATGGGTCAAATAAAATAATGTTATGTACACAATTTTTTGCCTACAAAATGAATATCAAATTGAAAACCTATTTTTTTTAATTTATCCATTAATTTCCTTATTAAGTAAAAGCTGAGGAGGCTTCACACTTCCATATCTACATTCTATTAGGAAGAAAAATTTCTAGATCGTGGGATTCCTTCTTATTGCCAGTTTTGAAGTAATATAAAATCATATGACATTTAATAACACTTCATGCTACCTTCTGAAGCAGAAGATTACTTATGTCTGCCACGGAAATGCCAATCAAAGGTAAAAGCAAGGGGAAGATGTCAGCTGGGGTAGCTGACAAAGAACAAGTAGAGTCACTTCAACAGTGTGTCATTGCAAACAAAAGGGAATTTTACAAAATTCTGCTGCTCCAGGCAATTTCTCCATAGGTGAGCAGGCTAAGTCCCCAGCAAGCGGTCCTCTCAACACAGTGTGGGAATCTCTGAACAAAATCATGTCTGTGGTATTAATTCTTTGGGGGGAAAAAACCCCTTCTTTGTCTGCAAAGTAAAGAATCATGTCTGTGGTATTCATTCTTCAGGAAAAAAACAGCTACTTTGTCTGCAAAGTAAAGTATTGAGCCATGCTGAAATGTTGCATCAAATACAAGTGATTTCTGTCAAGTTAAACACTGCAGGAGACATTTCCAAAGCCTCATAAGGACCACAGATAACCCCTTCCCATTAATGGGCTTTAAGGCATCCAGACCCCACGTTAGCTTTGAAAATTTCAGAGTATTTGTTCAAATTCCTATTTCATGTATGGAGGGTCTTTAGTGCTACAGTTGAGTAAAAACAGATTTTGTGTTCACTTCAGCTGGATTAGTTTCCTTCATGAGAGGGGACTAACCAGGATTCATGTCTTCCTATTGTTCTCTGTTCAAACTTTATCAAAAAGTGCAACCCCAGAGTACTGACACCTGAAATATTCAAAACGGGGAGACGTACTGTGCTGCTCTGACCTCGCCACATCCTGCTGAGAACCACCAGGTTAATCCAGGCTAAGTGAGACTCTGATGTTTACAGCAGGTCTGGTTTACAGCAGAATATTCATCTCTGAAAGGGATGGGAAGAAGTGTCCAGAAGCATTATTTATAAACTAAGATAAGTGCTGGCTGACTTTCCTGCCTTATGCTTATATCATCTAATTACTTTGGCACAGTGTTTCACTCTTTCATGTTCCAAGTCTGGTTTGTGCTCTAGCAATTCACATCATTCTCCTTCCTATCTCTTAAATTTTCTTTCCCCTCACTTTAGATATGCCGTTAACAATCCTAAGTAAACTGATTTCAGGGGTTTATATGCTCAGTGTTACATAATTTCTGCTCCCAGTTTCCAAACAGTAATTATTTTTTTGGCTGCAAGACATTATGCTATGACAGGCACGCTTTTAAAGGGATCTCCCATGTCAATCTCAAAGCACCCCAAAACCAGTGAGAGCTATGAATCTTAATGCCTAAATTCTAGAATTTGCTGAGAGGGACATCTAGAACAATTAAATTCTTTAAACAGCCATGAAAACTACATGAGGCAAGTAGGACCTAGGACATGGGACTTATCTGGCTTGCCTAAGTGTTCTCTTTTACAGCACATGAAGTTACATGTCCAAGCTGCAGCATGTTTTATGGCTTGCAGGTTCTGTTAAAAAGGTTTGTATGTATCACAACCCTTTCAGTGCATCCCCGTCTGCAAATCTGAAGCCAAACACGACTTTTAAATGCTTCATCTCTTAGATCTTCCTAACACGAACAAACAATTCTTTCAACCACACTAGCTATATCTCCATCTTTTTGAGTTAGCTCCGAGTTTTAATAACCTGGTAAAGTTTCACAGATGTACCTTAGTAAAGGACATTTCTTCATCCCAAATTGAAGTAATGGGATATAATTCCTCACTCAAATTGTCTAATTACAGAGTATTAGAAAATGACAAATTGCTCTCTTCAAGAATTAAAAAATCAGCAGGTAGCTGGCTGAATAAATTATGTTTAATTATAAATATTTGCACTCCACTGTTAGTACCATTATTTAGGAAATAGATTAAAAATGTCATGTAAATCTTTCTTGCATCCATTTTTTAAACAAATCTTTAGTTCTTCTATACACAAATGCATATCTTGTTCTAGCACTAATTTGTAGAAACTAGATCAATAGCAGGGGAATCTTTGATCTGCACAATTATCAATTACATAATTAAAATCAGAAGAGTGGAGATGCTTTGAAGATTTATTAGTACTTAATTTATTCTCAGTTATTAATTTTCATTGCCTAAGACTGAAAAACATGAAACAACAAAGTGTGAATGTTGGCTCTGTAGTGGTCTTTGAACTAACAAGTCTCCTATGAGTTCCAAGAAGTATATTTTGGGTTATTTAATAATATACTACATGTGTATATAATATACTACTATACCACTATGAGGGGTGGATTTGTGATTTGCAGCAAACATTTGTGTCTATATTTAAGGGCTCATTTAAAAAATAGGTAAGTTCTTGAAGATTTTCACCAGATTTTCTCTTCAAATTTACTCTAAAAATGCTTTTTCCCTGAAATAAGAACAGGGCGATTACTATCATTCCAGTCCAGCATGTTTTCTTCACTAGAATCCTTTGCATTCAGGGAAATTAAGCATAAAACATGGAGAAACTCAGATCATCTTATGATAAAACACAGTAGCCTACTGTTTAAAACAAAATCACAGCACCTCAACCCTTCTTACATGGCATAAAGATTTTTAAACTTATGCAGTTTACTTGTATTTGCCATAGATGCTGCACAGTGACATCGCACAGTGACATTGCACTCTCATGAGCAAAGGTAAATCATGTGCCACATGACTTTCCTTCAGCTAGGCAAAGGGATTACTCTAGAATTACTCCTTCTCTGCAGCTGAGTAACACTAACTATCCAAGTGGTTACTTGGAAACCCAAAGATCTGAGGAAATCTCTGGACTAGATGTCACAGTGGAATCACCAGAAGAACGAATATACAGCTGGTAAAAAAATATATTGTTTACTGAGATAGCTACAAAACAAAACACCCAGATACATAAAAGACACTTCAGGTATGAATACTACCAAGAAACACCAGGTTTTGAGGGCAAAGTGTTTTTAAATAAAGATAGTGTGCAAGTCAAAACAATGGGGGTGGATATTGCATCTGCAGACTAAAATCTAGAAAGAGGTAAAAGATTTTCGGTTCAGAAATCATGTTCTGGATTTCAGAAGAAACCAACTTATTTGAGGGAGTTCGAGAAGAAAAAGAAGGGAGCGTGACAGAGCATTTCAGCAGCAAGGCCCCAGTTTGATACCAACAGACTGCTTTTTATCATTTAAATATCATAGAAAACTACCAGAAACAAAGCTCTGCATTATAATAGCCGCATAAATCTACCTCCTTAAGGAGGGATTTAAAGAGTTTGTCATTCAAGAGCTGTTTATGAACCTGAAGGCTCATGTGAAGTATTCTGCTCATTCACCTCATGTACTCAAACAGGGAGATGGCTCTTGTAACTGTTACCTGCAAAGAAAACAAGAAAAATGCAACAGAAGTTCAGAGGAGGAATATTCTGCCTGCCAGCCCACAGTCTTTGTGTAGTTGCACTATTTGCATGTAATTTTGATTTGTGTATAAAGGGTGAGTAATTGAAGATGAAATCCCCAAAGTTACTCTATTCAGCCACATACATCTGCACTGATTTCTTCTAGGAATCAGGCTTTCCAACACCACCTCATACATGTGATATTTTTAGCATTTCCTGGTTTCAGTTAGGAGAGAAATCACAAAAACACAGCTTTTTAAATGTATTTTCCCATGTATTTCTCTTGCCATCGTACCTTAGAAGTAAACCATAGCAGAGAAACAGAGCACAGCAGTATAATAAGCATCTGGACCATAAACAAGGGTGAGTTACTTCTTCCATTCCAATGAGTATTTATGTAAATGTAACTTTAATCAGATGTGATCAACATGCTTTTTTTTCTCACTGAATGCAGAAACCCAGCCCAGTGAACTGTTACTGCAAATGTGAAATAGCATCAGCTCTGTCAGAAGCTCTTTCTAATGCCATGGAGCTGAGTAAAGACAGAGTTACAACTTCTACCTAAAGGTCTCTGATACAAATAACTAAACGGCACAATCTCTGGCATTGACCTGCATTTTGCCAAATTAATTAAATGTTTTTTACCACAATGTGGATCACTTATTGCTCAGAGGGGTCAGACACTCTGCTAATCAACCAGCATCATGAGCTATCCCTCTCCATCCTAATTTGTTTCAACAAAGCCTATAGTACCCTCCTTTTTATTTTATAATTAACATTCCGAAAGGATGTGCACACTGCCATGCCCTGCCTTAGGAGGAAGCTGGGGAGGACCCTGGCAGCAACAGTCACTGCCTCAGCTTTTATTCCATGTCTGGCCCCTGGTTTGGCCACGACTGCAGACTGGGCAAAGAGAAGAGCTTTTTCTCATATTCACATCCTACACGGTGTATTCCCCATATGGCTTCTGGGCAGTAGCAGAGCCAGCAAAGGAACAAAGGAATTTTTATGATAAATGAAATTTCACGGTTTTAAAAGTAAGTAAAGCAGTTTTAATTTGGTCAAGTGTTTGCTTGAGAAATTAATTTTCACACCAATATTTCCATTTCAGAACACAGCCTGATCATTTAAAAAAATGCAGGAAATGTACCGCAAATTTGAACATAGTTACTTTGAATTACTTTCCAAAGATCTGGAATACAAAGCCACCTTTCCAGTGATTTGTGCCATTCTGATAACTTGGAATAGTCAGGAACCAAGTTCATGGCTGCCTTGCATTCCCAAAGTGACATAAAACAAATGGATTGTACCGAGGAATTCATCCTTTCTTGAGTACTCTTCTCCCTTCTGTATATCAAATAGCTAATCCACAAAAAAGAAAAAAAAATAATAAAAGAAAAATCCAAACTTTTACTGAAGAAGTAAGACATAGATGAGAAACAAGAAATAAGACATAAGTCATACATAAAAGCTGCAATGTTGCTTCCCTGCCCATCCACTTACACAGAAGCTCAGCAGAGAGGGAAGAGCTCTGAGTCCTAGGAGGGAAAATGGGAGCAACAGTTTCCTGGGGACCTCTAAGCCAGCACACCATTAAATGTATCGTCTAACATTGTTCTGTTCTTCCACTCTTGCAGCTACCACATGTGATGGACAAAATCCAAGTTAAACACTCTCACCAGAGCATGCTCCAAGACAGACGACTGGGCCTCGCCAAAACAATGCAGTTCTATTCTCTATTTATTTTTGTAGTTCAAAGACCTGGCAGTAGCCCATTTGATGCCTGCCATAAGGACCAGAGCGCTCCTGATTACTGCCATGAGATTTCCAAGCCCACAGACGGCATGTATTCCAGCCTATGCCAGTCACCAAGATGGACTATGTACAAACAGCAGCAGGATCCTCTGAAAGAAAGAAAAAAGCCAGTTCCCATTTCCACTTTGAACCCACCCGTGATAGGCTGCCAACTTGAGGACCTTGCTTTAATCACAGCAACCACATGAAAGGGTTTGTTCTGTTTATCTTGGTTCATTTAGGAAGCCAGTGATAAGTCTGCCATGAAAAAAATTCCATCTTCTCTTGGAAGCTGGCATACTTGTCCCAAGATACAGGCTTTGATTTCATTTTAAGCGTGGTTATTTAGAGCCATATCACTGAGTGCATGAGCTTTCTCATTATACCAGGTGACTTCCCCCTAATAAGCAAGTCGTGAAAGCTCCAAAATCCTTTTAAAGCACAGTGGCATCTCTGGAGGGAAGTGGTGGGAAAAGGGCAGCAGATCCTCCTAAAGCCATGGCTGAAGGGTGCAGCTGCATCCTTGATGTGTGCAGCCAGCCAGGAGGAAAGGGGTGCTGGAAGGAGAGCTGTGGCCCACACGTGGGAGTGGATGAGATGTGCAATGAGAGCAACCTTTCCTTCTTGCATTATGTTTTCTGAAGAAAATAGGACAAATGTAGTCTTAAATGAAGATATGAGACTGGGCCCGACTACTGAACGTGGAGTAAAAAAACCGACATCAAGGCTAATTGAAGAGAAAATAATATAGCCCTCTTCTGCATGGGCTAGATGTGAGTTTCTTGGCTGAGGACTATTACGGATAACCAGACAGGTCCTGTTGTCCCTGTAGACCAGAGCAGTGTAGATATAATATAGATTTACCTTGCTACAGATTGCTGGCTGTCCCCAGCGGTGTTGGGGCTGTAGCCAGAAGCCCGTGCACTGGTTTTCTGGGCTTGCCGGGTACCTCAGAGGGTTCAAGGGTCAATGAGCATGGTTCTCTTGCTGGACATGGAGGGTAGCAGCCTGCTGTAACCAACTGAAAGACATTTATGGATGTATCAGATTCCTGGAAGCTATATGAAGCCTCAGCTTCTGGCAAAGACATAAATGAGAACGGACAGGAAAACTCTTCTCATATTTGCAGAAGGGTACATAATTTTCAAATTCCGAGGGATCATTATCTTCAGCAAGACCATTTTTCCTCTTAAGATGTAGGTTATATTACTACATTTACTTCTCAGCCCTTGGCACCTATAATTCAATTTCCCCATTTAAAAAATTGCTGAGGTCTCTGTGCTGATATCTCAGCAAACACCATATTTCATTTCTAACTGAATTCTCTTAAGTCTGGATTTGTTCGTGTTCGCAAGTAATAGATTTGAAATACAGCCTTGCAGAATAATCAGTAATAAACACACAAAAGTGACAGGCAATAATTTCATAGTTTTCATGTGAGATAACATGATATTTTGCAAAACTTTGCTGTATTGTGTGATTGTGCCAATTTACTTCTCACAGTAAGATAGAGTTATTCATATTGCGAGATATTAGGAGATGCTACTATAAATCTTGCAGTATCTTGCAAATGGTGCAATTACTCTTTGCAAGTGCCCAGATGGGGATTATATCTCATTATATCAAGTGCTATGCAAAAAACATGTCTGGCTGTAATTAATGGGGTAGGAAACTTCAAGAAGAACAGATCTGCTGATGAAAAAAACACAAACGTTCAGAGTTTCAGCTTGAATAACAACCCAAGTGACTGGATGTTTATATTAACCTTGTCCAAAGTGTGTAATCACCCTGAGAATGAAAAACTGGACTGAATCTCAGGAGTGACCTTCCTTGTAGGCTTTCCAGTGTGTCCTTTATCTATGTGTCTGTGCTTTAGAAGTATGTCCAAAATTTTTCCTTTCTGATGCTACAGTAGCATTTAGATTTCTGATCTTTTTTTTAGAAACAGAAATAACAGAGCCCTGAAGAAAAAAAAAGCAAACAACAAACCAAAACCATTTTTTTATAAAGCATTAAGGTTAGAAAACCGTCAATTTTGTTGGAAGCTCAAGTGAGTTCCTATTTCATGTGAAAACTGATTCGCTCCAACACCTAGTTGAGGTTCGCTCACACAGGTGTCACACGGTGCTGCTACATTCCCAATTACAAGCCCTAGCCAAATTTTCCAGCACAAAACATTCCCATTCCCCCTGCCTGGACCCTTAAAACTTGTCACTGAATTCTCAGCTCCCTTCACATAACATCTGTTATCAGACAACACCCCTGGATTGTCCTGCTCAAGGGGTGATTGCGGCCAATCCACACACTTTGCAGGATTTCAACTTCATTTGCCCCAAAGACAGATTTCCCCAAAGAAACATCTTTGGATGATCTCACATGCAGGTCAGAGACAGTCAGCTACACAGGCTTGGGGTTTTCCCTGAAGTTTTCTGCAATTATGAGCTGAACAGGCTCCACTGAGGATGCATTCAGATACACTTCTACTAAAATTGACTTTTAATATTAGCCATAAACAGATCTTCATACTTTTCCACATTTTTTCCCTTAGTGCCAACATTGTTAAAGAAAACTGAATCTGAATAAAACTATTCTGAATAGAGTTATTCTCGTTGTCTAATAAACATTTTGATTAAGCACACCAAGTGTGGATCCATCTCTAAAATATTTTTAAATGCTTTGAGATGTGAGTTTTCAGTTTTCTCTAAAAATAACATATTACATCTATTCCAAAGGAAGCATGGGACAAGTCAGATCAGACTTTTAAAGTGAAAAGTGAAAACAGCTGAAATTTTTCATTCAAGAAAAATACCTTTCTGAAAAGAAGGCTTTGAATTTATGGTTCTATGAAGCAGAACTGAAAATAATTCCTTTTCCTTGCTATTGTAAAAAGAGTCAAAAAGCAGGGATGGGTGAATTTCACTTGCCTACCTTTAACTTCACCTTAGCAGTGCCATTTGTCAGTCAAAACCAATGTCAGGATTGCACAATTATTAACTGAGCTCCTTTTACTGAATCCTTGCAACTCTTACTACTGCGCAAGCCCTGAAACATGAAATTCACATTCATTTGAGTTCAGTTTGCAGAACAGCCAGGAAAACCACCTCTCTTGCTTCCCTTTCCCCCCAGCTCCCAAAACCTGTCATGAAAATGTCCAATGACCCCAGCCTTGCAAAACCACAGGGCAAATGGATGCTGCTTTTTGAACAGACTGTCATAAACACATGATGAACAAGGGGAGCTGTAATGGCTATTTTTAGATGAATGGAACTAGTTTCAGAGAGAACTCTTTTTTTTTTAAGGATGGCTTTTGGATCACCCTTTCTTTTATGCAGCTACATCAATTTACCTTCCTGTACAACAAAAAAACCAGTAAGCGAGTCCAGCATCATCCCTGGGCTTTCTGTTGGATGGAGAAGAATTGTCCTGGTGGCTCCACAGACCAGCAGCTCTCACTTAGCAAGGACCTGGCTGACTGTGGGAAACTCCAACGCACACATTTATTCTCCTGGCTTACTAACTCGCTCTTCTGACTTCTTCCACTTTTTTTCCACCCAGTTTGTGCGTAATCAACTCTTTCAGCGCTGAGGATGTGAAGCTCAGGTTTTTTTCCTTGCTAAAATTCCTGCTTCCCTAGTCCCACTTGCTGTAATTTTGTCCTTGCCATATCTGTCTAACACTATGCTCTGACTAGAGAATGGGGATGCTTGCAGTAATTGGCCCTGAAAGTTGCCCTTGAAGGACCACTGCTGTTTTATGTTTGGAAATACCAACCCTGACAAGATATGCCAACACTTAATTTGTACTTGAACCATTAAGTAGGTGAATTGACTTTGATCACCGTAACAGTTAAAAGAACCCCCAAAAACCAGCCTAACAAAAATAACATACAATGGGAATAAATATGCTGAAATAGCTCTGCATTCTTGAACTCTCTTGGTCTCTTTTTCTGATCTGTGCAACTCTGAACAGCATAAGAGTCTATTTATATGTAGCCTGTTCAGGAGAATCTCCCTGCAGCTGGGAGGATATGACAGTGTGTACTTACCACAAATACACAATACTGAAAGGCTGCTCTGAATTTTTTATGGGTAGGGAGTTAACGAGGCAGAGCTCTGCCTACAGATTAACTAAGAAAGTGTTACCTGGATCTAATGATATGCTCTTGCTTTCAGTAAAATAGGATAATGCAAACCAGAATAAAACTCTGGCTACATATCCAAAAAATATAATTTTTTCCACTAGAAACTAGAATAGTTTAATGTGTTGATTTTTGCATCCTGCTATAGCCCTTTAATAAAATCAGCCTGGAATTTGGAGGGTTCAGCTATTGTATTTAAAATGCATTATTGTCCAGATTGTAAACTTGACCATTTCTCCTTCTCTTCTCCCCACAACAGTATTCCAACAGAAAGGAAAGAACCAAACTGTGCTTGTTAACATACTTACACGATTTTCATCCAAAAACATTTATGGGTTTATGTGTTCTGTTAATTTTTCTAACAAAGACAGAAGAATTTCTTTCTAGCAGTTAACTGAGAGTTCTAATCCAACAAAACACTTACACACATACCGAGTTTTAAGGACCCAAGTTGATGCCTTGACATCAAGTGAAATACCATAGAGCAGAACTAGTTAGAAACAGTAATCATAGAATAGAGAATGGTTTGGGCTGGAAAGGACCTTTATTTAGTCCAGCACTCTGACATGAGCAGGGACATCTTCAACAAGGTCAGGTTGCTTAGAGCCCTGTCCAATCTCCCATTGAATTTCTTTAGTGATGAGGCATCTACTCCCTGCCTGAAAAAGTCCAAAGCCCACCAAAACCTGAGAACACCCTCCCTTCACACAAAAAACCCCAAAAACTAAACTTCTAAGAAATTAATCCCAAACCTGTACTCCCAGAAACCCTTAAAAATATTTATTTTTTCATTGAAATGAGAAACAAACAGAAAGTTCTGGACTTCTGAATGTATGCCAGGAAAGCTCCTGTCATATGCCAGAAAGTGAACTTACAGCAGCAGAAAAGGTGGCTTCAATAAGCCCAAGAAGGGAGCAATAAAAGCAACAAAATTATTATAAACAGCCTGGTAGGTAGTAATTGCAGCCATAAAACCGTTGCTATTTACTCACTTGCTTTTTTATAGCTATCATGGAAAAAGAAATGGGAAAATGTTGATGAGATGGTTTTGAGAAGCCTTAATTGTCAGAGAAGCTCACGGTGTTCAAAAGAACTGTTAAGAATGAAAGACAAAAGGGTTCAGGATATTTGGTAAATGGGATGTCTCCACATCTCCTCTGTTTTCTGAATAAACCTGATAGAGACAATTTTATGCACGGAGGGTGGGGAAAATGTAATTTTTTCGGAGTGATGAATTTAGAGATACTTCTTGAATGAATAGAAACATCAGTAACTATGGAAGAGTTACATAACTGAACTCAGTATTTCTATTAACACTTTAGATGTGTCATTGCTAATGCCTGATAAGCATTTCCACTGGGTTGGGGAAAAAAGAATATCTTAACATTTGTAATGAAAACGTAGCCATAAATTTTGCCTGATCCAGCATTACAGAAACTATAAAGCTGAAGATTGAATTTATAAATGCAGGTTTTGAAATCCAAACAAGTACCCGAGTACTTCAAGGCTTCTACTTGGTGTTTTGCCTTTACTTGACATAACTGAGATACTGACTTAGAAGGAAAAAAACATAGTCTGTTGTTTCAAAAAAACATTTTAAAGGACTCCTGTGGTTTGTGCCCAGAGGTGCTGGGAAAAAGAAGGATTAACATTTTCCAAAGGAAGTTAAAGTAATATGTTCAAAAAATATGTTCAAATACCATACATTTGTAGTGCATTTGGTTGAAAAACTAATTGAAGCGTCAAGGTGTAAAAAAAAAATAAAGGCAAAATATATACTTAACTTTCTGATTTGATACAACTAATCCATTCATTCTTCTTGTTGTAATGTCACTCTAGAATTCAATGTCACAATAGAAGAATTAGTAACAGACATATCAATAGCAAGGAGCTTTCCACGATGTAGGTTGTGCTTGAATGCATTGCCAGTGAGAGTGAAGATGAAGAGATCAAGGAATATGGTGCCTTCAAAGTCTATTTTGAGCAGTCCTTTTAGCATTTTTCCTATATTTTCGCTCATCACCAGCTACATAGTGACAAGAAAAACTATTCCTAATTAGTTTAACCATAAATTAGTCAAGAAAACCAAAGCCAGCCTCGTTCAGCAGTGACATTAATATCCAATAAGTAGGTCACATTATCCACAGTTACTGTAGAGACCATAGAGCTCCTTGTGGAAAACTACTTCCTACAGTATCACAGGACGTGAATAAAGTCTGGGATGCATCTAGTTCAATAATGGACTCAGCCAAGCAGAAAATTAACCAACACATGGTCTAACCACTAATCCCATAGCTCAAAAATTCCTGCAGGATGTTAGGTATCTGTTTCAATCAAACCAGTAGTGAGAAAAAGTCCAGAGTTGTCTCACGGAATGTGGGAAGGAAAGAGAACTTTGTTCAGAAGTGAAAGACTGGACGCTTTCGCCTACTGAGCAGTACTTGGTGCAGCAGGAAGGCAGGAAGGACGCTGGGGACACTTGGCTCTAATGATCCTTCAGGTAAGAGTGGATTTGCTATGTGTGCCTCATGCCCGTTTGCTGGGCACATCCTCCAAAACGGTTCCTAAAACCGGAACAGAGGCTCTTGGCAATCAGCAGAGTTCTCACTGGCAAGGAATTCTGCACGTGGGCTAAAGAAATTTAAGAAAATCCAGATCACAGAATTCCTTGTTTTTTCAAATGTCTTCCAGCTGCCTTCTGTCAATCACAGTACTACTGTATGCTCGAAAGGACCAGGTTTCTGAGACCATCTGTTAATGCAAAATATTGTCAGATGATGAACAGTGAGAAACTATCAGAAAACATATATATTGTTACCTCCTGAGGAAAACCTGACACCAAGTTTTCTGCACCAAAAAGGCGTTTAGGTCCGGATTGTCTCACAAATTTCCAACATGCTCCAAGCCTGCTCCACCGCTTTGAGGACTGTTCTGCTTTGCATGGCAAAGTATGAAGAAAGTGAACATTGCTTCGTCCCCCTCTGTGGTCGCAAGGGACAAGATTAGGTCATAAGAAAGGACATGGGGCAATGGCTTTAAATGGAAAAGGGGTAGGTTTAGATTGGATATTAGGAAGAATTTTTTACCCATGAGGATGGTGAGGCACTGGCACAGGTTGCCCAGAGAAGCTATGGATGCCCCATCCTTGGAAGTGTTCAAGGCCAGGTTGGATGAAGCTCTGAGCAACCTGGGATAGTGGAAGGTGTCCCTGGCCATGGCAGGGGCTTGGAAGATGGCCTTTGTGAAGATGGTCTTCAAGGTGCCTTCCAACCCAAACTATTCTATGGTTCTATGACAAGTACCCAGTCCCACAGTTCAGACAGAGCTAAGGATGATCGTAAGGCCCCCAAAAACTCACTCTATAAGGCTTTTAAAAGGGCTTATGGTTGTTCATGTACTCTGAGTTAGACGCACAGGAGAAATACCAACACGATACTACCAAGGGGACAAAACTAACACGAAAAAGACTTTACTGGCAACTTTAGAAAATCAGAGAGCTTTGGCAAAAGGTTTAGTGCAGCACTAATTTACACAGTAGATAAGGCACCAACTTTTCCCTCAGTGTGAATTACTTGCTTTTTTAGACAAAATTAAGGTGCTAATCAACTTTGAGAAACACTTCTTTCCCTTTTTAAGTTTGTTACCCCAACCTTTAAAATGAAATGCAATGAAGAAAACAAAGAAAAAAAGGCATAACTGAAATTTTTCATCTTTAACTAATTCATTTATTTCTTTTCAAGGCCTAGACTAGCCACGTTAAAGTGCCTTACTATGATATATGTGATCCGACATTGGCATGCCTGTTCTGTATTTCTGGGAGATTATGTGGTTATACACCAGACAAATGTCAAGGTCCTTAACTTTTCACTGAGGTACATTCCCTGTGGTTTCATTGCAGAGGTCAAGATTTTAATTCCCAGGGGCAATTGTATTTTTAAGTTGGGATTATGTATTTATAAGGTTTTCCATTGTGGGTTACTCTTTCTTGTAATAAGAATTGTAAAGAGCTCTAGCAATGTATAATTTATTTAAAATAGGGTTTTTTCTTCAGTCACCTTTGAAAATGCATTCTATTTTGTAACTGTATCTTGCCTTCATAAAGTGACTGCAACTAAGAATGATATGCATCAAGAGCCTTTAAGAATAAAAGCTTTCAAAACTGCTTCTCTCATACTAAAACAGAGTTTGAGAGAGGTGTAGTGTTCAATTTGCATAGTAAAAATGCAGGAACCAATTGGAAGGCAGTCGCTGCCAGGAACATTTGGTGTCAATTACAGCAGAGTTGAAGGAAAAAAAAAAAATTTTGGGGGGAGGGAGTTCTTGGCTTTTCCAGAAGTGAGAATTTCCTGCATTTTTCATTCATCAAAAGGCAGTTTGTCCCCGCAAAAATGTCAAGATGTCTTTACCTTAGTAATTGCCCCACTTGCATTCTCAGTAGACCAGAAAGTTGTACTATTTTCATGAGTAATAATGAGAATACTAGAATGTGATTATTAAATGCAGACATCTGAGGGACAGAAATTGCAAAAATGGAGGACGATTTTCCACTTATTTGAATGGCTCCCACTATTAGTCCTGGAACTGTCCCATGACTGCTGCTATTGGTGGCCACATACCTCAGAGACCAGGTCTGTCTTGATGCCATGAGTAACTTATGCTGTGAGCAGTCCCACTGATTTCATTCCCTACTCTCTTCCAATGGGGCAGAATCAGGCCCTTTTGATCTAACAGAAAAGCTCTCACAGTGGAAATGGAGAGGGGCTGCACTTTTCTGGAAAGCCCTTTTTAAAAAAATAATAAAACTCCATGGACCCTTGTTTTCAGTTCATAAAGAAAGCTAGTCCTTTCTGGGTTGAAAAATGACCTCCAACGAATAATAACGTCCTTGCTTGTGGCTTCAGAACTTAACACCCATAGGTTTTCTCCATTTTCATCCCATAGTGCAATTCCTTTCCCCATAAACTAAAGCTCCAGCCCACATCAGTTTTATTGCATACCTTTAAAACGTCATTTTAGGCTAAAAATGTGCAAAATTAATTTTAAGTATGTTCTACCAATCATAAAAAGCACATATCGACCTGCACAGACAACGTGCAGAAATTGCGTCATGTTGGGAAAGAAAACAGCCATAGCTGTTCACAGACTGGCAGTTAACCAGCAGAAAGTCAGTCAAGGTACTCTTGGCTCCTCCAAAGAAATCCTTAATTTTTCCTTCCACTCTTTGTGTCCTTAGCGCAGGGATGCTCCACTGCTGTGCCTATGGCCAAAACAACCACACCTGACCTCTGAGCAGGCTGGGTCACCTGTTGTGATGAAGCTCTGCAGGCTGGCATGAGCAAACCCTAAGTGGACAACGTCTTGTTGAAAAAGGAAAAAAAAAATTTAAAAATTAATAAGTAAATAATAAAAACAAAACAAAACAAAAAACAAAAAAAAAAGCAAAAAAAACCAAAACAACCACAAACAAACAAAAAAACCCACCAGATTTTTGAGCTGGCACTGCCTCTTGTGTAAGTTTTGCAATCTTGTATCTCACCAGAGCTATAAAAGGAGGCCCAGTACGTGATCTCATTTCCACCACATCTGGAACGATTCCACTGAAGTCACTAAAATCCCTCTCGTGCCTCCAGAAGAAAAGGCCGTAATTACTTCAAAACCCATTAGCCACTAGAAAGGGTGGTAGGAATTCTCCTGATGCAGGGGCACATTTGGCTACAACACGCAAACCCATGTCCCGCACCTTAGACTTCTACGTTCTTGAGCAGGGCACCAGCTTTTGGAGTTGCTGAACATCCCTATTTCACTCCACTGAAATGCAGACAATTTAATTTTTAGATACTTCCTGGGCAGATTGCAAGGTACCATGTTGATGAAGTTTTTAGCTCTTGCTTGTAGGCATAAGATGATCAATACTGATGAAAAACCTTATTACAAATTAAAATCTACTGAAAGTAACTCACATTTTTTCCTTCCCTCTCAGACAATACATTGGGTCCCATAGCAATGAGGGCAATTCACATTTATAAGTCCTTCACTAATTCATATCTATAAATTACTTCAAGGTATTTTTTTCTTTCAAAAGTCCCTAAAATTTTCCTTAGAGGAAAAGAGTATTTTCTGTAAATCTGTGTTAGTCTTGATTATTAGGCTTTCCACTACTTTCAGTAATTGCCGCATTTATTTGAGAGGATAGCTGCCAGGTTACATTCTCTCACAGTAATATTAGCATTAAAATTAACACAAAATCCTAGTCTGGTATCTTGCTGTCACAAACCAAGCACAACCAGCACAGCTCACCATACAGCCATCTTGAAATAAAGGCCACTGTTTATTCACACTTCTTTACATGGATTTTGAAAAAACTTCACGTATTTCTCTGTGCCAGACACATTTCTTGGTCTAATTAACATCCCTTTAATATTTTCTTTCCTGTTCAAGATTTTATCAGAAAATGTGTGACAAAATCTTATTTTTTACTTTCGTATCTTAATTAAACAAAAGGTGTGAATGCCATTTATAGAGATGAATATTCAAATTTAAGGGAACCAACATGGCAATTTTTCCCGTTGCCCGCTGCCAAGATTGTTTCTAATTTTACTCTGGTGAAACCTGGGAAATATGTTGTTATCACTTCTCTGTCTCCATTTCCTAGCATTATCAGGAAGGGTTGGCACAGTCTCATTTTATTTATTTCATTCAAAGACCTCCTCACCGTCCCTTGGCCTATTTTTTTCCCTTCTTTCTCCTCCCACCCACCCCCAGTCATAAAGCTTTCTGCAAATTATGGAAAGCTTCACAGCTCCGTGGGTTTAGAAAAAACCCTCATAAAATACAGGGGTTTTTTTCTTTTTTTTTTTTTCTTTTTAAAGCAGAACACATGCAGGGTGCTTAAGAGAGATGTGAAAACTCTCTCGTTTGACTACCCTCATTTGAGGGCAATTTTTGGCTAGCTACAGAATTCATAAAGAACACAAGGAATAAATTAGCAGGTCATCAACTTCTTTGCAGCCACAGAACATAAGGAGAAAGTTAATGAGGAATAGTTAGGTTAGGTGAATCAATCGAAAAGTCTATATATAAAAAAAGACAAAAGGGAAAATGTTTGTTTGATCCTCATGAAACTATTAAGGCAATTTGTTTTTATTTTAATTTTACTTTTTTTTTTGTTTTTCCTACATCTCACTGCTGAATGCTTGCCTTGGGTGTCCCAGACCCTGCTCTCTCAGCTGAATATTTACAGCTCCAAATAAAGTGCTGTATCACAGCCTCACAGTCAGCTTTGATACACCTCAAGAAGTCACCCAATGAGTGTTACCCAATGTTAGAGGAAACATTGGGAAATAACTGTCCAAGTACAGTATGCTGTGTGAAAGAAAATAATATGAAAACTTTACCTTGCAACAATTCTATATGTAAACTAAGTATTTTACTAGCATTGTTATATCAGATTACTTAGATTACTTAGAAATGTGGAGGGGTTGTCCTTTCTTTGAATAGAAATATATTTTTCCTCTTTTCAACTGTCTTACTGTTACCAGATCTATTGCTGCTGCTCCAGAAACAAAGTGAATACATCAACAAAACAACAAGGATTGATTTATTTTTCTGAATAAGCAAAATGAACAGAAAGAAACCCATCTAAAGTGTTCTCATGCCACAGCTGGCAGCTAAAAACAATTACATAGGAATATAGCACCTTGCTGATACAATTTAAGCACTCAGAAATTCACCATATGCTTGACATATGCTGAAGGTCACAGACAGCAAATGGCAAAACATAAGAGAGTTTTCTAAATGTTATAAATTATCATCTTGCAGCTAAAAAGGCACTGAACCCAACACGTAATAGATTTTAACACTGGAATGACCTGAAGTATGATTATCTTCTAGCCTGATCTTCTGCAGTAAGTATTTGGACTGCTTGTAACTGATAAAAGACGAATTGCCCTGTTTTCCATATATCATCCACCCTCGGGTAAGCCAGCATCCCCTGGAAGAACAGTTCGGAGATAATCCCCAGATAACGTGCGAGGAGGAGCGGAGAGCATCTGGCTCCAGAAATGGGCAAGAGCCATGGCAGATTCCCTCCCTCCCAGCCTTCTCCACGGGACCCTCTTCTCCACCCTCCACCCCATCTCCCACACACTCCTCCCTTCCCCCTTCACTCCCACCGCTCACAGGTCCATAAATCAGCTCAGCACAGAGTCCTGATGGCTGCTGGAGGCACAAGGGAGCCAGGAGCTCGGGGAGAAGGAGGAGAGTCCGGGAGAACACGAGGGAAGGCAGCACCAAATGTCAACTGGGATAGCAAGACCCAAAGGAAAAAGGAAAAGGCTTTTCTCGACAGGGCAATGCATGACATGCAGGAAAAATCACACTAACTTTCATTTTTATGGCTTGACAGCTCATCCTCCTGGCTGGGGTCAGGTTGGCAGATGAAAGGAAACTCTGGAATTAAAAAAAAATTCCTTGGCATTGTGCAGCAGAGTAATTCTTAAGTATGCTAAGTACATAGAAATGTGTGACCAAGTTAATTTATAAAAGTAAATGTCTATAAATGTTGCAATTTCATGTAAAATGAAAGTTCACATTTCCATAATAAAGTCAATCCAAAACGAGCCCTGATTTACTGAGAATTTGTGTAATAGTCCCCTGCCATTGACCCCAGTCTGAGCTCCTTTTTTTCACAGCGTTTTTAGGTTTTCTCCCCTAATTTTATCCCTTCCATACACACAATTTTTCTCTTTATTAATTACAAAAAGAATGAGAATTTTTTTCCACTTTAAAATGTTCCTTGAATTGCCAAACAAGTCATAGACAGATGAATATAGAAATCCCAATAGTCTCATAACACTGACCTTGTTTCCCTGAGCTCTCAGTTTATGCCCGATGCAAAAATACTGTCTTTCTCTTTTCTTTTTCTTTTTTTCATCTTTACTACTCATATCAGCCTTACAGTCAGAAAAAAACCACCAAACAAACAAAACAAAACAAAACAAAAAGAACCCAAACAAACCAAAAAACCCAAAACATTTTGGCATGTTCTTTGGCCTTTATTTTGATTTAGCTCATCCCTATCTGATGCAGCACCAAAGCCTATTCCTGAAGTTATACTGTTTCTGTAGGATATGACTCCATGTATGATTAAACCTTAGAGCTCATGAAATGAGACTAAGTGCAGTAGAATATCTTTCTAACATATTTTCCTGCGGGATGTGTTATGCTTTTTAAAAGCAAGTGGTGGGATGGATAACAAAAATTAAGTCTGACTTTGGCCACTGAATCAGTGAAGTAAATTTAGGAGGAGATTTGTAAATATTTTAGCTACTGAAGATTGACTTAGCACTATATGAGGAGGGAAATCTGTTTAGAGCACTGTATGAGGAGAGAAATCTGTTTAGACTNCTAGGAGGAGACTTGTAAATATTTTAGCTACTGAGGATTGACTTAGCACTGTGTGAGGAGAGAAATCTGTTTAGACTTTGACATGAAAGTCACTTACTGTGTTGGTCCCAGCACCTTGGTATTCTGTCAGTAAATCTATTTATCTCATCAATTAACAGACAATTAATCAATTGTCTGTTAATCAGCCTTGGGCTGATAGAACACACAACACATTACTGACTTTCTCGTAACTGATTTTTACTCCATAAGCCAATGAACTTCTCTTTGGTGGCAATGGTTACCAAGCAAATGACACTTTCCTCTTTCAGCCTTTGGCAGGTCCAGCTAAAATATTGTTGGGTAGAGCAGTGCATGGTAGGTTGTGTTTGACACAAAAAAAAAAAAAAAAAAAAAAAAAAAAGAAAAAGAAGACTGCCCATTTAAAATTATTAGAGTTCCAAGAGTTCCTTTGGATGCAAATGCTCATCTCTTGCTTCAGGATGTAGCACCTCTTACCAAAATACTTCAGTGATAGATGGAACAGTCACTTTCAGTTATCTGTTTTGGGCCAAGGCCATGTCTTACATTAAACAGGACAATTATTCAAAAACCTTTAAGACAGATTTTTCGGAGGTTGTTTTTTTTGGTTTTTTCCCCACAGAAAAGATTCTATTTACCAAATTTGAAAATCATACAGTCATTTAATTTTAAGTTATTTGTGCAGTGTTAAAAGGGAATCTTCTGAGTTCAAATAGAATACATTTATTTTCCCACATCTTACTTTTCAGTAAGAGGGCAGAAGAAGCAAAACACATGACAAAAGGAAATATTCAAATTTTTCCCCAAAATTTCTAAAAATTTTTACTAATTTTGAGCAACTCTATCTTTGTATTATTTCCATTTGATTTCTTTAAAAACATTTTTATCCTTGAAATCCAAAGTGGAAGTGAGCGAATATCTAAAATAACCTTCTAGAATTCTAAAAGAAGGATTTTCACCAGCAATTGTTCATCTGCAGTTCAATTGTCTTTAATTATAGCCCGGAGTAAGAGATAACAATTTCTTTCTCTCTCCACTCTTTCTATGGGAAGATGGACTGAATTATTTACAGTTGTGATCAGCAAAATAATTGAGTCATTAACACAAAACTGGGCCACCTGCATACAAACACTGCGATCAACAACAAACCAAAACTGCTCTGGTTGCCATCAAGCACTGAAAATGTCTAAACTCTCCACTCACAGCCACATTTGACTAGAAAGCACTAAAGAAAAGCTTGGAATTTTCTCAGGCTCTTCATCCACAAGGCACCTAAAAGATATTTTTAATTGTATAATTATGTGATATTGTTGCATTATTTTAACCTAATTATGATTTTAACATAACAACCAGCAGCTATCCAGACTCTTTAGATGATTCTTTTTCTATTTACTTTTAAAGGTCAGTGTTATATTTTTCTCAAGTAATCGCCCTTCTTTTGGTTTTGCTTCTTAAAAGCAAATGAAAAGAAAGTAATTCAACATTTCCTGGTGGATTTCCAGAAAATGGGCGCCTTTTCATAATCCAAAATAAAAAGGGTGGAAAAAAGCTTGTTATTTTATTTATATTATGAGTATCTTCCCACCACCTACCGCCATTTTGACTTTTAGGTAGAGTTTTTATTGCTCCTCTTTTCTACAAATTAGAGTAAGTGCTTTAGCAGCACAATCAACTTTGTGTATTATGGAGAGCAGCCTGGAATACTGCCAATTTGATACTTCACTACAAAAGCAAAAAAGACTTGTACAAATACTTACCACTCATGAAATCTGAAAATTAAACCCACAACAGCCTTTTAATACTAAATCCTATTTATTTTTCAATATAACTTGTTTGAGCTGAATACAGGCCACATTTTGGCACTATTTTTCTGTTTTGTTTCATTTCATCACATACATAACAAGCAATCATGCAAAGCTATGAAATGGTCAAAGGCAGATTACTGAAGCTTTTAAACAGTGGCTTTTAATACTGAGACAAATCAATCCTCCTTGTAAAACACTGCATTCAGTGAAGAATTGCATGGGAGATACTCCAGCAGTCAATAAACTACAATGAAATTAAAATCTACTGGAAATCTACTGCATCTCTCCCTTTTTGATCTCTTTTTTTGTAATCTTCATCGCTGTCACATCAAGATCCATGTGTACTCTACCATTCAGTAGGTCTGTCTTCTCCTCACATCATGGAATCATTAGGCATTTTTCAGGCTAGGAATGTGATTATAGGTAATTTGTTCTTTTTCATGGGCGTACTTGCATTTTTTTCCTCATGATAAAAACAGTGCGAGGCTAGATCAAATTTGTAATGGCGTTTTCCGAAAAAATATTCTATTGCCTTAACTTTGCCCACCAAAGAGGGTTGCTGTCCCACAAAGAGCTTGCTAATTGACTCCCTTTTTGGCTGCCAATTACAGCATGGCTATTTCCTGAAGATAATTGATCACAGCACAAAATCTTCATTAAGCACTCTAAGAGTTCTCCAGATTTGCATGGGAAAAGTCTGCCAGCTGCAAGGCTCAGGTAATTGCACTATTATGTCCCCAAAAGTAGACAAAACAGGGCTTTATTTTTCAGTTAAATCTATACTAGCCTTTTAAAGGAAAAGACTGCATTCAGAGCCACACACATGCAGCACCCTCTCTGTAGTGCTCTCTCTTTTGCAGGTCACCAAAGCACAGAAATTGGAATAGAGACTTACACCAGAAATAATACTGTGCTAGTCCTTTTGTGAAAGCAAATGTTGAAATAAAATCTCAGACTATCTTTCCCACTAGCCAACACTCATTATGTTGAAAACTATTTTCATCTTCACCATTATGAAAAAAATAATCTCTTACAAAAATACAGAATTACAGGTATTGCAAGTAGACCCCTCAGTATGTTGGTTTTGCTTGTTTTTTAAGATGGAAGATATTTTTTCTTCATCTTGCATGTATTCTAATAATCATTGTATGTTCAAAGTTAATACTTCAAACTTTTACTTGGTTGCCACTGTTCTGAATCACAATTTGTATTTGTTTTTGAAAGCTGCTTACAAGTTTTCAATCCTCAGAAAGCTTTTTGACAGCAACAACATGGTGGAGACGACAGCAAAGGATCTCTGTCTTCCACAAAGCAATTAATTACTAACTCGGAGAAGGCTTTTGTTATTCTCTTTAAGAAGAAAGAAAATAGAAACCAAAAGGATGAGTATAGCATGGCCCAGTGGACTAGTGTTGTTTACATAACTGAATAAAATTCAAATCCATAATGTATCAGTATTTCTTTTTTCTTTTACCCTGAGGTAACTCAGTTCCACCGAGGCTGGGGGAATCATCCTTGATGTGCAGCACTGTCACAACAGGGCTGCTCTAACCCTGCATTATGCACAGGATTTATTAGCAATACAATTTTTCCCTCGTTCTCTTCAAACACTTTGCAGTCATTAATTCTGTTTTCTAATCAAATAACGCTCGGCGAGGAAGTCTGAAAGTGCCAGGGGTCAGATTTGCAGCTGGCATGAATGAAAGCAGATCTGCTGAAGCATCAGGGAGCCATGTCTGCTCACACAGCTGAAGTTGTGCCTGCTTTGTGGCTCCCCTCTTCCCGACAAGTTCTCCAACACAAAAATTGTGAAAGTATTTCAAGTCTCATAAAAAGATATTGTTCTTTTACTTGGCACATTTAAATTATAATCCAGACTTAGTTCAGTTGTTACTTTGCCTTTAGACAACCTTGCCAGACAGACATTATGGCAAGTATTACAAAAGACATTAGTTATCAGAAATCTGTGTGGTTTTCCATTTCCTAAACCAGATATTTATTATCTGTGAGCAGCTGATTCTGCATCATTAATTCATGCTCTCCTGGTTTCTTGAATTTGTTACT
Source organism: Pardalotus punctatus (assembly GCA_013400915.1). NCBI lineage: Eukaryota > Metazoa > Chordata > Aves > Passeriformes > Pardalotidae > Pardalotus > Pardalotus punctatus. The sequence goes on from VZTX01020666.1 coordinate 86,509, forward strand.
GCGGTCTTTCTTAACTCTTCTTCCAATTCTGTATGATTATTAGGGGAGATTACTAAATTAGTAATCTAATCTGGTTTGTTTTGTTTGCATTCTGTATACACTTTCTTCTACTGTTTCAATAAAGAGGCATTTTTAGGAGAAAGAAAAAAAAAAAAAAAAAAAAAAGTTTGTAAGGGTTTTATCCCTACAGTTCCTGAATTATCAGCCAGTGCTGGTTGATAACAAATTCTTCAATTAGTTCCTCTTTGATTCACCACAATGATCAGGGGGAAAAATAAACTTGAAAAAGGTTTACTTTATAAATTCAACTAAAGTTCATTTAACTGCTCAACAGCTGATTTAGACTTTAACACTTTCACAAAGTGAATGGTGATTTACGTTATTTGGTACTAAATAATGAGCCTATGTTACTTCAAATAGACACATTAAAAACCTGAGTACAAAGAACTCATTTGATGCACAAGAAGTCTTGGAAATCACACACAAGGTGATCTGTGCTTCTCTCTGTTTGAGAAGACTTCAAACACAAAGTGATATTCTGAGGGTTTCAAAGCTCTTCTCTTACCATGTAATATTTACAGTAAGCAACATGCTGTATGTTCAAAGAATGTAAGCTTTAAACTGCAGCTACAAATATTTGCTATAGATTAGATCTATAAGGAGGATGATCCAGACACTTTAGTACAAATTCCTGCATTCAGTAGCACAGGGCACAAACATAACCCCACGAGAAATGTCAGAGCTGCTGTCACTGCTTCCTCACTCCTGTAGCACAGCAGTTTCTTACCCCTGTGTCTGTGGAGCACAGAAAGAATTATTGAGAGCTCATTTACCCTGACTGCTACGACTTCTCACCTTTCCTTACACCTTTCCCTTCCACTGAAGCTTCAGATGTAGCTGTAGCAAAATAAAAGCTTCAAGCTCAAGAAAAATTGTACTCTTGCAAGTTCTACTGCCCAAATATGAAATACAGTAAAACAGGAAAGAAGAAGACAGGAGCAGGAAAATTTACACAGACTTTAGAAATTCTCTTATTAATAGGATTGTACATGCCAAATGACAGTCCTCTCCCCCCACCACCATTCCTTTCCAAAATCTGTTTATAGCCATTTCCAAAGCTACTTAATGGATTTCTTTTATCATGTCTACAATTACACTGCTCTTCCTAAATGGAAAGTTTGATTTTAAACTTCTGCTGCTTTCATTTAGAGGATTGTCTCATTTGTATAATCCAACTGCTTCTGCTCCTTGGAAAGGATCCTGTTGTTTTTTTAATTTAGTATCTCTCCCTTTCGCCAGATCTTAGCTGGGACAAAAACTTGCAGCTGCATTTGAAACTAAAAACAAAAACCAATATATGCTGGAATAATTGTGGTACAGAGGAGTTTGGTCTTGTTCCTAGATTCTGTTCAAGACATTGATACATGGATTGCCATATCATGACACACACCTGCTCAGGGAAATTTTCATCACTAGCAGCCAAAAATAACAAATAATGGACCACGCCAAAGCTTTCATTATGTCTGGTCTCACACCCTGACTATTCAACTCAGACCAAAAATTAGACGCATAGGCCATGAGAGATTCTTTGGTATAAAAGCTTCTTAAAAATTTATCTAAAGAATTCATCATGCAAATGGTTGGATGGGTTTTTTTATTTTGCTCCATTCATTCTCATTCACATAAGAAAGCCTAGAAGTGAGCCTCACTGCCTCTGTGTTTAAGGACGGGTTTATCTTTCTGAGTGATTCTAGGTGTAGACTTTTTCGGGAAAGGCTGTGGGGAATGCAGGATTGGAAGATGAACCTCCAAAGGCTGTTCATCCCTTTTTAAAATGGTTTCTGAATGAAGACAATGTAGTCTTTTAGAGGTGCCTGTCTCCTGCCTTCGAGTAAAAAGTAGGATTTGATATGTACCTTAAATAAAATAGCCATTTAGGTGGGTAAAAACATGTGAAATACACTGCAAATCAAAGCAATGCTTTGGCTTTATGAAGCAAATATAGTTCTTAAAACCCATTCACACACAAACATTTCAGGATTTCCTGGGTGATTTTTTTTCTTAGGCTACACCATTTCTAATACAGTGATATGCAAATAACTGTCCAATAGTTCCAGAAGAATTTATATAATGAAGAGACACTTTGACACAAATTTTACCAACAGAGCAATGACTGTTCCATAAATAATTTCAGGAAAATTGCAGGGCAATTTTACTCCACACCTGATCCAGTCAGACCTGCTTCTTTAAAAACCCCAGTAAAGCTCTTTATCTTGTATTCTAAAGATGCACTGACTGCTTTCAAAGGCTGGACAACAAAAAGTATCCCCTTCAAATTCCACCCACAATTTAGAAGGCTGCAAAAGAGCAAAATGGAGTCCCATTTCAAATAAATACATATCTTTGAAGTCTGTGAAGAATTTCCTTCTTTTTAGCAATTTCAAGTACAGTGCCAGCAGTGGTCTCTTGCACAGCAACTTCTCTGAAGTAGCTCCAGTTCCAGTAGATGTAACTTCCTCCATATATCTCTGCCTGGAAAATCCAACCAGGCTGTCACCAGAAAACCTCAACAAATAAGGGTCTAGATCCTCATAGATGAATAAGAGGGAGTAAGACATCTTAACAGGAATTGTGTGTTTTGCAGATTGCAGCTAAATGGTTTCTCATTTATAGCAACCACTTCTTGTGAAAACATTGATTTTCACTGATTTGAAAGCTGTCTATTTCTCCAGAGAGTCTGTGGATGCCCCATCTCTGGAAGTGTTCAAAGCCAGGTTGGATGGGGCCCTCAGTAACCTGCTCTAGTGAATGGCATCCCTGCCCAGGGCAGGGGACTTGGAACAAGGTGATTTTTAAGGTCCCTTCCAACCCTAATCATTCTATTACTCTCTATCAAGTCACCTTTTACTTCATCAATGCTCATGTTACGAAAAAACCTTTGTGAAGCATAACTAAAACAGAACATTAAAATCAGGTTTGGTGATTTGCAATGTTTTTAGCATGGAACTATTAATCAAATAAAGTTTTCAGATTTAAATTCTTGTATATGTATATAAGGCTAAATTTCTCAACTTTGGTAGCTGGTCGCAACATTTACCAGATAGAAGACAGGTAGAATTAATTCATCTCAGGAGTTAATATTTCCTATGTATAAATATGCCCAGAGAGAAGACAAAATTCTGTCCCTGCCTGCCACCACTTTATATCTACCTTATATACACATATATGTATATATACTGTGTCGTTTCCTATGGATGAGGTCCCGTATCTAAAATGCCATCACCTGGCACTTGAAGAACATGCTGGTTTTAAATCATCCCTGAAGTTCTGAACTGAATTTTGACACCTCCAGCAAAGAGAGCAATATTGATTTTTACACAGCCTAAATTTCATTATCTTAGAGTGTCCTTGTGTGAAAACCTCAGCAGACAGTTGAAAAAAAAGTTGAAGGGTGTGATGATGGCAGGCATGTTGCCTGCCGTGCTTTCTTTCCAGGTTTTTGCAGAAGAATGTAGAAAATACTACTACAACATCTACCATCTCAAGAGAACAAGCTTCTCCAGGAGCAACTCCAACAGATCAAACAAGTAGTGGAAGTATCTAAATCCCATCCTTTTTGGAAGAGCTAAAAAGACAACTCCTGTCTCCCACCCTCGTAATTTACAAATTGATTTCAGCAGAAGAAAATATTCTGAAGAGCCTTCCCCTCTGCCTTGCATAACCTAATTCTCACTTCAGATGTAAAGGATGTGTGGCAAAACTCCACACTTGTTTACAGAAGTTAAGCCCCATGTTTACTCAGTTATAACTAAATCAAAGTTTTCTGCCACAGCATTCTGTTTACTTGACTCACTTGGCTCCGTTCACAGTGCCTTTAGTGACACATCCAGACGTTTTGTGGTTGGTAGCTGTTGTCTCCTAATCTTTAGTGACAGCTTAGCTCAATCTCTGCTGTTTTCTAGGCTTGGATAGAAGACAGAAAAAGAAATAACTTTTTTTCTTATACTCATTGACATTTTTCCTCTTTTTTTTTTTCTTTTAATTTTCTTTTTTACTAAAGGCTCACTTCAACAGATATTTTCTGTTTTTCACTTTTAATGACTGAGCTTTCAAATTCTGAATTTTAATTGATCTTCTCTGTGGCCTGAGATGTTTCTCACCATTTACACATGCTTAGGAAAAGAGGTTTCTAGTGACAAATACTATGAAGAACTTATTGATTTATTTGATGTCAGATGCAGTAAAATTCCTATATAAAGAAAGAAGTAACTTTTTCTCCCTTCTTTTTCCTCACCTCCTTTGCTTTCCATTTTAGAAGGCAAAGTCAGCTGGAGACGAGGAGGCAACACTGAAAGAAAAACATGATGAAGAGCACTCTCAGAAGAATCTGGTCTGTGAGACAGAAAGCCAGTAGTTTTGAACAGCCCTGGTCACTTGTAGTCATACAAGCGAGAAGAAAGGAAGAATTTATCAAGCCGACACTGTCTCCCTGCTCCAAGAGCAGAGAGCGATCATTTTCTGTCTCTTGGCTAGTCTTTGTAATAAATATCGGCTTGGTGTGTAATGAAAACCAGCTGAGTGTTTCTCAAGGTACAGATGCTTTCTTTTCTTCTGATTCCAGCTAAGATTGTTCTTACTCTTCATAATCTCTCACAGCTGCCAAAAATCCATCTTATCGTTGCATGAGGTGAAGTTTCCATTAACAGCTATTATGGTAGCAGAGGTCAGGCGTCCAGTGTCAAATGAGCTGCTAAAGAGAAACACTGTGCTAGAAAATCCTGTCCTAGGGAAGAAAACCTCAGCTGAGGTGTGTTTTATTATTAATTCGGATCGTTGTCATGTGGAGATGTGGCTGGGCCGTGCTGCTGACAGACCGGCTTCTGATGTCCGGGAAAAAGACAGGGGAATTTGGGGTGTGGATGAAGTGGGAATACACATCCTATTGGCCAGCTGGAGAGGAATTTTAATAGTTTTGGTGCTGTTCAGTCTGTCAGCCAGCCAGACTGGCTGCTGCTTAGGCTGAAGGGCTCTAATGAAGGAAGCTTTGGCCATAAACATCATTTACCATTTCAGCACTCACGTTGCTGCAGGTGTGGTTCCTGAATCCCAGTCATTGCAGGGGAATAAAATAAAAGCAAAAACAGTAATAAGCCTTAGTTTTCCAATCACCTAATGGAAAATGAGAAGTTTCCCTCAAAAAGGAACAACTCCATCTCAAATATTTTCACTTTCAAAAGACCTTTCTCTAGTTAAAGCCTCTGGATTGAGCACATTCTTCGTTGATAGTGAATAACAATGTTTTAATGCCTTTCTACTATGAGGGCATAATTTTCTTTTGGAATTACCTACCTGAAACACATACTGACTGGAAGACATTTTGAATAAGAACACTCTGAATGTGTCTCTGTAACTCTCTATCTACATAAGTGTACCAAGGCTATAATCATACAAGCGGACACACTTTGCAGTGCCAAATGTTAATTGTCAGTGTGCTACACACTGAACAAAGGCAGAAGTAAGCAAATAAAAAATAAGTTTCAATAAATTTAGGAATTGTTTTGCCAACCCCATCAATTTTAAAATAATGAAATGCACAGTTATTTGGAAAAGCCTCACCAAAATATTGACTACCAAAATGTATTTTAAAAATCACGTTTGACATTTGAAAATTTAAAGGAATTCAATATTTGCAGAAAATACTGGCTATTTTTCAAAGAATCACATTATTCTTTCTACATTACCTCAATATTGTAGGCCCTAAATTCTACAAACGGACTCTACCAAAAATGCCACAACTGTCAGACACAAACCTTCTTGCAATATCTCGGCAACATTCTTCTGATGTAAAGGCATCCTTCCTCTACCAAAAAAGCCATCTTGCAAATTTATGTGTCAGTGTCAGGTTGTGTGGAGCATTAGGCTTCTTCTGTCAGCCAGCAGCATTCTTATGTGACATGGAGAACCATACCTCACACAAAGATGTGAAGACCCTGAACTGAATTTAGTCCCATGTCATGCAGCTTAAAAAAATTCCTACTGTAGTTAAATCATTAAGAAGCTTTTACAAAATTACTCACAGCAAAGCATATCAAACACCATCTTTGCTGACCTGTTGGAGCAAGTCCAGAGGAAGCCACCAAGATAATGAGAGGGATGGAGCACCTCTCCTGTGAGGAGAGGCTGGGAGAATTGGGGTTGTTCAGTCTGGAAAAGAGAAGGCTTCGGGGTGACCTAATTGTGGCCTTCCAGGACCAGGGAACCTGCAAGAAAGATGGAGAGACACTATTTACAAGGGCCTGGAGTGACAGGACAAGAGGGAATGGCTTCAAACTGAAAGGGGGTAGAATTAGTTTAGCTATTAGGAAGAAATTCTTTACTGTAAGCATGGTAAGACACTGGAACAGGGTACCCAAAGAAGTTGTGGATGCCCCATCCCTGGAAGCATTCAGGCTGGGTGGGGATTGAAACAACCTGGTCCAGTGAAAAGTATCCCTGGCCATGACAGGGGGCTTGGAACAAGATATCTTTAAGGTCCCTTCCAAGCCAAATGATTCTATGACCTGCACCTTTGGCAGTCAATGCGAGCAAATGCAGTGCCCAAGACTCTACCACCAGAACCTGGGCAGCAGCTTAGGCTCAGAGGTGCTCAGTGCCATCAGCACAGCCACCCTGACCCCAGGGTCCTCAGGGTCCCCAGGGCCCCACAGGCACTGGCAGAGAAGGAGCAGTGCAGGCTCTGGAGGATGACTGGGAAGCACACAGAGTATCTGTGGTGTCCTCACAGAGCCCCACGAACGAAACTCTTAATCTGTAGCTTCTGTGATGAAGAAATGCTGCAAGAGGAGAAGATCCAGTATTAAGTAGCTTTTTCTACCCTCCTGCCCTGCTGCAAGCAGAGGTGGACGCTTCAGCAGTGAAGCCAAATCATCAGGAATAGTCTGCAGCCACTCCTTAGCTCACACAGAGATATACTGTCTACCTTAATGCTAAAATCTCAAGAAAGGTGTTAAGTCATAGGTTCTGATTCTAAAGGATGTTGAATAAAAAAGCCACTGTCTTTTAAGTGGATTAATGAAACGTTTTTTTGCTTGTCTCAACTACACAAAACCTTGTTTTATAGAACACATGGTTGACCTATAGACACCAAAGTGTTTTGGGTTTTTTCTTTTCCTAACTGGAAGAAGACTTACATATATGTCATGATTTCTGGTGGAAATCTGGTCTGTTTCAAAGTATAGTGATAACAGGAATACCAGATTAATGGGCATCTCAGCTGGATTAATGGAATCAAGGCATGAAAGTGAAATGTACACTACTGAACTATTTAGAACCACACTTTGAGTAACTGTGAGCGACCAACAAATCACAAAGGATATTTCTAAAGGTGTTTTCTACATTAAAACAAACCTTTTGTAACCTGTGTTCTGCTCCTTAATGCTGGGGTTCTCCTTAAATATAAGACTGACATTACACAAGGATAGAATAGTTAAATTGTTAAAACAGTAAAACAGATATAGCACTTGGACTTCACGGTTTTAAAGGTGTTTTCCAACCCAAATGATTCTCTGATTCTACAACATCAGCACTTCTATTGTCCTCTCAATATTACAAGCACAAAAGCAGTCTGCATGCATGAATCTCTGACAAAATGATTTTCAAGGCTCCTATAGTTTAGCACACTTTTGTCTTCCAAGCAAAATGGGAAGCCAAACCCAGCCTGAAGGCAGAACAAGGTGGGTTGGCTGAGGAAGGCTGACCCAGCCTTTGCCAGCCAGCCACATCCGGCTGTAGGGCTGGCAATTTTAAAGCTGCCCTTTACATGTCAAGAGGATAGAGCCAGAGCTGCACTCTCCTCCCTGCCTCTGCTCTTTCTCTTTTCTTTATAAAGAAGGGAGGATCTTACCACCCTACTTGCAAATAGATGCAGAGAAAGATATAGGAAATGACGTCCAAGCTGGACAGGGCCCCTGAGAAATTGTCACAAAAATCAGTGATGGATGACATCAGCAACAATACAAGCATGATAAATTCAAGACAGGAACTGAAATTTTTTAAAAAATAGCAAAAAAAACCCTAAAATCTATTTCTACCGTCAAGATGTAACTGTAGGTGTTAGTGCCACGGGAAGATGTGGAAACAAAACCTGAGAATAAAAAGTTATTGCAGGAGACATGAACATTTAAAAAATATAGATTTGAAAGTAATGTTAAAAACGTTTTTATCATCATCACACTCAATGTGTGATTTGCTTACTTAATATTACACACTTCTTTGTGGACTATGACCAAACACCAGTAGCTGCAGTGACAGAGTTTGGGGCTGATTTAATGTAGCAGCTCCCATATTCCCTCTAGTTTTTCTCTTCCTCACAGTAGGAATCCATCACATTTATATGCACCAGAGCAGAAATAACAGTATTTCCAGTTAAAACTCTTACACAAATTAAGCTCTGCTTTGCTGGTTACTATTAAGCCAGTAAATAACATTCTTTTCTTGAGATTTTTTTTTATAGAAGTAAGATGTTTTCATCCATGTTTCTTAGCCAAACTTTTGATTTCATTAAAAATTGACTGCATTAAAAATTAAAGGTATGACATTTGTTTAAAAAAAAAAAAAGTGGATTGAGAAAATATTACCACAGTCATGGTAAAAATGCCTTTTGTCACTGTATGATCCTCTCTTGATTAGGGTCCTTGATCAAGCAACTTCTTTGATGCCTTACAATCCCTTCCCTTGTTGAACTTGGTGCTTCACGAGAGGTGGCTGAGCCCTGGCCCACAGGGGAACAGGAGTGCATCAAACATCCAATGTAGTTTTCGCTAGTCACCATATCCACACTTCCAAACAGATTTTTCATTGCAGCACCTTCCGGTTTCTTTCCATAGAGAATCGACTTTCCAAGTAAAATGTGAACTGTTTTGCATTAAAAAACAGCTTTGATATATAATTTTCAAGCTGTCCTACTCATGATTATGCAGTTAGTATTTCCATGTGTGCTGAGGAGATGATATTATACCTGGGTTAATCATACATGCACTGAAACACATCACTGCATCTTCAGCATCTGCAAGAGTTCTGGCAGGCCTGGCAAAAAACCCAGGAGCTGCACCAGACCCTGTTTCTGAGTTTAGCAACTGGAAAATAAAAGCATCTGAGGCATCAGGGCAGCAGAGCAAAACAGTGTGCAGCGGGGGCTGAGCTGGTGTTATTCTCTACGTAAGAAGAAGGGTGCATGGCTTACTTTTCTGTCAATGAGCCAGGAGTTCAAAGGTAGTGGGGCTGAGTCGATCCAGAGGTAACTGGAGGGAATTTCACTCCCACTCCAGCATTGTCCTTTCAGCACAATGCTGGCTACTTCCAGCAGTTACTTTTTTCTCCCCCTCCACCTCCTCTGCCCTTCTCATTATTACTGCTACACTCAATAAGGTAGCAACATATGTGCTGTTTCTTCCCAGTCCAGCAACAGTAAGTGTTAAGTAGATGATAGCTCCAAAATGCAATGTGTATATCATATTTTGTGACTAACACAATCTCCCAATCAGGACATTTTGATCTTCCAGTTATAGCTAGGGACTTTGGCAGGAAATTATCTTTTTACATGCCCTCATAAACTCTCAGTCTGGTTTTGTTTCGCTGTTTCTGCTAAAGAGCACCAATGGTTTCTCTTTGGTTTCCCAGCGTATGTTTACCAAGCTGATAAAGACTGCAAGACAGATCGAAAGAAACACTTGATTTATTTTATTTTATTTTGGCAGTGGTAAGAGTGTGGAATCCATTTTAAAACCAGGAGAAAAATAATTGGCATGTCCCAGTTATTTTTTATACATAGGCACACATGAATGCATGCACACGCAGATTTTCAAGTTTTTTATGGGTACCTTCTTGACTTGCAGCCAAGCCATGTAACTGCAAGCCAGCTCATGTATTTAATTGTATCAGCATATAATGGCAGACAGATTTTTTTCCTTTCTGCGCTGCAGCATGAGCAGCTTTCCTAGGAAACAGGAGAGTGCATGGTAAGGGAAGCAAAATGCTGGCTTCCATCGTCCAAAAGAGATTAAAAACACAGACACATCTAGATGATAAACTGAAACACGGTATCGTGCCCTCTGTGTAATTTATGGAATATATGCCTGAACTAATAAACGCCTCAGGGAATAGTTAGTGGTGAGTCGAAGCCTTAAGTGCAGTGATTACATTAAAATCAGGCTAGACGAGCTAATGTTTTGCTTTAGGTGCAGGCAACAAAACAGAAGCTGCAGTCCAAAACTCAGAAAAATCTGCTGAACTTTCAGCCCTCTCTGCCTCTGTCTCCCTTTCCACAAACACACAACTCTCTCAGTAAATTCCAACCAGGAAATAACAAAAAATGCTTGGAAAACATAGATATTACTGTTTTGTTATTATGGTCAACATTCAGAAGAATATGCAATTAAAAAAAAAAAAACACTTCAGGTCTTTTAGGCTTAAAACTTACATTAGAGAAGGAAAAAGACCGCAAGTTTTTATCCAGTATGTTGGGTTGAAGGTAAGGTCATTGCTTGCCAGCAGGCTGTGACTAACTCTAATTAAACATTTTTTATACCACTCATCTGCGGCTGGGGAACATGTCACTGAAACACAGGAAACGTTAATCTACAGATTAGTACTGTAAAAAGAAAACTTCTACACAATCTTTACTCAACAATTAAAAGAAGCTTACAAAACATTAACCCTTAGAATACTACACCACAACCACCCAGTAAGAGCTCCAGGCACTTGTTACTCTGCTAATTACCTGTCTCTTCATCATGTCAAACCAGTTTTGCACCGATGTGAATGCACTTAGCCCAGTACTGATCCGGTCTTTTGCCTCCATAATCACAGACCTTAAATTAGGGAATTGGTTATGTGTATTTACTGCATTTTGACTATTTAGAACAAACTTCAATGCTTTTCAGAAAAATGGTGGGTGATCACTCCATAAATCCCTGTGTTTTAGGCAAGTTAAGAGCCCAGCATATACTATTATGTATTCAGTATTTATTTTTATCAAGCACTGTGGTCCATCTTGAAGCAATTGCATTGCATCTCCATGCTAGCTCCATCTGCTTATGACACCAAGTAATGTTCTGGACTGAATTTTGGGGTAGGAGGGTAGGGACAGAGGGAAATTTATGGATGGACAGATTTCTATGCTCTTGCCTATTTACCAGAAGTATGCAAAATTTGCTATTGCTTGTGAGGTGATATTTAGTTCTTGCACTGAATCCCCCTATTTATTCTCTTTCTCCCCTGTAAGGAGTTATATTTAAGTTCAAACCCTTTAAAAAGGGGCTTATATAGGCTTATTAGAAATACTTGTTTGAGGTGGTACAACTACTAACATTCATTTTGTCTTAGATTTTATAAATCTATATAAATCTATATACCTATGAGAGCACATTCAGTATTTTTGTTGGCACGAAACTAAATTTGAGGACATTTTCTTTCTATTGGTATCTATATATGAATATCTATAGATGAAGAAACAGAATATTTATATTCGACACTATCTCAATCTGCACCTTTAGAAATGTAACACACAGTTTCACCAGTAGCATATTATCACTGCTTCTACTTTTCAGTTTTTTTCATAATAAAGAGTCTGTCATCCAGTCCTCACTGTTACACGAGAATTTAGTTAAACTAGTTAAACTAGATTAGATTGTTTCTGGAACCATGGTGGAAATATTTACACTAAAACTCACCTGGTTTCAAGTATTGTTCCAAAGTTGAAATTCAGCCCAGTCTTGAAAGTTCACAAAGGTTCATTAGCTTATTTGAGCAAAACCCAGGCTCGTTTTCAAGTAAACTTTGGCTGATATTTAGTTCTAGATAAAGGGCACAGTATGATAGTGATATGATTAAAATGGCTTGAATGAAAACCCTCTGTTCCCTCTTGTGAAGTGGAAGAGAAATATTATTGTTTTGGTTACCCGTTCAACACTCATAAAATCGGCCACTCACTTTCAGAGGGAGGTTTACTGCTTATGCTCACAAATACTCACCGTGCAGCCAAAGGATTTACACAGTCAGCTAAGAAAATACAAAATGTGGGCAAGTGAAAGCATGGCTGGTTATTTAGGGAGTTAAAATGTCTCCAAAATTGGAATGAGCAAAGTATATTCTACCTTAGAACAAAAGGGGAGCAAAAAGGGACAAAAAAGGAAACCAGCATCCTCTAAATCCTCACAGATTTAAAACTGTATTCCACATAATCACTTGACAGATTTATAAATTAATTATTTCTTATTGTCCATTAACCCAGTGACCCAGATTTTACTGCAGCTCAGATCCAAACAAAAATCTTTCTAATCAGATGGGAATGGAAGATCCATAATGAAGTTTAAAGACACACTGAAACCTGGTCTGTCCTACCATGCCATATTGCATGTTACTAATCTGCAGAGAGTTATAGCTAGTTTGTCAGGATTAAACAAGGGAGGAATGAGAACGTATTATTACCTCCTCTGAGGCTTCAAATCAGTTTTCAGTCTGCTGTGATGACCCTGGCCACCTTCAAGGTTCCCTGGAGTAAATGAAAGGAAATTAATAAATAAGGGTTCATAAAGATGGCTGCAGCTCTAAAGAGCATCCACTGCTCTCTTTTTTCATCCCTTAGTATATTGTGAAGAAAGACTGCCTCAACCATATGAAAATATAATAAAATGCATATGTTTCCTTTATATATGGAAAAGGTATGTAATTAGTTTTAGTTTAAAATAAGAAAAAATGGAGACTGGATGAATGTATGCTCACTATAAAAGAGAAAAGAGCACTTATAATTTTTTTTAGAAAGTCTCTTTAAAAATTCCTGGTAAAACAAGCAGATGGACTAATTTCACTTATGCTAAAAATAATACACAAGTGGAGAAAGCCAAAATTGAGTCTCCCTTTGTAGGGAGTGTCAGGTACACATTTAGAGGGATCCACATTTTCGTTGGCAGCTTGGGACAGGAATCAAAGGAATACCTTCGCTGCTTAACAAATCATTATCTTTACCTTTACTGCTTAGGAAAAGAGGACCAGAAGTCTCAGTTGAGTATTGAACCTTCTGCTTGTCCTAAAACGTAATTTTTAGTTCATTCCCTGGCTCCACTTTGGAGTCTTCCAGCCAGCTCTCTTCAAGACCAATGCAGAATGGAGAATTTTAATCCTAAAGCAGTCTGGGTTCAAGGAGGCACTCCTCCATATCCTGGATCTAGAAGCTCTTCCTTGGTTTGTGCTTAATGATAGAAATACAGCTGAATGGATTTGTCCAAGACATGGTAATGTTTTCAAGAGGCAAAAAAAGGCTTTTAGGAAACAGCCTTACTCTGGGCCCTTATGAGATATTAGAAAACCTGGTGCAAGTTTAATTTGTATATATTCAGATATGACAGAGTCCCAATTTTACTTCTCTGTACTGCCCCTCTCTTTGACAGGTATGTCATGAGATCAAGGAAATGTCACAAAATTCCAGGTTTGATTGTGGATACTGTTTCGTACAGTGCAAAAATAACAGACCTTCTATTTAAAGCATAGATCTGCTATACCTAAAAAATTAAAATACACCAGATTTTTGGGTTTCTTCTAATCATCTACTCGTAATTTTTCTACTTCAATGAGGCAATTTTCCCTCTTTCAGCTCAGTCTGAGCCTTTCCTTACATTTTCTCTCCCCTGCCCAGCTGAGGAGTGACAGAGAAGCTTTGGTGGGCACCTGGTGTCCAGCTCAGGGTCAGCCCATCACACCAACCAAGCAAACAAAATCACAGGGTTAAGCACGAGGAGAAAGGGGAAGGAAAAAGGGAAAGAGCAAAGAGAGAATGGGGAACAGAGAAGTGGAAAAGGAGATGGACTTTTTCGAGAGGTGGTAAAAAATGACTTAAAATAAAACTCTCACTTATGAAAACTAAACCTAAATTAAAACAAGCTCAAAAATACAGATCCTCCATATTTATACCAAGTTGCCCTTTGGAACACAATCACATTTTAAATCATGGCTATGCAGAGTAAATAGTCCTAGGTAGTCTAATTTGTATTTATAATTTAAAGTATTTCTGAAGTGAGCAATCCCTGAGTGAAGAAAGAATGTAAACTCAGAATATGTGTTCAGTAATATTTGCCTAGTGAAAAAAAAAAATCTTTAGAGTTGCTACTGTTGCTCAATATTAAATCTGAGTAGCTGGGTCTGAATGATTTATGTGCGAAGTTATTAAAAGTAAATCAAATAAACGCATGGGAACACCAGTCATTCCGTTTGCTCTCACTAAATCCCCCCAGGTTATTTCTCATATATCAGCAGTGTGGCCAAGCAGACTGCAGGACTGCTCAAGTGTCATGCTAATATTTTGGCATCTCCAATAAGCAGTGACAAAGGGGAAGACTTTTGACACTCTCAAAAACTGTTTTGGAAATGTTTATTCATGTAATTATGACAAGTTGTGTTAATTAATGCTGAAGGACCCTCCTCATGTGACTTTCCTAAAATTACACTTATCTTAGTGTCTTGAACATTTTCAGGACACATTTGACACTTTGTGAAATATATTTATGTACATGACACCTAAAATACATTTTCAGAGTTGCAATCCAGCAGTCCTACTATATTTTCTGCTTCCAAGTTTCACAGTGATTAAGTTTCAAAATCAGTTTTCTTAATGAGCCATTATATCGGAAAATGATTTTACTACAATTCATGTTGGATCACAGAATGAATCACAGAATGGTTTGGGTTGGAAGGGACTTTAAACATCAGCTAGTTCCAGGCTCCCTGCCATGGTCGGGGACACCTTCCACTAGATCAGGTTTGCTCAAGTAAAATGTGTCCCTAACCGTGGCAGGGACAAATTAAAATTAAGTTAACCAAGTTAAACCGGTTTAAAATATATCTTCAGTTGAAAAGACTCACAGGCATCCTCTCAGGCTTTTTCCCAATGTGACTACTTTGTAAAGAATATTGCAAACTGTACGTAAATTACATTAATTTTTATAAGGATATCTTTCAAATTATGTTCTCTGTTGTGGCAACTTTCCCATGCACAAAGAACTTCCATTATATTTTACTTTATTCTAATCCCAGTTATGCTTGTCAGGATTCATGAAAGCTCAGTGCTCTCATTCAAGCTGTGAGAGAACAGATTTTAGAGGACTATGCCTTTTTGGACTGCACTTCTTTCAGGTTCATCTCTGATGAAATAAATAGTTTGGGCCCTTGCTGTTTCTCAAGGAGGATTACAGAGAAATTGTCCATGTTTAGGATCTCAGCCAGTGAAACAATTCCCCTTTCATATTCTTTCTTACTGGAATGCCAAGATGGAAAATTCATCATGTTTGCTAAGGAATAA
The DNA here is from genome assembly GCA_013400915.1 of Pardalotus punctatus. NCBI lineage: Eukaryota > Metazoa > Chordata > Aves > Passeriformes > Pardalotidae > Pardalotus > Pardalotus punctatus. The sequence goes on from VZTX01020666.1 coordinate 101,858, forward strand.
AACATTGTTTTCATATATGAGCACAGTCCCAATTAACCAGTTCCCATGGCTGTCAGAGACACACATAAATATCACTGGTTTATAGCACTAGATATCTGTTCTGACCTGTAAAATTATCACCATTTCTAAATTGGGATGTATCCGTGAAACTGCCTTTGAAGAAGCCTACACATCACTTCTCAAGACGCATCTCACAGAGCTTTTCAGTGTGACCCATTTAGCATACAGGACTTGAAAAAATGTACAATTAAAATTATTTGTTTGGACATCATGTTCCTACTGCTATCACCACTTCTCTCTAAATTCACACCTAACCTTCATACTCTAAAATAGGTAATGAAATTTCAGAGAGTTACTTCTGATTACTAACATTGCCAAGCATTTTTATTTCCTGTTATTTATTAATAAAAACAGGAGTTTCACATAAAAAGAATATTCGTACTCAGTGTTTTCTTTCCACATAAAATGTTGCCTTTCTTAAAAAACATCAAAACCTATTAATATCCCAACATCATTTTCTTTCTAGAAAAACTCTCCTGGTGTCCCATGTAAGCTAAGTTGGTTGGTTTGTATTCCCAAGGATTAGGTTCTCACCCAGACCACAAAGTACAAGTTACTGGGAACCTTCATGAGGGATCACCATTCCTCTCTGAAGGCCAAAAAATGGCAGATGAACATGGCAGTACATTTATGCCAGCACTTGTAGCACAGACAATTCTCTTAAGGAATCCTCACAGCCAAAAAAGAGATTTCAGCCAAAACTTTCAAGTATTTGGATTGTCTCTAAATCAACTGACAATACAGAGGAAACATTTATTATGCTGGGAAATAAATATCTATTTTAAAATAATTTCCACTTTCCTATTAAACAGAAGAACACTTCCATAAAATAAAATACTCACATTGAGACTTCTGCACTGACCAACAGGGAAAGAGAGACCAATCAAAAATGAGATTATTCTTATTGATTCTTATTACATTACACCCGAGGAACAGCGTGGAGATACCATCTGCAGGTAAATCTTGGAATTAAATTGACACAAACTGCAGTCCAAGACCACCTCTGAGTTCAAAATTCAGTCCTATCCATTCCATTTTTTCCAATCCATTTTCAAATTCAAGAAGAAATTTTAAAATCCTCGAAAAATTGTAATATTACAATGGAGAACAACAAACCGTGATTTACTAATGCTACGCCTCATTTCAGATGCCAGCATTCTGGACAAGCTGACTTGCATTAAAAAAACTAGGAATTCTGTACAAAGAATAAGTTACCACTGGGCATTGCAAATGGTATGTAGACCACTCCACAAGTCTTGGGAAGTTTTGAAGAAAAATATGAGTTTTTGTCTCAAAGTACATGCTATCTTTTCCCCTCCCCCTAATCAGAAGAGGTTAAGCTATTCTCTGAGCCTCTTATTTTTGGGTCAGCAAAGTAGAAGCACTGCTAAAATGTAAGGTTTCATCTTTCAACAGGAAATGTCTGCCTGGAGTAAGATTTACTTTCGCAGCAACCCTGAGTTTATGGTAGCAATCACTTACACTGCAGGGAAAGTGAGGGAGAGAAAATGTACCAGGCATTGTATGCAAAACTGTCAGAAAAGCTGAACAGCTTTTTGCAACAGGCTGCTTCCATTCCGAAGGGAAAGTGGTAGGTGTTCTCTGATGCTGCCTAATTTATTTACACAAATGCATAAGGTGTTCTTTTCTTGAGCACAGGTAAAATGAAGAAACAAGAGACAGTTTTCCGCTCCCTTTTCCAAACCTCTCTTAGTCCAAACGCTCTCCCAACAGCCCTTTCCTCCTCAGGGACACTTTCTCTATTCTCTGTCTCCCGTCCCTTCACCAGCTCCTACATTGGATTCTTTCATCTCATCCTCATCTCTCTCACAGATATGCAAACAATCAAAAGACAGGGCTGGGAGCCCTGTTTTCCAATTGCCTTTCAGGGAGCCCTTCCTGTGTCCTGTGAGGACACCCTGTATGGGTGGCTGCATGTCACCATTTTGGGTGGCAGCAACAGTTTTACAATGGGTTCATTTCCTTTAAGGTCCTAAAATGGCATTGCTCCGCTGATTCACTTGGGGTTCAGAGAAACTTAGTTTCAGCTAGAGAGTTGTGGGTTTTTTATTTTCTTTTCTACATTTAAGTAATCTTTACTATGTTTATTTTAATAACGCATTATAAAACACTCATGATCGATAAGAAGAAGGAATTCCCCAAAAACCAGGACTATATGCAGTAAGCAGAATACCTAGAAAGCAACATTAGATGAATATCTATCACTTGTTAACAGGAAGAAAGAAATAAACTAGAAGGGAACGCTGTTATCTGAAAAATTCAGGTGGTTAGCCAGGAAAAGCCAAGAACCTTTCCCAAGTCACTAAGATGAATTGTAGATTTCTGAGGATCTGCTGCTCTTGTTCATTGATTTAGTGGCTATTCATGCTAACAAACCTGAGAGCATGAAAGATAAGGCACTCATTTCATTATTCACCTCCAAAGCACAAGCACAACTGGTGTCTCTATGGACACATAAGAAAATAAAATTACACCACAGGTGACTTTCCTGAAGAAATGGTTCTCTTTTTTTTTTTTTTTGAGCCCTGAAAGCAACCAGTAGTGTCAGCTTTATATGGATTTTATATGGATATCTCTAAGCTAGAGCACCAACAGTAGCATTAGATAATTCTGAGACAAAAAACCTGAGGTGGAGTTACCTCCACTGCCAGGATGGAAGCACAGCTGGACTACCAGCTCATTTCAAGCTTGCTGCTGAATTTATATTGAGTGCTAATGATCTTCAGCTAATTCCAGATTGGAGTTAAGAGTTTACAACAGAAACTGACCTTTGCTGTCCCAGAGGAAAGGAGGGAGTGAAATGATTATCTGAGTCTATTTGTTAGGTCTGAAAACCCACTTAATGGATCAATAAATCAACCAGTGAATGAAGGTGGTTTAGAAAGCAGGCGTGTGGATTCTAGTACTCAATAGGTGTTTCATGTGAGAGAACAGTGTGCGCTGTGTTAGACTGAATGAAATCAGCTGAACTGTATCCTGTAAATCCCCAAAGCAGGATGACATTTGTTCTAACGTTACTATCCCTTCTTGTAAGAGCACAGTAAAACACCCTGGGATGTGTAGCTTGCACAAAATGTGTCAACAATACTTGTGCGTAATATTTGGTAAGTTTTAATGCAGGACACCATTAATAGATAAAGGTATGAGTGTTTATACAGTTAGAACAGTCACTGGCTGCCAGGAAACCTCGAAGACTGCTAAGTGCCCTTGTTAAGGTACTTTCTCATTTAAGACAGAATATTGTAAATCTGAACTGCCCTAGAAGAAAAGTGATGGACAGGACAAAAGGAGGGCAAGCTTGGTTAGGAAAATTAAAAGGAAGTGAAACCCTAAACCTCATCTTTCCTGTCCTGAACATGGCATGGCATAAGGGCGCTCCAGAGACAGCTGCTTTTTCCAAGTCATATTCAGCTTACCAGCAGTTGTAGAAAAAACTACCACAGGAAATGCTGCAAAAGCCACACACATCACCCCAAGAGTGCTTCATTAATCCATCAGTAAATCAATGGTCTTCATTAAAAAAAGACACATAAAAGGCTATCAGAATATCTGTCCTGGAATATTTTAAGATGCTTTTGTCAGTTAATTTTTTTTTTTAATTATTAAAATATACCAGACTGTGTTTTTTGCAAAAATGGTAGAAATAGTAGAGAAAATTTGTTTGCTCTCAGACAACATAAATACTTTAGTTTATGTAAATTTGAAAGGCACTTCGTGTTACGAGGTGCTGCAGTGTACCACAGAGCTCAGAGTGTTCTCTCAGCAGAATGACTGACTCAGTAAAATCACACTTTTCCCAACTATTTTCATTAAATGCTCATGTATTACAGTGGAATAAGGCCAGAGCCTTACTCTATTCCATGTTAAATAAATAAACACAGAACAAGTAGGTAGCATACAAACTTAGTTTTCACATCACAGATCTCTGAAGACAGAGTACATGTGTATGGCCGCTTGCCCCTAGAAAACTTTGTTACAGCAGTCTGGAATCTGATTCTTGAGACAAAGCCAATTCCAAACCCATACCCGCTGATACTATCACTACAGCACCTTCCCCCATATAAATTTGTCCCAGACAGTGCATTTTTGAGCTAAATCCAATAATCATCCTGAAATAGCATTTTCCAAATGTTTTCCAGTCCATAACAGTCAGTGTCTCGTAACACATTTAGTATAACCTCGGCAGAAAGAAACCTGTACTTCCAGTAAATCTTTCTCAGCATTTAGAAAATATTAAATTGGAAGGGACTGTTATTCTGTTAGGATGTGATAAAAATTCAGTATGAACCTAGACAATTACAGAAGTTGCTTAGCATCAAATGAAGTCAGGTGCAAAATGCTTAGCTTAGATCAGGGAAATTGTACGCACAAAGCCAGGACGAAGAATGATTAAGCAGCAGCTGTTAAGAGGCTTTAAGGAGCACCATGGATCACAAGCTGAACATAAATCAAAGTTGTGTTCTGTGGAAAGCAGCAGGCATCACATCAGGATGTGTTTTACAATATTGCCTGTGAAAGACTGGAGATGGAGCCCTTCCTGTGACTGTGCCAGGAGGCTTCTGGACACCAGCCCTGGAAGCGCCAAACTGGGAAAACTGGGAAGAGAGCTCACCGTTTAGAGACAACCTGAAAAGGGGTGGCAAGAATGAGAAAAGGTGATAAAACAAGAAGGAGATGAGCAAACAGGGAGGGTGAGAAAGGAGAAAGGAAAGGCTGAAGCTACTTAATTAAGAGAAAACAGGACAAGGACGACGGTGGTGTTCACATAGCAGAAACAAGAACAGCTCTTAAACCATTTGGAGCTCCAGGAGCAAACAGACATTAGGCTATGGAATTAAACTTCAACAGCAAAGATAAGTTATGCACTGGGGGAAGGCTAATAAAGCTATCAGGCAGGCCCAGGGAAAGCGTGGGCCCTCCATCACTGGAAGCCCTGAAGACAAATGTGTTAAGAGACACAGACGTACTTGATTCTCCCACTGGGGCAGGAGAGACCTCAGCAGACACTTTCCAGCCTTACATTCAATTATCCTGTGATTCTACAAAACTATTGCCATCCCAGTATTATTCATCTCTTTAGAAACTATGCAGCCACTACAGAAATAATATTAAGGGGGAAGAGGGGCAATGAGGTTTTTTAATAAATTTCTTGTGACGGATGTGAGTCCCTGCTAGGCTTCTGAGTGCCTGTTAAGAAAACCTCCAGATGGATACAAGTCTAATATTTCCCATTTTGTCTTTTTTACCCTCACTATGATTATTTAGATTCCATTTTGTTTATACTAATCTTAGTGCATCACATCCTCCACAGCAATTTTCAAATACATCCCCTCAGAATAGCCCAAGAGATCCCCTGCATGATAAAGAAGTGCCAGGAATAATTTTTTTCTTCTTTTTTTTTTTTTTTTTTTAATGAACATGTTTTTGAGTTAATAATAAGCTGAGGGAGCAGCTGCACTCAGCAAAACTCCAGCTATAAAACCCTGAAAAGCTTGTGTTTCTTTCACATCATACTGCAGCCAAGCCAGCTGAGCCTACATCTGCCTCAAATCACTGGCAGGTAAAGTTTGTGTCTCGCTACAGGGATGTAGTCCCACTGGGTTATTTTATTTATTTGAAGCAGAGCAAACTGAAACATTTGGTTTAGCTTGAATTCATGTTTCTCCCCAAAGTTCACATGAATTTCAGCAAAGCTCTTTTTTTTTTTTTTTCCACTGTTTTGTTTTGATGTATCTGTTTTTAGTGTACATGCTGCATACTTGCAGCCACAAACAAAAGCCATAAAACTGATAGGGGATTGCCATGGCTGTTTGTGCTGCCATGTGCTTCAAGGACCATGACAAAGGAACATGGTGTTTGTATTTGTAATTCTACATGGAAACTCAAGGTGGGCAGCACCAAGGCCAATTAGAGTTAACAAACTCTAAAACTGGTGCGGAATACACACATATGACAGCAATCCAAGTATCCTGGCTTTTCTCTTTATCTAGCCCTGTTAGCTTTTATTAGTTTTGACCTTCCTGTTGCTATTTGTGTCCACATTCCCTTAAATCATTTCTGTTCCCATAAATCCCTTCTGTATTGACAGCAGTGCATTGAGTTTGTCTTTACAGATTGCCATTCCAAACAAATGCTGTGAGAAATCATTTTCCAGTCTCTTAAATCACACATGCACGTATCATCCAACTGATTTGGTGAGTGCTGCTCAACCAAATCATAATATTTGAGGCTAATAATGGCAGTTAAAGAAAACTTATTGACCAAAAGAGCGATATTTGCCCTACAATCCTCCCTGCTCATTCTGCTCTCACCTCTCCCTTTCACCTGCTCTTCCTCATGACTCAGGATTTTCAGTCACAGATTTGACTGCTGGCCTAAGTAAGTTTCCTCCAGCATCTCTGCCCTCTCTAGCATCAATGACTCTTTCTCCTACCTTGAGAGGCATCAGATGAAACTGTTTAAGGATTATTCTGATCTGCTTACTTACAGTTTTGAAATTATACCTTGTGCTTAGGTTTCTACATGAGAGTTCTATATTCTGAAGTCACTGAGTCAATGCATTTAGCCAGAATAAATAATTTAACATAAGAACTTCAACAATTGTGTTGGAGGAAATAAACATCAATAGGTTTGACCAGATCAGTTAATTAAAAATATCAGAAGACACCGATGGCAAATATTTGGTTGCTTCTTAATTGTTTTGAGAGGACAAAGAGGGAATTATTTGGGAAAAAGTCTGAAATGAATGAATTTATTTCACTACATGAATGTAAGCAAGAATTTAGTGCCCAAGCCCAGCAGAAAGACACAACTAAAACACTTACACATGGAAAGAGAATTAATTTTGCTTGTGTTTATAAATAAAGCATGTAAGCAGTTGATTTTGGACTTTGAAACTCAGTGAAAATGTGAGTCAGAAAGTGTGAATTAATGTCACCAGATGTAGCCACTGACCTACTTAAATTAAAAAGACACCTTTGACATATTATCAAGAACAACAGAGTACAAACGCAAGCCAACAAAGAATGAATTTTCTACTCACTTTAAAGCATCCGTATGATCTCAGTTCTCAAAGCAGACCTCCTGCAGGTTTTTTCTGACTTTCATGGCACAGCAATTTATGACACAGGGATGAATGACAGCTGCCAGTTCTGCTCAGAGCACTGACAGTGGTCACCTGTGGGCCACAGCACCTGTAACCCTGCAGTGAAAAAGTCATGGAGATCACAGCTCAAACTGCATTCACTGCAGACATTAGGAGGAAAAATAAACAACACAGACACACCATGAACTGCATGTTTAATTTGGCAAACATAAGCATAAAAGTGCCAAACGATCTTTCACTGTTATGGATTCACAGAAATGTCAAGGAAATGTCTCAACCAACCCTTTCCTTACCTCAGGGATAACATGAGGTTTGTTTTGCTCATGCTTCACACACACTGGTCCTCTGGAAAATCTCCAGTGGGTAAAATCCTATAGTCTCTCATTATGGTTTGTTCAAAAGCTTAATTATATGCATAGCTGTCCACAGAAATCCAGGTGGGAGATACTTTGCATCATACTATTATCACCTTTACATGCAGAATCCCCTCTGTTCTCAGAGGGCTCTAGAAGGTAACCACTGATAATCTAGAGCACACTGTAAGCATTCACAAGTGATTTTCAACTTCCTTCAGAAGTGCACCTGAATTACCTTTTTTTTCCAACCTGACATTTTGGCTCTTCCCCTCTTGCTCCTCATTAATATCACTACATTAACCGTAGGGACACAACAATCTTTGTGGATAAAGTCAAGAAAAAAGTCTTATCACCCTATTCTGTATCCCATATCATTTCCTTCAATAAGTATATATCTGCAAGAAATATTAGACATTACATTTTTTCTTTCTGTTACTTGAATTACCTTCAAATAACTTTTGATATATTTATAAAACCATTGCTTTATGCCTTTTATGTACGTTTTCCTGATTAATTGACTTATGCTAGAGCATCTGATTTTTTCTAGGTTATTCCTTGAGCTTACACTTTTTCATGATTCCTTTGGGATTATCAGATCCATGATTTATTACAGACACTTGCTATTCTTGGTTCTTTTGTGATTCAGGTTTGCTTGCCAAAATGTTTGTGTTTTCTCCTGGTTTCTTTTCTTTATCTTCCTTTCATATACCTGGAACATAGCAACCCTGACTTTGCTAAAATAGACTTTCTTGAATCCCTGAACTGTCTGGTTCTGATGATTTACATTTTTTTAGGATGGGGATAAATACTTATTAAGGATGAGGGCGGGTATTCATTTTGCAAATAAAACATTTCCAATATGACATCCTGTCCTCTTTAGTGCATAATGGTGACACATATCTCACCGCCTGGTCCCTTGAGTTTGTAAAACTTCCTTTTTTCATGTTGTAACTCACAGGTGCTGACATAAAAAACCAAACAAGCAAAGGCCAAGGATGTGTAAGAGACAGTTCTTAGAGAGAGAAAAGGAGAAAGGATAAGGTAAATATCGCCTGACAAATCCTTCCCTGACTACCACCAGTGGATTCACAATGTGAATTGTAGAGCACCTGCTGTAGCTTGCTCCTTAACTTTCAAAGAAACTTCTTTTGAGACATTCAAATTGACTGTACAAAAGGTTTATGGTATTTATTTGCCTTCAAACACTGAAAACGTACAACAATTGCACAGATGGGCAGATTCATGTGCTTTTCATTAACTTTTTTTCTTTTTAAACACACCTTCTTTGCTCAAGCTAGTTTCTGCTGGTTTTGTTTTACGACATGATGGTTTATAAAATTTCTGTCAAACCGTGTTACTGTTTGATCATTTTAAGAGCAATCAGGGTAAGTGTTGCCAGTTACAGTTTCTCATCCCAGCCAAGTCACAGTGTACATATGGTGCAAGATATAAAGAAACACAAAGACTGATTAGCGTGCAAAGTGCAACGCAGCGGTCTTTACTGTTCATCATTAATGTCATAGTGGATTTTCAGAATCAAGAGACTTCTCCCACAGCCATAGAAGTTTTGCACATAACCACAGGAAAGGAAAGCCAACCAGAAATTATGCAACATGTGTGAGCATGGTCTTCAGCCATAAGCTCCTTTTCAGAAAGGTTGTTCCTATCACATTTTCTTGCTAACTCCTACTAAAGGTTCAGGAAACATGTGTCAGAGCAGCTTTCCTTAATTCAGAGCAGTGAACTTTTCCATGCATTTCCTGGAAAACCTTCACTTCCTGAAACTGCTGCAGCAACTACTACAGAGCACCTGAAGCCCTCTCTTAAGCTTGCCACAAAAAAAGATGATCACTATTATCTTTGGACTTCATGTAATAAATGGATGTGGATTTCAGGGAAAAATGAGAATCACAAAAAAAACCAAGGCCGACCAACCAATCTCCTGAAGATCCCAGGGACCTCCTGGTTCTCCTTTGTCTTCTGTGTTTCATAGCCAAATGTCCAAGGGTTCTTTCTGATTACGCTCTGCCTTTTTTTAAGTGGGCAAAATCTAAATTCACACTAATCTCTACGTATCAAAGACTTATTTGACACTCACCCAGGAAATTCTTTGTGTACTTAACCTGCTCTGCATGTGCAGGCATTAATGGAGCACACATGCTCAGTGGCCTAAAAGGCATCTCTTGAAAAGGAACTTTCAGAAGGTGAATCCTCATGTGATTAGTCACAGAATGACAAATTTCAAATACTTCTCTTGCCAGGCAAAAATCTCATTTCAAGCAGCCAACGCACTTGTATGCTTGACAGGAATGAGCAACAATTTACAGCACATTGCCTGCTTCACTGGTTAATATAAGAAACTGACGCTCACACATGTCAGAATTCATACAGAGCCATGTCACCAGAGGAATTGTTTGGGGAGCTCTGCAGCAGGCACAATTCCATCACAATCTTCAAAAAGTGTGCATATGCACCCCTTCTGTAGGCAGTCTGGCTCCCTGAAGTCACTTAGGACCCTTTCAAGAAGACTCAAGACTTTTGGGAGGAGGTGGAAGAAGACAGAAAATTCATAGGCAACAAATTAGTAAAGGTTATCAAATTACTTCTCTGCCAGATGATGGTCTTGAAGTGCCTGATGAACCATAATCAAATATATGTGATTAACAGAAGGTGACTCCAAGTACATGGAGACCAAATAAATACAGTGGCTTGTAGCCACATCATTGTGCCTCATGAGCCAGTCAGACCTCCCAAGTTAAGCAGTGCTGAGCCAAGTCTGAATTTTAATAGGAGATCCTCCAAGGAAAACTGAGTGCATGTGCTGAAGGAAACAGTACTGGTAGTCCTTGTCTCTCTGAGTTACTACTGAACTAAGGCACTTGCATGATGCCAACAACACAGGACTGAGACTAGAAAAAACTCAGTTCTCTGAATCCTAGCTTCTAGGGGTTATTAAAAGTCCCTCAACAGTATTTTGAAAATTAATTATGTCCATGTAGCCAAATTTCATGATAGATAATTATAATACAACAAATGTCCTGATAGTTTGAAGGGGATACAGTGCTTTCTTTCACTTCCTCCTTATTAAGTTTCTTGAAGTATTACTGTAAGAAATTGCAAAGTTCTAGTCAGAAGGTGATTCCACTCATGTTCTAGTGTTAAATAAAAAGATTATAGCATATTGTGCTGGAATTGCATTAATTACTTTTTAAGCCCCACATTACTTCTTCTGTTTGATTTGTTTTTTACTCACAAAGAGCACAGTAAGCAATTCTATTTGGAGGACTTTGTAATGCATGAAGCTAACTGAGTAACTCGTGATTCTCTGAGCAGTTTAGCCTGGAAGGGTCCTCAGGAATTCATGCAGTCTGATCACCTGCTCAGACTGGAGCCAATGCCAAAGTTAGATCTGCGTGCCCAGGGCCTCGTTGCAATTTACAGGCACAAATCATACTCTCTGAATTTGATATGTCATGTTAAAAGAAAAATAGCTAGGGAGATTTTTTATTTTTTTTTCACTTGTTTTGGGAAAATCCTGTGCTATAGCATTCAGTAAATTCCCATTCAAGCTTTGTCCCATTTTTTTTGCACTTGCAAGTTTTTGTGCATTCACAGCCTGACTCAGCGTGATGACAGTTATCATTAATGCCAGTAGCTCAGAGCATTCACTGGCATGAGTCTGTGAAATATACAGATAAAGTAAGGAGAGAGAGAGAGGTTAAGAGAAAAAGAAAAGGAGAAAACATGGAAAACACCAAAAACTTTGAGGCATGGTCATATTGTCAAGAATAGCAAATGAGCTTTTTGACACTCTTCTGAAAACTGGTGGTAATTGATTCCCATGACATGGGTGTTAAGTAAATATGTTCATATTTCTGGTGCCAAGTGTAATGCCAATGAACCAGTAGATTTAATTAGATTAGTATATATTCCTGCATAGAAGAGGAAATTAGCAGTACCTCAGGCAAAAAAGGAAGATATATGAAGAGAAAAAGGTGGGAGAGAATTTTGGATTTATATCCCAAACACTACTGAGATGACTTCTATTCAGTATATTTGTCCTTTACATAACTGCAATACATGGATTATTCATTTGCTCATCCTTTATTAGTCCTAAAAGTGTTCTCCTCCCTGCAAAAGCACAGAGACAGCCTGGGCTGTAAGCTCTATCAGCCAGACTCAGAGGAGCCTGAACGCACCAGGAATCTGTGGGATGGGATCATTCAGGCTGGTTTTGTGCACAGTTGCGTGCATTTGCTGCTTAATAGTTCTTCAGACTGCTGTTACCATGGGACAAAAGGAACTTTTTTAGGAGCATTATGAGTGAGAAAAGGATGATTCCTTTGGCTATGACTAATGTATGGTCATTAATACCTAGCCAGAACCATTTCCTGACTTTGTACTAGGGGAAAACATGGGGTGCTTCACCTCCCTGACCTTCCTGTCCTGGCTGCCATGGAAAAGAAAGAGAGAAATGTAGGCCAGGACTGCGGATGGTGGGAGCAAGGAGGGTATCACATGCTACAAAGAGCACTAGCCAATATTCAGATTTTTTGAGGAGTGGGGTACTGATAGCCTTTCTGACCATGTAGCCTAACAAGGAAAATGAGTGGAAATTAGTAAAAGTTAGTTACAACCAGCCTGTGGCACTGATGCTCAGGTAGCCCAGCTCTTCCCACTAACACAGATAACAGATAAAGCAGCAGCGACCAAAGTGTGCCTGAATCCAAATTTACTCAAGTGGACACATCTGATCCTATCTCAGCTTCCTCACATCTGGGTAATTAGACCTCTACTTCAACTTGCTGAGTCCTCGAAGTGTTATTTGCATGAGCTCAGCAAATCTTTGAGGCACACCTTCCTGAGAGCAGCCACAGCTGACATCGCGCCTGCCAAGTGATGGCTGCCAACACTTACTGCTTCTTACCTTCTGTGCCATTTGGATCCGGTTCTGTCCTTCACTTCTGGTCTCCAACTCCAAGAGGTAACCTGTAATTCATCAGCTTTAGGGAAAATATGTGTGATCTCATGGATCCTGGATGTTGTAAAAGATTGTTTTGTTGGTGAGGAGACAGAGGTCTGTACACCATTAAACTAGTAAAACTCGCAATTTTCCAGGGGTTTGCCAAGCAAGTCTTGAATGCCTCAAATCTTCCACAATCTGTTTGATATATCAGGAGGGAGAGACAGTAAACTATCCATGAGGGTAGCTAGCACAGATCATAGCATCAAATGCATGACATTTATACACTATAAATTTACTTTAAATACCCTGCTGCAACAAGTACTGTAACATTAGAGAGGGCAAAGTTGGAGAATACTGATTGTGACCATGTGTAGAATAAGGATAATTTATTTTTAGCATTGTATTTCTGTTCTAATGCTATTCTACCACCCAACACACATCCATATGGATTTCTAAAACATTATCTTATATTTTAAAAAGCTGCCATAAGCAAGAGGCAGAAAATGAATAGGTGGATGTTTGGTTTGCATCATATTCGAGGTATAAAATGCATTGAGACTGGGGAAAACTTATACTTCCTTAATGGATTCACATGGATCCATGTTTTCCTCTCCATCCCAAGGTGCAATTCCAAAACTTATTCCATAATAATACTGGGCCTCTGTTTCAATATTGCAGAAACTGGCAGCCTTCAGAAATAAATAATTAAGTCACTGCCAGTACCATTAGAAGGCTTCCACTCTTTGCCACTATGGCACTGAATAGTCTGAGGAAAACAAGTTAGAGCAAGGATGGCAACGAGAAGGGAAAAAGACAGCTTTCCCTTTACACCTGAGTTTAGTCACACGTTAATTTGTAGTTCTTCACTGACACAAAGGCCTTGTACAATGGTTGTGTATTGTAGTTGAGAAATATTTGAAAGGCAGAAGTGGGATATTAATCTTTAAATTCCTGTATTTGGTATTTACTTGCATCTCTGTAATTCCACTAAGAGGAGGGGCCTACTGGGAAAGGAAACCCTGCAACATCTTCTGCTCAAACCTTTATGACAGAGACTCATAGTCCTTCTCATCCATCATCTACAGCTCCAACTCAAATCCCTGTCAAGACAACCATAGCACGCTTTAATCCAAATTGACTGTGTCTTGTTCTGCTTCTTAAATCTATACGCAATTAGATTTTCTATTCAGCTTACTAAGACCTTGGAGACCTTGTTATTTGGATGAGTTCAGCAAATCTGAGGCTCCTGTTCCTGACAGCAGCCAGAATTGAATCTTACACCTTCGAGAAAATGATGATTGACAAGCTATATAATGTCTGAAACATAACTCTACTGGTTGTATTTTTGCTCTCTTTATCGCCCCCCCAAATAGTTATTCAAATTTAAAAAAAAAATAAAAAATAAGAGTCTGAAGAGAAAATCTGAGCACAGCTGACTGTACTGCAGAAGCTACCCACCTTGTAAAAATCCAGTTCCAAAGGCATCATTATATTCATTATTTGGGCTAATGATTATGCTAAAGCAGTGACTCTTGCACTTCCAGTGCAAAACTGCAAAGGCCTCCATGATATTCCTGGAAGGCAAAAAAAAATTCTGCATGAGTTTCATCTTTTCACTTGTTTTGATCCCTGTCGTGGTTTAAGCCCAGCCAACAACTAAGTACCATGAAGCCACCTGCTCGCTCCCATCCCTCCCCTGGTGCAATGAGGAGGAGAATCAGAAAAAAAGCCCACAGGCTGAGGAAAGAGAAGTTTAATAATTGCATTAAAGTTAACAATTATCATAATAATAGTAATGAAAAGGGAGATAACAAAAAGAGCGATTCAAAATACAATCGCTCCCCACCTCCTGACCCGTGCCCAGCCCATCCCCAAGCACTGGTCAGCAGCTTCTAATAAATTTCCCCAGTTTACATACTGAGCATGATGACCTATACTATGGAACGCCCTATGGAATAGCCCTTGGACAAGCTCAGGTCAGCTGTCCTGGCTATGCNAAAAGCCCACAGGCTGAGGAAAGAGAAGTTTAATAATTGCATTAAAGTTAACAATTATCATAATAATAGTAATGAAAAGGGAGATAACAAAAAGAGCGATTCAAAAGACAATCGCTCCCCACCTCCTGACCCGTGCCCAGCCCATCCCCAAGCACTGGTCAGCAGCTTCTAGTAAATTTCCCCAGTTTACATACTGAGCATGATGACCTATACTATGGAACGCCCTATGGAATAGCCCTTGGACAAGCTCAGGTCAGCTGTCCTGGCTATGCTCCCTCCCAAGTTCTTGTGTAGCTGCGGGATGGCAGACCATGGGAAAAGTCCTTGACTTAGCAACAAATGCCAACGCCATTCTCATGCTGAATCCAAAACANCGATTCAAAATACAATCGCTCCCCACCTGCTGACCCGTGCCCAGCCCATCCCCAAGCACTGGTCAGCAGCTTCTAATAAATTTCCCCAGTTTACATACTGAGCATGATGACCTATACTATGGAACGCCCTATGGAATAGCCCTTGGACAAGCTCAGGTCAGCTGTCCTGGCTATGCTCCCTCCCAAGTTCTTGTGTAGCTGCGGGATGGCAGACCATGGGAAAAGTCCTTGACTTAGCAACAAATGCCAACGCCATTCTCATGCTGAATCCAAAACACAGCACTGGGAATAAAACTGACTCTATCCCACCCTAAACCAGGACAATCCCCTACCCTGAATTTTTGTTGTCAGGCCAGCCCTGGCACGCAGCATCTGCAGGATCAACTCCAGCCACACTGAAAATGTGTGCAAAAAGGACTATTAAAAAGGTGGGAGGAGAGCAGATTTTGGCCAGCAATATGCTCATCAAAGTGCTGAACTTCTAGCCTAAGAAAATGCCATGGGATCTTTAATCATGAGGCAGATGTTTGCATGTTTCCTTACCCAGTTTCCTTACCTTCTGAATGAGGAAGAGCAGAGTCAGTGTTGCCAGAAACTGATCTCTGAGTCCAGATATGGCATGTATTCTAAATTTGATGACTCGGTCTCCAAATTATTCCCTCTGGGTTTAGATTTTAAAAGGCCATTGTGGTTTCTGCCAGCTGTTAATGTCAGAAACAACAATATTGCTGTTAGTGTTTAACAGGTAATACCACTGATTTCATGGAGTGGGTTTTGCTCCAGATAGGGATTGAAATTGATTTGTTTCAATGATTTAACTTGTTGACAAATAAACATTTGACAAAAAATGTATAATACAATCCTGGCAAACCACACCACGCCTTTAGCTTTGCTTAAATTTGAATTCAGCTATTTATTACATTACCCTTTGCCAGAATTGGGCAGTAAACTACTTTCATATTCAGAAGAATGTTTCCATTTAAAATTTACATTTAAAATTGCAATAAGATACTGGATCTCATTCTTTTTGAGGAAAGTGTATTGCATTACATTAGCTACATTGCTAGAGAAACGCATTCTGCTTCCTGTATCAGTTTCAATTAGCTGGGTGCATTACTCACCCATTTTTATCATGGAATGTTAAAGTTAGTGTAATTCCAAGTGTCACAAACCACAGCTAAAAAACAGATTGGTTAGCTGTTAATTATTTAAATACTGCATCCTGTGCATAATGAATTTCTTACCTACAGTCATGATGTATTATTGACAGTTTGGAAGACTAAATCTATTGCTGCCCAGCATAACTCTGAAATATAATTTATAGTGGTTATTTGGAGAACTATATAGAGTACATTAAAGCCATATGGTACTGTGGTTTCATCCCCAAGAGATGCCTCATCAGCTAAGAGAAGCATTATGATCAATATGTATATTACTCATTTTTAATAGAGTGTACTAAGCTGTAGAAGATTATTGTTCCTGCCAGTTACTTGAAAATATGAGGTGCAACAATCATTTTAAGATTGTTAGAGAGTTACAGTATTCTCAAGATATAGAAAATATGTCTTTGTTTTGTTATTCTTAAAACCTGAAACATTCTCTAGCAGCTGAAGTCCCCCAAAAAAGATTCTGTCTAACTAGAAACGCTAAAACCAATAAAAGGTAAAAACCTTATTTGAGTTGTAATGCTCAAACAATTTGCTAAATATGGCTTCTTGGAAGGGAAAAAAATGAGAGAGAGAGAGAAAAAGATGAGAACATTGTCATTTCTTTTGGCAAAAGGACGTAGCATCTACCACAATTATGCCTATTTCATTGTTAAAAATAAAAAGTGGCATGTATTACAAGGATTGTTGCAGCCTTAGCAAACAGGGAATGTTGGATTTTTTAAAGATTCATGTTACATATTCCTTAATACACTGAGAAAAATACCACATGAAGAGCAAGTATTTCATTAACCTCTGACCTGGTGGAAGCCTTTGCAACTGCAGACAAAGAGTAAACTGCACTGCCTAGCTAAGCATGTAAAGCCACAGGCATGGAAGATGAGCATAAATTAAAAAATCCCACAAAGCCAAATTTCAGTTATTCAATCAGAAACAGAAGAACTGCAAATGTTAGCAAACTGAGTGTGAAGAAGATGAGCCAAGGCCACATTGGGGGCTGGGGCAGAGAGAGGGAGTGGGAAAGTCTGTGCACCAGTGATGACCCAGAAGGTAAACCCACAGAGCACTACAGAGCAATTAATTCGAGACTGAAGGCATGGCTAAGGGACAAGATTAGGGGGGTTTCAGATGAAACAGGAAGCTAAGGATCAGATGGAGAGTTTAAACTTAAAACTATGTCTAGAAATTCATTTGCATGGTGCTCCACCCAAACTAATAAATCCTTCCTGACAATTCAGGTCCCTGTCTTTGAATATTGTCTGAAACTTTCACCCCAAACATTGTAAGGATGCCTGTAGTTTTTCTGAGATGTTTCTTTTACAGAGAAAAGCATTCTTCAAGCCATCCGATTTAGATGTCCCAGAAATCCATTAAAAAACTGGAAGACCACTCTTACAGACAGCAGGAGCTAAAGCTAAGCAGAGTTTCTAAGCATTCATGCATTTTTCCAACCAATTTACGTACTTTTCCATAATCCTCAGTTTTATTTATTTCCAAACGTTCTCTCCCACCTCTTCCCTTCTGCATGATCTATAGGTTATGTTACACTATTCATCCCTAGCACATTTTTTTGCTTCCCCTCTTGGTTCCAGTTACATTAACGATGCCAGTACTTTTCGTGTAATCTTAATCTTTTTGTTTCTTTCATCATGCATCTTGCATTCATACAGACAGTTTCAAATACTTATCAATCTCCTTTACCTTCCCACAACAATCCTAGTTTTTATCCCCATTCCACAAATGTTCTCTCTTGATAATTTTTCCTTTTTATTTTCCTCCTTTAGACCCAGACTGCTGGTTTTAGTGCTGAATCTCCTTCCTTCCTTCCTTCCCTTTTATTTCTTTGCCAGAGCTAGAGGTTCTTTATCAAGATCTGCCTCCTGAGACAGTTTAATGCATTAGTGCTTCTTTTCTTTGCTTGCCATGCTATGTGCCCTGTGAACTGTTCATTAAACATGCTTTAGTAACTGTTGCTTTAATTGTCTCTAAAAACTATTTTGAAACACATTCCAGTTTTAATCTACCTCATGTCCATGGTAACAAATTTTCTTTGTGACGCTAGGAGTGTTCCTGCAAAAAATGCTTCTGTTATCCTTTTTCAACATTAATTCAGGAATACGGCTATATTTTGGATTGAAGTAAGTCCAGTACTGCTATTTTTGATGATGGACAACACTTTATTCCTCTGGGAGATAAAACAGTCAAATTATAACAAGCTGGTTTGCCTTGCTGCTTCAGCCTGCCTCTGGTCCAAAAGATGAAATCATAACAAAGAAAATGCCTCAACTAACTAAATAATCAAGCACATCACCACTTAGAGAGAGGAGTAGAAAGCTGCAGGGTTGAGGAATCACAAAGCTTGCAAAAATCAGCCTGTGTATATATGGCAATAAGTCTTCCTGAAGTTTCCCTCACTGTTTAAAAGAGAAGCAACAAGTCAGTACTACAGACAAACAAAAACTGATGTACAAAACACACCGCAGACACCCATTTGGAGATACTTATGAGGAAATATAAAATTGTCATGAATAGACAAGCAAAGCATCACAGTGAGGAACTTTATCCAGGCTCTGGGCTTTCACCATTTCAGGGACTCTAAACTGCCAACATTTTTTCCTGCTTCCCAAATCTTGGCAACATTTCCCAAATTGGAGGCAACATTTGACTCTGTAGTGAGAGACAGCCATGGGAAATACAGCTGATAAAACTAAAGGAAAGCTTTTGCATTGTTACACAGGAGAACAAGGAAGAGATGGGAAAGGCACAGTTGCCCAACTGCGCCAACAGTGCAGCTCAATTGCATTTTGCTAACAGAAGACTATAATCGAGTATGAGATATTTGGTGAGCACTCAGAGTCCAAATAAAGTGCTGAAATGCACAGTTACAACACAAAATTAAGAAAACAAATTTCATAGAATTTAAGAGTGAAAAGGCCTACCCCAACACCACCTACACTTACTGTGATATGGCTAGTCAAATTTCAAGCTGTAATTGAAATATTCTGTGTCACCAAATACAACAAGGAACATCACTGCAAGTGAACAGATGGCATGGATGCATCCTCTAGCATTCTTGGTCCAACTACTCCGAATGTTCATGGGATAGGAATAATCTTCAGAGGCATACACGACCATCCTAATCAGAATTTCTTTCTCCATTTATCTGATCCAACAGGCCCTTCTTACGTTTTCACATGCTTGAAGAGAATACTTGAATAGTAACTTCCACCCCTAGTGACAAGGCTATGCTCCAAAAGTTCCACTTTATCAGCTGGTCTGAATTAGCAAGTCAAAAGAATTACAGCACATGAACAGGACAGATGTGACAAAGCCAAAAAATACTTAGGAGGCCAAAAGTAGTATCACAAGCCTGATACTGGAATATGAAGTTCCTGAAGGTCTAAGACTGTGTCTGAAGTATATGACCTGGAATCACTCACCATCTCCTGGTCCCAGATGCATCCTGACTCCACTCTGCCCAGGATCCATATCAGGGTGAGAGCTGAGCATATGCCTCCTGCCAGTCAACAGGATTTCCAAGGGAAAAATAATCAACAAACTTTGCCTCAAGACATAATACAAAAATCACATTTATCACTCCACCTAAAGAGAGCCTTTAAGTTCTCTTAGAAATGAGCCAGTTAATTAAATCAGCACAGAGCCGTTTCATTGCTGTTAACCAGCCCACACTGCTAGCACGGTCTCATTTTCCACCATGAGCCAACCCATGTCCCGACTCCTGACTGAACTGAAATAAGAAAGATCCTGAGAGTCTATAACTAATTATTTTATCTCAGTTACACTTGCAGGAATCTGGAGTAAATTCAGAGAAGAAAACTGAAATATTTCTGGTTCTAAGCCATATAATTCAGGTGAGGATCTGACCACCCAATATGTCTGTAGAGAAACTCTTATGCCCACTTAGGCATGAGTCGCATTCATTTAGGCAGCCAGCTCGCACCTGGCTGGTCTACAATTTCTATAATTTCTTTTTTTCCCCTGTCAAATCTTCCTACCCTCAATGGATGCCATTCATGTTCTTTTGATGGATGGCAAAGAGTAGGTTAAATTCTTGTCCCAGTTTTGTGTGTAGAGTTGTTAAGCATCAGAAAGGAGGCTAGCCAAAAAAGCACTGCGTATCGTTCTGCAGATCATTAACTGGAAACATAATCTGCCCCACTCTAGGTGTCACATCCAAGAAAAGACCACAGAATGAGCAGCACGGTGCTCTGAGCAGGGGAGTATTTCGGTGTTCCTCTCCTTGCCCCGTGTGCAGGCATTGCAGGCAGCAGCCAAGCACAAATCAGCATTTTACACAAAACGTCTCAGAACCTGATAGCAGATCCAAACAGCTATTCAGCATCACGCACTCTGAAGTGGTCATGTAATTTATATATTATGATAATCTGGTTTTCATCTAACCTACTAATTCAACCGCTGTTTCATTTAAATAATTGGCAATCTGACTCCCCACCCATGTTGAGGAACATGCACATGACTCTGTTGCAAGGATACCATTAACCTAGACAAAACGTCTGAAAAAAGAACAAAGATAAATTTCCAAGGAAAAGTACTCACTTTCACACGAGCTTATCTCTCATTATGTGTTTTAAAATAGGTAAAGTTTTGAATATTTAGAAGGAGAAATTATTCCTAAACTGTTTGAAAGGATCAACACTTTATTTTAAGAAGGGTTTGGGTTTTGTTTTCTGGATTTTGTTTGGGATTTTAAGAATATCTACAGTACATCTACAGTAAGGACTCTCTTTCCTAAAAGTCTTACAGATTGCTCTGGTGAGACCCCAGCTGGAGCACTGAGTACAGTTCTGGTGTCCCCAACATAAGAAAAACACGAACTTTTGGAACAAGTCCAGATTAGGGCCACGAAGTAGATAAGGACTGGAGCACCTGCCCTGTGAGGTCAGGCTGAGAAAGGGCTGTTCATCCTGGAGAAGTTTGAGTGGAGACCTCAGAGAAACCTTCCAGTATCTGAAGGGGCTACAGGGAAGTGGGAGAGGAACTCTTCATCAGGAACTGTAGAGATGGGACAAGGGGGAATGGCTTCAAAGTTAGAGAGGGAAAATTTAGGTGAGATATACAGAAGTTCTTTGTTGTGAGGATAGTGAAGGGCTGGAACGGGCTGCCCAGAGAAGTTACCCCATCCCTGGAAGTGTGAAAGTCCATTTTAATGGAGCTCTGAGCAACCTGCTCTTGTGGAAGGTGTCCAAGGCAGAAGGGCTGGAATTAGATATCTTTAAGGTCTCTTCCAACCACAAATATTCCATGAGTCTATCATGATCAATCTAGCAGAGGTTATCAAACACCTAGCATGGGACTTTCAATTCAGCAAAGGCCACAATAAAGACAAGAATCACAAGGCCACACAACATTGCTAGGGACATTTCTTCTGCCAAATATTCCTTGCCCTGGCTCTGAAAGACTGTGTCCATCTCGTCTTTAAACACTGCCATTTCACAGAGAGTGCTGTGCAACCAGCACTTGCTCATTTTAGCCGTGGTTTGCCCATCTCCTGTAGGGCTGGGACAAGTGTGCTGTGCACCCAAACACTCCCAGCTCCAGGTCACCTCGTGATGCCAGTGAGGTCACAACATGCAAACAGCCAGTGCTTTCAGCTGGGACAGTCATTTACACAGAGAGGACACAGCCCCTCGCACTTTTACAGCATTTCACACGGTCAGCAAGTGCAAGACAGTGAACAACTCCATCCACAAAATGCTATTAAGCATCCTTACTCTAATTATGAAGTTTGTGGGGTTTCTTTCAGTCTTCCACTTCAGCTTGAAGTAGTCAGCCATCTCACAGTATTACAAGTAGCATAAAGAGGCCTCTGTCTTTTTCAACACATGAAATTAAGGGTATAAATTGCAATTAAAAGGCACAGGCAAACCATTCTCCATTTCTCTTGTTCTGTACCAGTGCACAGTTATTCTATGTTGGTCCTTACCAAGAGGTGCAGTGCTGCGAAAGGAAGCAAGGAAAGTTAGTAATGACAAGTTCCTCATCCAGATATTCTATTAAGAATGTTAAAAAAATGCTCATGGTGCAGGAAATTATTTACTCAATTTAATAGGCAAGGGTATTGAATATGCCTGTTGTACTTCTTTATATATTAATTAAGAGGGTTTTTTTTTAAATTGGAAGAAGAATGGAATTAAAAGATAAATAAATTGGGCCTTATTCCAGAAAAAAATGCAGCCTGGATTTCCTAAGTGTTTATTTAGCACAGTGCTATTTTCACAGCTCATTTCAAATTTTACAAATGGCCTTTTTCATTAGAAATTTTCAGGCCAATTCTGTTAAATATAATAACTGAAAAGGCTCACATGGAGCCACAAATTTTAAGAAGTTTTTCTTTTCCTCATCAAAATTTTCTCTTTTCCCTTTGTTTCCTTTCCATCACATCATTTAAACCAATGGGGTGGAAGTTCTACCCCTGAATAAATTTTTTTTTCCCTATTGCTTCCAGTACCACATACATTTTCTGTATAGTTGAGCTATTCACATTTTAAATGGCTTTCTGAGGTTTTTCTTTAGCTTAGATGTTGCTTTCTTCAGCCTTCTCATCATTTTAGGCTTCCTCTCATGTCTTACATCTCAATATTTATAGATTATGTGTAGATTGGGCAATGGGGGGCAACTGTGTGGGCTTGCCTGAGCTGACAGCACCAGGTGCCAAAAATCAGACATAAGCTGAAGATCCTTCCTTGAGGAATTTTCTGACATGAAAACTGCAAGAACTTAGGGGCACATGGACTGAGACTGAGCAGAGGTTGCCATGGAAGGCACTGTGAAACTCAAGTACCAGGCCTGCAGGAGCACCATGGGCTTTGATGGCTCCTGGACGTTGTCATCTGGGGTTTAACATAGCCTGAGCACCCTTGGCTTGCTTTTCATGATGGTCCCCAGCTGCTCCACAGCCTTCCCATGGGGGACTTCAACTTCCAGTGCCCTCATGGTTTATCTTGCACTGATTTCAAGCCCTCAAAATCCACCAGATGTGAGTACTGACAAACAAACCCATTTATCTTGGGAAGATGAACCAAAAGCAAACATGAAAATAACCCTGCATGTTGGCTAACAGTTCCCTCTGGCATCTCTCTTTGGAAACAAAAAATGCAACACAGAAATTCTTCTTTCTTATTCTTACAAGCTAAGCTAATTTTTCTAAGTCACGTTGAAAGGAGTTGAACAGGCTATCAATATAGTTTAACAACAATGTCAACTCTTTGTTTTCTGTTGCAGCAGTTGGGATGAAAAACTGGTTCATTCTTATCACATAGATCTGCCTACAGCTCTTTGTTTGCTTGCCCCTCTACAACAAAACAGCTTGTTAGTATGGGATTATGTCAGATAAGAACATTTTATTTCTTAGTCCCTCAATTCCGAGCCCTCCCTGTCCTCTGGCTGGGCTTGGTCCTGAACCAAGACTGACAATTTCTGTAGAGCTGCAAAGGGACCCATCTTGTTCACTCAGCTCCTGCTCTCCTATTTCCTGAGCAAAAAGTCAGTGTCCAAAAGCTTAAATTCCTGATCTCTGTTCACCTGCAAGATGCCAAGAGAAAAAGCACAAACAGTACTTGTTCTACCAACCACCATACACTGCAAACTACTCACTGCAACTAGGTCATTAATGGGATTTGTTAAGGTTGGAGAGAATAACCAAAACAACCTATAATTTTCCTGACAGCTCCAGCTGAAGGGCAAATTTCTTCTGCCTGTTCTGCCCTGTGGAGCTTTAATTGTATACTCTATTCCCAGAGGGCCAAATTATACTCTCAGTTACAGCCATGATATAATTAAAGTTAATGGAGTTGCTCAGGTCTAATTGAGGGCATCGTTTATTGCAGCAAATGTTACATTACAATAAATCATTGAGGAGGATTCCAAGCTTTATATATCACTCAGTTTCCAGAAATCTGAGTTAAAAGTCTTTAAATAAAGCTCCACTGTACTGGATAATGTTTGTCCTCACCAAAAAAATCAATGGCTATACAGTAAGCAGATAAACATGGAGCAGCACATTCATCACTTCTATCAGCTTCAATCACTATCCTATTTTTTGGTAGTTTGTTTGGGTTTGGGCTGTGATTTGTTGGCTGATCCTTTTTGTTTCTTTTGTAGTTTTTTTAAAATCTATTTAAAATTTTATAATGCTCGTAATGCTATTTATAAACAGATATCTCATAAAG
Source organism: Pardalotus punctatus (assembly GCA_013400915.1). NCBI lineage: Eukaryota > Metazoa > Chordata > Aves > Passeriformes > Pardalotidae > Pardalotus > Pardalotus punctatus. Next base: position 126,113 of record VZTX01020666.1, read on the forward strand.
AAACAGTGCCACAAACATATCTGCCATGCACTACAGAAACAGATGTTAATTCCTGCCTGCACATGCATGCACAGCGGAGGGAAAGGGCTTGTCCTCATCTCAAGTATGTTACTGTGCTGCCAGCAAAGGCATCATTCTAACACCTGCAGACAGAACCAACACAGCTGCGTTTTAACCCAGCTAGCCTTGGTGCCAGTAACAGTAAAACCAGGACAATTTTACCCATTTAAAAGCCATCCTGTGGTAACGTTTGCCTTTAGATTCCAATACTAGCTGCACGAGTTTTGCCAGTATTCCCACAATGCCTATTGCTTTATGTCTCTTTTCTGCTATTGCATCTTTCCAAATAGGGTGGATAAACCTGGAACATGCAAAGTGAAGTTTCAGTGTTAAATTGTCACACCTGTTAATCTGCATGAGCCTGACTGGAAATCTGCATCACCTTGTTCTTACAGATAATCCTTTATCACTATCACAGCTCTACAGATCTGCCATTGTTACCCCTTCAATTTATCAGAGGCCCATCAATCTAAACCACCATTAAAATAAAAAGTCCTTACTTCAAACATAGATAGATAATGCTGAGTTTTGGTTCTTTAAATGTGGTTATTCAAGATAACTTTATTAAATTAACTTTAAAATTAGCTGTTTGCAGACCGGTAATTATGAAAGACCTGGAAAAGATAGCTGAGTATTTTTAGTGTTCAGATTTTATTGCCAACTCTCAGAAAAGCTTCTCCCTTTCATTTAATTTTGCCTCACATTACCGTTTTGCTTCACACTGCATTTTAACACCTTTAGAGACAGAGTATTTCATTTCCAGGTCTGAAATAGCTGGAAATACTTTGTGACTTTTTGTGTGTGTGTGCAGCTGTGTGATGTCTTTATTCTCTTTATCTTAAATTCTCTTTATGTGTTTCTGGTTTGCACAAGCTGTTTCAGTAACTGCTGTTGTCAAAAACCACTTTCTCTCCTCTAGGAGACCCACAGGGGGTCTTTGGAACTGAAACCTTGTCCCCAGCTATTAAATAACTCTTCTTTCTTTAGTTCACCATTTTTATTCTGTAAACATTGCATAACCACACTGGAGCTTTTACAATACAAACCTGAATTGGATGAGTTATTAATTCTTTTCCCTTTTTGGGGGGGAGCAACACAAAGTATCTGCTTTTCAAAGTTAAACAAAGGATTATCTCCTGTGGCTTGTGCCATTAGCAGTCGTTTATCCCATGCTTATCCAGTGCCTAAGGGTCTCCAGATTTCAAGCTCTGGCTCACTTGTACTCTCCTGTTTTATTGCCTGAAGGCAGGGAAAAGGCAGGTCAGGATGATGGTGAGCCTCTTAAAAATTCCACTCAGCCTCAGGTTCTTGTGCCTCTCCTCCTGAAAGGAGTAGGCATGCAAAAATATTTAAGGACAATAAATAAAATAAATAAATAAAATAAATAAGCAAATAAATTTAAAAAACAAATAAATCCCTTTCGCTAGGGATCTCTCTTCAGGTAGTCCGCTGGCCAGCAAATTGGAAAACATATCATGTCTACTCACCGACTTAGGTTTTTCCCTTGATATTCTGTAGTGCCTCACATCACTGTACCTTTTGAAGATTTCTTATTTCAAGTAGAGCCAGCAGTTGGAGACTGCCTGTCTGATTCTACCACCACCAAGCAAGTTTTCAGTCCTCAAAGGTATTTTAGATTAGTGCCTCTCTCCCTCTCTCTCTATATATATAAATATATATAAATGTGTGCGTCTATGGAAAAAATATAAATAGGTATATGAAAATGTGTATAAGCAAATAAACTGAGACATTACTTATTTAAAAGTCATGCTTTTACACTGTTAATGTCAGAGTGGATTTTTTTAAACTTCAATTCCTTCTTTCTTCCCAGGTCTAGACTACCACAGAATCATGTATAGTTTACCTTCAAGTTCTTCAGTGCTGGGGTTTGTTCAGCTTTGCATAGATCAGAGGTGGCTTTCTGGAGTTTCTTGCCAGCTCCCTTTGGTCTTAAGAAAATTGATAAGTGCATCTCTGGTTATATGCCTGTTGGTCACAATAAAAAAACATAGTTAACTTGTTTATAAGAAAGGAATATACTTATTTTTTCGCTCACAGGCTGGAGTACATGACCATTCTGTTGGCTGGATTCCTATCTAGCTGGGAATAGAAATAAATAGATACATATAAAATAGATAATATATAATAGTTATATAATAATAACAATAATAGTAATAGTAATAGTAATAGTAATAATAATAATAATAATAATAATAATAATAGATACAAATAGACATAAACCTAACAGGTTCATCAGTTGCACAGGAGTAGCCTACACCCTTCTTGAACTGCAGGCACACCAAGCATGGCCCTGCACAAATGGTTAAGCACTGGCCCAAGTCAACAGCTGAGTCACACGGCCAGTCAGAAGACTGTGCTGGCAAAAATAAAAAGGAAGAGGAATTCAAATGTCTGGCCATGGAAGGAAAAGAGCCAGCAGCAGCTGCTCAAGCCAAAATCAATGGGCTGCTTAGGGATCCAGCAATACGGCTGGCATGAGCCAGACCTGCTCCACCATAAATTAATGAGTCCTTCGGGAGCTTTGTGAGCTACTGTCCATGAATCACTCCAGGACCTCCCATTCCACTCCACAGGGAGTCTGCATCTTCTGTGGCTTTTGATCACACGAAGATTTTGGTTTGTGACTCAGGAAGAAGGAGAGTTAGGCTAACCCCACACTAACATCCAAATACCAGGCACATCTTGCAGCATATGTCTTCCACGCTGGATGGAATGAGTGAAATCAGATATTCCCGTGTTTAGATTACTTCAAGCAAAAGCATCTCTTGGGAACATTTAGCCCTCTTCCACTCTCTAATATCAAGCATGCAGTGATCATGACAGCAATCTTTATCTGAATTCTTTTAGCCGCTGTTTCCACAAGACAGCTTGGGAAATGGAAAGGCATCTTTTAAATTGATTGTTTATTTCAACAAGTTTTTTGAGGGACCATCTTCATTGCAAGTCAGTGCTTCAGTGAACTTTCCTGAAGATTGGCATGAAGCATAAAATATAAATAAATGGAAATATTCCTGTTGGTCATTAAATTCAATTAAGTTGTTATGGTTTAAACTTAATTGAAACTGTGGGGTTTTGCACACAACCGTACAGGAGGTACGAAAAATTAAAGGTATAGGAAATCATCCATTTCTCTTCATGCCATTATACGGCATTTTTTAGGAGAAACACATGACATGAAATTACCACAGACACACTCTTTACTGCCCAATGTACATTTGATCAGCATTTTCTGGAGAGTTAATAAGGAATAATAATATGAATAAATTGATTATAATGGGCTTGAGAGATCATATATGGCTTTACAAATGTTTCAAAGTGCTGCCTGCCACTCCTACAGACAGGAAGAAATTATCTGCTCTATTTATTTTTTTAGGAACCATCTATTTATCCAGGATTGTATCAGATTGTTGCTTGTAATGTCTAGCCATTTTCAAGGGAAATTATGTGTGAGCTTGCCATGTTTTTTAACCTCTGAACATTTTTGAGCTTTTCATCATCTTGCAACCAAAAGAGCACTTAGTCTAAGGATGCTTGAAAGGACTATCAAGGAAAAGCTATGTTGAATAATTGGGTTCTTGCATTGAGTGTTTAGAGAGTGGCACATGTGCTGGTCATTTCTATTTTGTCTGGCAACAAGTTCCATAGCCTTAGTCCAGCTCCTGTGAACATTTTGTTTCCTGTGGTTACGAGACTTTTCCTATGTTGTTGACAGCTTCATTTTTTCAGAGATGCAAAGCTGCAGCATGAGGTCATCTTGGTTCATCTGCTATCCCACAATAAAGACTGGGAAGGGCTAGAGTACTACAGAAAGTATTGGTGTAGGTTAGAGCATACTTAGACACCTAATATGTGACACCTATATATTATAATATATAAAAAACATGTTTACTCATTTACCACGAGAAAAATTATAATGCATTGATTTATGACTACAGAATTAATACCCATCGTATTTTGTGATTATTTTTCCAGTCTTATACAACGTAACAGGCAGCAAAATCAAATTCTGTTCAAATGAAAAATCATACAATTAATATACTAAAATGCATCTATCATCTTTATTCTAAGACATGGTGTCACATATCTTAAAACAACACTCACAGGAAATTATCTGCCTTTTTCTAAGAATCTTTGTCTTTTAATTTTGTTTTTACAAGACCTGCCTTGTACAGACACAGTATCATCCACGCTTCCAACTAAAGCTTTTAGTCACCCCAAAGATTGGAGAAATTGCCATTACTACTGCCACTGTTCTTATTATTGTCACTGGCAGCAGAGGAGTGTTTCCCACAAGCAGATGCTCCTTCCTTTTGTCTGCTGTGCTCATGAGCCTTTCTACTTTGACTGAAATACAAAAATGGGGCAAGACAAAGGTGCAAGGCACAGGAAAGTATTCCCAAACTCTCAGAATGAGACAAATTCCAAAACTCATGGTATCAATGAGAACTTTACCTGCAATGGGCCAGGATTTCACCTAGTCAGGCTCCCCAGCCATCTACAGGGTCTGTTGTAGCACAGCTCATGTCAGCTTCCATCTCAACACCTAGAGTTCAACAGAGCATTCAAGGCATCATCATCTGCGTTAGGAGTGTAAGGGAAGGGCTGAGCCCATTCCCACAAATAGATTCACTGGCTCCTCTTTCCCATAATCAAAGAATCCTAGAATATCCTGAGCTGGAATGGACCCATGAGGATAATCGAGCCCAACTCCTGGCTCTGCAAAGGCTGGAGATGGAGGCTGCACAGGGAGAGGGATGTACTTATCCCATGGCACTGAGCTGATCCCAGAGGCCCAGCTGAGCTTCCCAAGCTCAAGCTGAGCAGTCAAAATGAACGTGGGGGAGATGAGGCTCCACTATTCACAGCATCCTACCAGGCTGCACAGTGCCCTCTCGGCTACCATTTCAATCAAAACAAACTCTTACCAAATGAATAACTGCCTTGACTATTTAAACTGGTAACCTTTTTCTAACATTGCTGTTTATAATTAGATTTCACAGAAAACCAGACTGGTGGGTTTCTCCGAGCCTGACATTTTTATCATGTGAAATATGTTGGATCAGGTAATCAAAAGGCCTTAAGGTCAGGTAGCATGACTGAATTGCTGTTAGTAATTAAATGTGCGATAAATAACAGTATCTGCTGTAGCTAGAAAAGACCGTGTAGGTAGCTTCATGTTCTGTTTTATAAATCATATTAAAAAAAGTGTAGGGGTTGTTTTATATTAAACATGGTGGTTATATGTGCCAAAGATTTATTAGTCCAGTCTGTCTTATGGTGAGTGGCTGCAGTCCAGATTCATGTGGTAGTATAATAAAAAATTTTAAATGGCTGTAGAAGTTGATGGACCAAAATGGAGTTAGTTACTCCATTGGCTGCCCGTGATGTCATAGCCATGGCTGCAGCCCCATATATGTTTACAAGAGGTTTATTCCCCTTAATTTCCACCTATATCACAATACCAATCAGACATTCAAAGGCAGACTGTTCCTAAGAAATCACTGAACTTCCCTGCTGACTGGAGTCTCTCAGCCCCATCTACCTCACCCTGAACCCGGGGTCTGCAAATGCCCCTGAATTTCTCTGTGCCTCAAGGCTGGCCAGCCTTTGCCTGCACACTTTGCTGGAAAGGAACAGCTGCATTTAGGGTTAGGGTTTGGGCAGGCTATGGGAGAACTCTGTTCCAAGCACTTAGCACGAGACCCTGCAAAGGCTTAAGCACATACATAATTTCCCTTTCGTGAGTAGCCTCACTCACTTCAGTGTCACCATTATGTGAACAAAGTTAAAACCCTGCTTAAAAGTTTTCAGGAGACTTACTACCTATATTTTCAGGGGCCAGGAACACTGACGGCTCTTAGAGAAAATAAAATGAAATAGAGACACACATGATTTGGACCACGTTCAGAATTTTCTCTAATTGCTTTAATCAAATTCCCACTAGACACTGAAATTAAATTGTCTACGTTAGCTGAATTCCACTGGTCATTACTGGCTGGCAGTGGCTGATGTATCAGATTTTCTATTCCTTGTTTTTCTTGTGCATGGGTGTATTATATATAGGCATTACTGGGGTGTCTGGCAGTCTCCCAAAAAAACTGCCTTAATTTCATGGCAGGATTTTTTAAAAATACACTATTTGATGTTTCAAAATGGCTGAAAATCCAAATTTTGGGCTGCCTTTTTAGGTATTTCTATCACACAACCTGTTGCATGAATTTTGAATGGTGCCTTGTACTTCTATCTGCCTATCATGAGTAGGCAGATAGGTGTACTTGTACTCTGCTCCCCAGAGTACCTCAAGTTGATGGATTTCCTTATGAATTCAGAATTGTAGAACCTGCTATGCACTAAGAAAAATACAATACTGAAGTACACACCAAGTTTCTAGTGCTAAATCCCTAGCCACAAAAAAAAAAAAAAAAAAAAAAAGAATAAGAAAGTATTTTCATTCATATTTAAAAGAAAAAAAAACCAACAAAACCCCGAAGGAGCAAGAGTTGCTCGGGTTCATGTTTTTCTTGTTTTTTTTCTTTTTAAAACTCCTTTATTTTATAGATATGCCTTTCAATTAGCATTACTTGTTATAAACAATACTTTATATGTTCTTTTAAATAATCTATTTCTTAAAAACTTCTGAAATTATTTTGTGGGGTTGTTTTTCCAGTGGAAACTGTTTCCAGCCACAGTAACTACAAAACAATTTGATTCCTGTGCCCAAACAGTAAAGGCCTCTTGTGTCAATACCACATCTCAGCATCCCCGAGGAGCGGACGCTTTGTCTAAATTGAATTACAAATAATACTCTGGTGAAGGAAGTAATAGTCTAGTAGCACTTTACTGTTAATGCCATAGTTGTGTGTATTAGTTTTGGCTGTTTCATAAATAGAGAGAGGTTTTAATTTAACATAATAGTTCTTCTCCTAGATAGAGGGCCATTACTGCTACAGCCAAGTAATATCCCTTCCCATGGGAGACCCTGCCAAAAAGGAAACAATATCAATTTAATTATTTTGTTTTCTGAACACACTGCAGCCTTGGGTATTGACTTCATGTTTTTCTTCAGTAAATGTAGCACATATTATGGCACCAAATTTAATGAACCTTTACTCTTATTTTTTAAACTTAGAACTGAAAGGTTCTTTATTAAACAGACATGTAAAGAATTGTATTAGCCTTCTTCTACGTAGCCACGATTCTTCTCCCAGCTCTATAATTTCGTTGTAATTTTAGAGCCATACTTTAGCAAAACTTCAGGGATTTCACATACAGGAGTGTTTAATGCTCCAAATGTCTTTAGCTGTGCATTACTAATCACAAAGGATTTGGTTTAAAAACTGTTCTTTTAAGCAGTTAGGTATTTTCAGAAGTTACCAAATAAAATTTAGGAAAAAAAAAGAAGAAAACTGGCTAGAAAAAAAAAATACACTCTCCAAAATATATTTCAGAGGCCTAATTATCAGGCATGAGCTCCTATTAGAAGGTTAGTAAGAGAAGTAGAAAATTACGCTTGGATTATTGCTTCCTGTGCAAGGCAGCGTTACTCAAAGCATAATGGAGACAAATCCAGCGCTCGGCGAGTGCTGAAATGTTTGTGAGTGGAACAGGCCAGGCGTTGGGGCTGACCCCACAGTCATTTAAAAGCCTCAGTGGGACCATGTGGTGGCTGTGCTGAGCATCCTGACAGCGCTGCAGGCGTGCACTGCAGGGCTGGTATGCCAAGTATCTCCAAGATTAATCCCTGTATGCGTTCATTGGGATTTCACGTGGCGTTGATAAGAGGACAAATGACAGCCTGTGATGATATGGTAATCTCTGTGATATAAGCACTTACAGTTTGAAAATATTTGTGTTTTAAGTGGTAGCTGTATCTACAGTTATGGTTGCCAAAGAATTCTTTTTATCTGTTTTCAGTTGCTCATAAGCTGTTTTTTTTCAAAATGGATATTTTAGCCTGATATGTTCCATGCCAGTTATTTTGCTTAAATTCAGATGTTCAGGATAGACTGGTGAAATTCTTGAGACATACCTTGTCCAGAGTTATCTTTACTGTCTATCCCAACTCCTCTTTGAAAAACTGTAGTGTTATTGTGCTGTGAGGAAGAAATTGAATTTATAGACCAAGATGCATAGTGCATTCTTAGGTTTCTGCCTGACAATCCACCTGAACTGAATACATCAGTTCAGGCTTAAGACATATTCAGCAGAGCTTCTTAGGGACTAGCTATGAGTAATTTTTCACAGACAATTTGCTAAGAGCAATCTGCAGCTGCCAGTAGCTACCAGCATGCCAAAAAAATACAGGAGTAGACCTGGGCTGTACTGCACAACTTTCTACCAAAAAAAATACCAGCAGAAGGTGCTACTACTCACTCTCATCTCAGAACAGGGCATCAAACTGGGAGTAGGAGATGACCTTGAGTGGTAATCCAGCACTTTCTAGTATAATTATACTTTCAGTACTATGAAAGAAGCTCTCATAAAAAGATCTAACCAGCATTTTTATTATTACTATTATTTGCCTACAGTTCTACAAGCCCAGAAAATTATGACTTTCCAATTAGAAACCCAAGGGAAAGAGTGTGGGATGGGATACTCAACTAAAGCAAAAACATCAAACATTTTCACAGAAGGTAGACTTCCAGTGGAAATTTCATTTGGTCAAGGAAATAAATTTTCTCTCACACAGCCAACAACAAAGGAAGCAATTTCAACCAACTCTACTTACTCCCCTTTGCTAGAAATAGATAAATAGCAACTGCTCAATTTTATTAAAGAAGAAGCTGAAAGGTTGCACAGGAGAAAATAGCAGAACTGTAAGCTAAACCCGTCTTTTTAGTATGACCGGTGACTGCCATGCTTCTTTCCAGCACGTTCTCCTGGTGAGCATGATATACCCCCTTCTCCATATCCTTCTCCCAGGAAACAAGTGGCAGGACAGGAGGCAGTGGCCTCAAGCTGCCATCAGGGCAGGTTCGGGTCAGACATCAGGGAGAGTTTCTTCACAGAAAGGGTTGTTAAGCACTGGAAAACGCTGCCCAGGGAGGTGTGGAGTCACCATCCCTGGAAGTGGTCAAGAAACAACTGGGTGAGTCACTCAGGGCGTGGTTTAGTCTACATGGCAGTGCTGGGTCAAAGGCTGGACTCAACGACCTCGGAGGTCTTTTCCAACCTTTGTGATTCTATATGGATCTATATAGGCTCTGTGATTCTATAGAGATTGCAGTGCTCCTCCAGTCCCAAAATGCAAACCAAAATTTCAGGTCCCCAGCTGTTATTTGCTGCCCAAAAGGGACCACATTTTTGGACTACAACCTCTCCTCTGCACTACTTTATAAACATCATATTTACTATGATGACCAAAAGCAAAAAATCTACAAAACAGAGGGAATTCAGCTGATTTTCAGAGAGCTTGTGATTTTTTGCTTATTAAGCAGACACCACTAAATGTTCTTATTTGGTTATTCTTAAAAGCTCAGATTTTAAAAAATATTTAAAAATATTCATCAAAAGAAGCTTTTCCCTTGCAAAATTCAAACTTCAAAGCTTAAAAAAAAAATCTACAAATAACCTTCCTGTGCATCCCGTGCACTGGGGAAGATTCTGCAAAAACAAAACCTACCTCAGCAAACTCTAGAGGATGAAAAAGTGGCATAAAGACATCTAACCTTGTAATTTGGTTCAGTAGATAGAGAACATTAGGGAGGCAGGCAGGGTAGAAGAATTGCTCTCCAGTGGAGTATCCTTCTCTTACTCACTGACTTAGGCTGGCTGCTCTCAGAGATACAATGGATCCCACCAGACCTGTCACTGGGAAAACTAATTGGAAACATCAATCCAGATATTCAGTACAAGTCATCATGTATTTCACAAAATCTGCTCAAGTTGCAGTCAAACTGTTCTAAACCCCTCTACAGCACTCAGGCACTTCTAACGTGATTTTTGGAAAGAAGTCTGTGAAATAAAGGGTAAATGGCAGACTGACAGATACGATCAGCTATGTGCATCAATCAATCCAGGGACTGGGTATTTTGAGCTATTAGCCAAAGCCTGAACCAAACCCTAGAGAAAACTGCTTGAAAAAACATTATCACAAAGGACAAGGAAACACCAGCCTCATTATTTTTAAGTAAAATGGGTCATTTTGGAGACTATAATGAAAAAAAAAATAGTCCCAGATGGTTTTGCAATGTCATCACGTTGCTCAGTTTAAATGCCCTGAAGGGGATAATGCCAGTCTGGTAATCCTTTCCCCCATAACCAAAAAACCTTCATTTGAAATTACCTAGGAGCTTTGTTTACACTGAATGCTTAGAAAAGTAAGCGACAAATCTAACAACCCTTTCTTCATGCATACACCAACCAACCTGGGTGGCCTGCTCCAATAATACAATCACTTTTCTTTCCAATTAATTCAGCTCCTTTGAAGAGCAGATAATGAAGAGCATGGACCACTGTAGTGTCACTGGAAAGATTACTGGGACAAGACTTGGCTCTCAGAGTACCTTCTTGTTTCTCAGACAGGCCCTTCCCCTGCAGCAGATTTCTCATCTTACTGATTACCTGCTACATGAGAAATTTCAGTCTGGCTTCAGGGTTGGACCCAGCCCAGAGGCTTCTGTCAAGTTTGTTATAATTTATTTATTGCAATTCAGAATCCGATTAAAGCAAGCCTCTCTCTGGCTTGCTGCACTGGCAGCATTTGGACCTGTTGGTCAGTGAGTGCTGGACCACCTTCAACACCTTATGAAAGTTTCAGCTTGGAAGTTAACATGAGGCAGGACCTGCTTCTCAAAGATGTGAGTCCTAATGTTAAGTCCTAGTGTAATGAATGGGACTTAATACCTGCTAAAATTTAAGCATGTGCTTATGTATTTCTATATATAGGGCAGAACTCCCCTGCGCCTACAGAAATGGAAATGCTCAAATGTTTTGGAGCCTCGGTGCTTTATTTCTGAAAGAAAGGGGGTTTGTGACTTTTAAAAACATTTTTGACACCTTTTCTGGGAAAAAAAGTATATTTTCAATGAAAGACTTTTCACTGTGGTGTGTCAGGCTGAGAAGTCTTTCAAGGCTTAATAATTTGGTGTTTTTAATATAGAACTGTGAAAAGTGCAAGTCAAACCAGATTTCTCTTCTAGGCTGTGTTTCAGGGGCTAAAACCAAATTGCTTTTGAGCACTTCCTAAAGATCCTGTTCATCTCTTATACTGGCACAGTATCACTAGATTAATCCAGAATCCACTCACCTTTTTCACTAGTCCATAATTTGGGATTTATTCCATAACTTATCCTAATCAATGAAGCTCAAAGGTGAGATTAGTGGCAGAATGATTCAGTTATTCCTCTGCTGCTTCTTCTGTCTCAACATATATAGCTCAAACATGAACAAAGAAAAGCTTTTTTTTGGAAATTACGAAAAACAATTTGGGACATAAATGCTAGAAAGAAACTGATACAAACTAGAAGCTCACCTCATCATTGTTAGTTCTAGTGACAATAAATATAGCTTCATATAACTTTCACATTCCTCCCATGAAAGGGAAAATCAACGGATGTAATTAATGCTGTTTAAAGGTTGTCTTCCAGACGTTGTCTCCTTCCGTAGAAGAAAGAACCAACACATTTCTTTTGCCAGTTCAGACTTCATCAGTAGAACAAGAGAACAGTCTTTCCTTTAGACAACATACACAAGTAGGAATAAAGATCCCCAGAGCAGCGGGGAGAAATAGAACTGGAATATTACATTGCAGTAATAAAACCAGCTAGGAGATTAGAGGTAGAGCTTTATAAAATACAAGAGCCAAAAAACAGCTTCCTGAGTCTCCTAAAGGAAATATCAGTATGTTGGCCAGTCTACTTTTCATTATCACTTCATGGTTTAGAAGTTGTTGTGCTGGCCCCATGACCCTTCTCCATCCGCCTTTTATGCGAAATCTTCAGGTCCAAAACCTGTTAATGCATTTATCATATGTTTTAGGGACATATTCAAACAGCAACAACTTGTATGAGTGCTCTAAATTATCCTGACTAACGCCAGCACAATTTAAGGTGCTTCTGGCCTGAGCCATTAATGATGTTACACACCATTAATGGTGGAATTCACCCGCACAACTTGCTCCAAAGAAGCATGGAATACACATAAAAATGGATGTCCCACAGTTTTGTTTTCCAGAGGAACGCCTGTAAGGCTGCAGTAAGCTTACCACTTCCACAGCTTTAACAAAGATAGCACATATCTGAAAGAGAAGCAGAAGCAGCCAACACCAAAGGAATGATTGAATGCACAACCTCTGCCATTTGGCACACACAGACAAAACTCAGTGACAATGTAAAAATCAAGCTGTGTTCAAATGTAACGATTCCTTTAGGTTTCTGATTCCCCTCCCAACTCCTGTTAACCAAGTGCCTGTTAAATTATACATTATTAATTATGCAATGTTACAGCTAGAAGATCTAACTCAAAAAACTTGTCAGTCATCCGCTACCTCAAACACAGTAATTCATCTACACAAACATTCACTATTTTCAGAAACACAACAGACAGACCCTAGAAGAGAACTTTGACAATCTGGCCCTGTTGAGTACACTGCCAGCACTTAATAAAGAAATTAAATAATACCAGTAAAGAATGAGCAGCATCAAATAAAGTACAAATTCTGCAACATGTAATGTACTATTACAGCAACTAAATATGGAAGAGAAAGAACTGATTAAATGCTATTTGCTGCATGTAAAATTATTAACATAAGGTGAACGATAATTTATATTTGAACATACAGAAACAAAGGTTTTCTATGTAATTACTCATCTGTGGTGCTGTCAGGACCGTATCCCTTCAGAACACCTGGCACCACAGTCAGGATTGTGCTGCAAGAACTGCAGTTTTCAGTGCTGCCATGCCAGAGTGATGGCTACAGCCTGCAAGCACTAAAACATTTTGGGACAGGCAATAAACACCCTTCAAGTCCTTTAAAGACACTCCTCCACATCTATCATGCACAGTGCTCTGGACTGTCAACATATCAACTCCAATGCTGGAGCAAGGGGAGCACAGAGCGGTTTTCACTTATGATGATTTTCAGCTGTCACGCATGAAGAGCAGGCATGTGTTAGGGCTTGGGAAAACTACACAGGCCAGGGCTCTCCACTCTGAGGATATCTCCAGAATTATCACAAACAGAGGAGACAGCAAGAGAAGGTCTGGGGGAAAAAATGAATGAATAGTAGAAAATTACAGATCCAGATAGCTTTACTTTGAAAGCTCTTCAGATACTTGCAATGTGAAATTGTTGAACTGTAGAATGCAACCTGATGCTTAAATTGGTCTCATGTGTAAATTTTGTAGCAAATAATCCACCTAGAAACAAATAATAGAAGATTTGCCTGTAGACTGCCTGTCATCTAGCAGTTATGGAGGATCACCCATGTCCCACCCCATATTATTCCTTTTCTATGAATGCCTGTCAAAAACTGGGAAACAACAATCACACAGCAACTTCTAGATTTTCACAATAATAGAGCGAGGTTTTATTGTTTATGGTTAAAATGCTCACTGTAAAAATAAACATTGATTTGCCTGTGGTAAAACTCAACTGTGTACTGTGCCATTCTTGATTTTACCTTTCATTAAGTAAATTGCCAATCAGTCCTCTGTTTTCCTTTTTCTGTAATGGTCCAGACCTTACCGAAGAGCATTCCATTATTAAAGTGCTAAAGAGATTTGCCTGTGTAAAGACTGAGGAGAGGTCTAGGGGATTTGGACTGTAACATGATAATGTTAGAAAGCTGTCAAGCTGTCAAAATGTAAAGCACTCCAAATACTAAAGCGTGAGGGTTTGGGTATTTGTTTCCACTGATATCAGGAAGAGTTACATGGCCTAAATTCTCTCACTTCCTCTCATATGTGTGCACCTCACCGCTCATCAGAAACTGGAGATGACTCGGGGAAGAGAGTTTGAACCCCAGCTCAAACCAGCAATTTCATTGACCGCAACAAAGGCATTCGTGCATGAAAGTGCTCATCAGTGGGAACGTCTGTTTCAATGTGATCCCAAAAACGCTTTGGTTAGGGAAATACAAAAACATTACTGTTCTCATCTCGCAGTGCAAGACAATACTGGAGCAGAGAAGATGACTCTCCTCAAGGCAAAAGGGAATACAAAGCAAAAGTGCTATTGCACATTAACAGTTTTAGATCACCCTGTTCACCAATTCCTTTGGCATCTTTCACTTGTATGAATTAGAAAATAAATGGAAATAAGAAGACAAACCAGAGCCCTTGGGCTAAATTTGCTAAATTTGGCCCAAAGTGGATTATTAACTTAGGAAAATTACTGAAGAGTGTGGAAAAAATCTATTATTGTGACAAAAATTTCTCAAGAATATAAATTGGCAGAGCATTAAAACACTCTGGTGATATGACTGCAGTAATGATGGAAAAAATATGCAGAGAGACCATTGTCATACCAATGTGAGGAATGTAATCAGATTAGTATCTTGTGATCCTTTTGGATGTTACCTCAGAGCTCAAAACAACAGAGATGCTTCAGTTGTTAAAACACTTAACATATCATAATATACACGATGGCAAGGCTTATTTTGCTAAAGGCAGGGACAGTTTGTCACTCACTTCAGTAGTAAGTTTGGACCCTAAGTGAAAGTGCAGTTGAATTAATGCATAGATGGGGCCCCACCCTGAAGAAGTAAGTGAAGGTTTTAATCATTTCAGCGGGACTTGGACCAGCACTTTCAATCACAGGACTGGGAGAACAGCCAGCAAACATCTACACACACTGCAGCTCATATATTATATTAGCTGTATACATTCTCCCCTATATGCACTGCTGCAAATGCTCACACACACAAAACACATAAGCTGCTCCAGGGACAGCAAGCATGTGATGCACATGGGCCATGCACGTTCAGCACAACTGCTTCCTCAGCAGCTTCACCCTCCTTTTATGTTTTCAAACACAGTGACAAAGAATTTACACATGTGCCCAGGCTACTCTTCATGTACATATATGGCTCCTCGCCTTTCATCTGCTCTTACATCTTATGCTGGCAGATGAGCAATGCACAAGATCATAAAAGGAAGTAACATTGTTCAAAACTAATAAAGCCAAAAGGGCAGCCCCAAAAATAAAAACCTGGATACAAAAGTACGTTTTTCCCTTAATGTGTAACTCATACAACAATAACAAGTCAACAACAACAATTCTGAGGATCTCCTCTGATGTAGGCAAAGTGTTATCTAAAACTGTGAAAAAAATTCAAGGATTTCTTTTTGACAGGCCAGATCTTCAGCTGCTGTTAATTGCTTCAATTGCTAGAAATCTGCAATTGGAAGTCTGGCTCAAACTTTATAAAATTGCAGAAAGGAGTGTTAAAGACAAGCTTGGCTCTATCACAATGCTGCCATTAAACTACCTGCAAGAGGTTTTGGTAGCAAATATCAAAGGCCAAAGCTTTTTAGTTGCAGTCCAGCCCAGGGAAAAATAATCTTGTTTCCAATTAAATAAAATTAATGTGTGGCTGTCAGAGATCTTCCAATCCAATTCCAACAGAAACATCACTAAGTACTGTAATGTACATGTCTGCATTTTGGAAAAAGTAAAGCTTTGAAAATATCTGGGCAGACTAGGTTCAATAGGCAATCAAAATCCTGTAGGTCTCACTGTGTAAGTTCCCAACAGCAGTGAGTTCCACAGCTCAATTTAAAAAGCATTATAGTGAAAATTGCAGGTTTGGATGTTCTATCTTATGTTTCTTACAGCCCCGAGATGAAAACCATTTGTGAGTAAAATTTTTGTCCCCTAGAGAGCCTAAAAAGATTGTTCACTACATGAGTGATTTATCTGAAGATTTAATCAGTATCTGTGTCATCAGGACTTTGTAGGAGTGATTTGAAAGAAACAAATATCATAGACTCATATAATCACAGAATGGTTTGTGCTGGAAGAGGCCTTAAAGATCATCTCATTCCAATCCCCCTGCCACAGGCAGGGACACCTTCCACTGAGATGGGCTCAGAGCCCCATCCAACCTGACCTTGAGCACTCCCAGGGATGGGACATCCACAGCTTCTCTGGGCAACCTGTGCCAGGGCCTCCCCACCCTCAAGAATTTCCTCCTAATATCAAATCCCCACACATCAGTCCCATGCTCTGTTATGGAATGAGTGCAGCCTGGATAAGGATATACTGTAAATTGTTCCATAATGATGCACGGATTAGTGGGGGTTTCTTTAAACACAACATTCCCGAGGGATAAAGTAAAGCTGCCTCTAACTTAGGTTTATCTGGAAAAGAAAGAAAAAGGAGCATTTAGCTGCTTACCTGGCTTGCACCAGGGTATTTTTAAACTCTTCTTCATCATCTGGTATCACTGGATAATTATTTAAGCGTAGTTCTGTAAGCCAACTGAATAGAAAATTTGGCTAAAATACATCCTTAAAAGTGTAGTGACTGATGGTCAGCGAAATCTTGATAACAGAAAAAACATCTCTCCTTATCTTTTCAAGATACTTTGAGAATTATTTGGTTAGACAGTCATAGGAGTGACGGCAAGAAACTTTATATATACTGACTCCTAAAGGGCATTCTCAAGTACTGTGAAAAATTAAAAGGAAAAGATACTTCAAGATCAGTAAAAATTACAGATATCACCTCTGATTTACAGTAATGTCTTCAATTTGCAATGTGAGGAGGATCAGACCTAAAAGAAAAAAGAATACAGAACTTCATTTTTTATACAATGGTCAGGTAGCATCCTTTGAAAACACACTTTCATCCAAGAAAAGAATGTTCTTTATCTTTCCTGTCATCTTTTAAGCTTCAGTAGAATTAGATAATAATTGAAATTGGCTCTTCAAGGGAAAAAAATACTAAGGAAAAAATCAGCAAACCATCACCCGGCTTTTCAGCTTTGCTAGCTCCACATCCCCAATGCCTGGATTGGGATCATGGTCTTGTGGCTACCTTGCCCTGACACTGATATGAAAAACGTTGTAAAAATGCATAATTCTAAAACAGCTTGAAGAAAGCAAGAAAAAGAGGTCATTAAAGGTTATAAACTTCTGGACCCTGCTGAAGACATTTCTATTGCCTTAAGCAAGAAGGCAAAGGGAACATCTCTGAATATTTCAAGCCTAATAATTGGGGTTTTGTCTGCATGGTGCCCAACATTTGAGAGAGAAATCCAACACAGGAAACCATCTCCTGGGTTAAATCCAGTTCTTCACCATGCCAGCCACTACATCACATAACCTTTTCAAAACTGCACTAATTCCTTTCAATAAACTGAAGCACAGATATTTTGTCATCAAAACACGCTGTTTGAAAATACACTAACCCTTTTGCTTATTCATAGGAGTGTAATGTTTGAACTTTTCAGTTGTGGCTCAGTAGACACTCTGATGACAAATATGAATCAAACAAGGCTTCATATACCATGGCATTAATTTAGTTTCAAGGTGACAAGAGAATGAATTATAATGATTAAGCCTGCATTATAAAAATAATGTTGAAAACCCCTAGCCAGATGGAAATGCTCAAGAACAGTATTCTAAAAAAATAGTTGGGGACCAAGTAGCATCAGAGAAAGCAATCTGTGGAAATTCATTCAGTGGTTTAGAGGTATTTTTTCAGCATATTTGTCGATGCCATCCAGCACTTTGCCAAGATTAAGGTGCAAGCTCACTCTTCTTTACCCTGTTTTCATCCTACCTGTAGGAATTTCTGTTGCCTATTCTGTCTAGTTCAGAAAAAAACACACAGAAGTGCAATGAAGTACCAATATTTGGAGGATTTCTTCAAGAAGGGGATATACATATATTTTCCAAAGATTTTTGGCACTGCAGTGGGATCCATTTCAGATTTCCTGCAGCAGTCTACTTCTTCAAAAACCTTTAATCATCTTCACTGCTGGCAAGACATCTGTTGGAAGTGTTGGGAAACTGAGAATGAAAAAGCTCCTAACTCTACAGAAATCACTAATAGAAAGTGAGAAATAAAAGCTGCACAGTATTACTTGAAATGTCAAAATGTGCTGATAATAAATGGAGTCTGGCTAGAAACAGTTTGGAGTTGAAGCCCTGCAGTAAGCATCTCCAGAGCTAGGCAAATCGATTCTTACAAGAATTTAGGAATCTACCTACACTGCAACCTCTGTCTGAACCAAAATAAAAAAGGTCAAAAGTTACTTTTCACTCACGTAGAGAACTTACTTTCCTTCTCCAAAACATACTCTTATTTCTTCTGTCCTCTTGACACAGTTCCTTACTCTACAGCTTCTCCAGTTGTCATAGAACTTGTTATGGTGTCACCCTGATGTACTTGCTGCCAAACAAAGCTCAGTGTTCCCAGAAAATGTTACTCAAGACGGGTAGTTTACAAAAGCAAAATCCCCAAATATGAGAATTTCAAGGTCTGCAGTGCCTAGGAACTTCACTGAAGTTCTTGTTACCGCATCAGAAAATATGAGGTGTGTGTGGCCCCTGGGAGCTTAGAGAGGTGCTAAGAGCATCTGAAAAAAAAAGATAATTATGTTGGGGCTTGCTGAGGAAAGCCTGTCTCAGCCCTTGCACATTTGAGAAAACTGACATTAAAATTCAGATTATAATCTTCATCCAAATGGATCATATTTAAAGGCTTTTGTGAGTAATTCTGCTCTGTTGGGAGCTTCCACATTGTAAGACTGTCCTCAGTCCTCTCGTCACTGCTGCTCTTATGTTCCATAACTACAAAAAACAATAGATTTTGAAATTTTACCCAAGCTATGTTTGCAACTAACATCTTAATGTTATTCAACAATTGTTAGTTAAACAGAACCATAATTCCTATTTTCTAATTTAAAAGAGCTTAAACTCCATGTAGACCTTGACAAACTCGAATGCTACAGATGACTTAAACAATGAGTCTCTTGAACGTTGGGAACTAAGTCAAAACGAGGAAATATTCCAAGTACCACGTCTCCTATGTGGATAGATGTCAAAAGAAGTAGTGGGTAAGGTCATGTCTTACACTTTGCCCAGAAAAATGAGGAACAGTTTCCCATAATACTTGGCAACAGCATGGATAGGATAAGGGAGAATATTCTTCTAAAGTCAGAAAAGTTAAAGAGAAAACTGCTATTTCTCTGTATTATGTAAATCTAAAACTAAAATTCTAAATATTTATTTTAACGAAAGCCAGTGGGGAAAAAAATGATGGGTGGATCAAAAGTGCAGAGCCTTCTTAACAGACTCAAAAGGGAATCTACAGAAGTATATATTTCTTTGCTTAAAAAAATACCAAAAAATTATTACTTAGGTGGCACATTGGAAAAGAAACATAAATTTGTATTGAGAATTTACATTTTGTAAAATACCCATAGGTATGTATTGATAAACAGACTTACTTGTTTCCCCCTCGACCCAGAAGAGTGTCCTTTCTTCAACTGTTGACTGATTAAAACATTGGGACCAAACACCTAAGAGCATCCCACTGCAAAGAGAAGCTCCAAATTCACTTTTGTGTGCCCCTCAACAGGTAAATCAACCTTCAGCTGGGCCTCAGCACGGGACACCAGAGCAGTGTGTGCAACTGCCATAAAAGAGCCCTTTGCAATCTCAAACAAGACACTGCCAACCCTCTGCTAAACTTCATGGGGTAATATAAAACATATGCAAATAGATGAATGGCTTAAAATTCCTTTGGATTCTGTTATAAAGACAGCAGGCCATCAATTGCAGTAACTGCTTTAACATGCAGAAAATGGCCGTAGATATGGTCCCTAAAGTAGGGCAGTGATTAATCATTTAGGGTTGGGGGAGTATTTTGTTGTTTAAACTTGCTTCCCTCCTTGAATTTGCATCCCCCAGGCCACCAGAGTTCAAATGGTGATCACAAAGGAGAGGCAGGTGGTAAGCTGATAGAAAATACCAGAAAAGGGAAGTGCTCTCACAGTGCCTTGACTCCCAAGGCAAATCAGGTACATAACTGACTTGACCTATAAAGTCTAACTCAGTTATACTGAACATTTCTGAGATACTGAACTGCATCTAGTATCCACTCATTTGAGGTAGTAATCTAATATCAAAAAACATTTTATAAGTAGGAATATTCCAAGACCTTGTTACTTTTATGAGTCTGAAGGATAAATAAATAAAACTGACATATAAAAGACCCAAGTGTACGACTTTACGTTACATATCCCTCATTTCTAAATTCAGACTCAATTTATGAACACAAATTACAAATGTAAAAGGTGCTACTTGGAAATGGAAGGACAGATATATAGACAGACAGATACAAAACCGCAGCAAGCAGTCATCTTGATTCGTGAAAGGCAGTACAATTACAAGCAGAATAAATTTCATCCACAACAGAGCCCCATAGGTGCTACCAGGAGTTGAGCAATAATTGAGTGTTTGGGTATTTTAACATTGCATCATCTTAACAAAGACCCACATTCTGTCTACACTATAACTTTTGTGTCTCTCTACTAGCTCTCTATATTAAAGAGCATGAAAATGCATCTCTGAAGGTAGAAACCTCTTGAAAACTCCAGGATGACACTTAGTTACGAAATGGGTGGAGATTTCCCTTTCCATATTACACAAAGAAAAGAAGTTTTTCACATGGACAAGTCTCTTATCAATTTGCATTAGATGAAACAAATGCAAACTCTATTTCTATTCTGAATAAACACGCAGAATTGTTTCTGCCACCAAAGAGGAAAAAAAGAACATCCACATTAATCCACTGGCAATGAGTGAACCTGTTATCTTCTGAGTCAAAGCAATGTCTTTGTGAGACCATGTCTTCAGCAGGAACAGAACCCCAGTTTCAAGACAGCCCCAGTCTGATCAGACTCTTGGACTGGTATGTGACTCCTAAAGGACACGTTTAGCTCACAAGGGTGCATTGCCTTTCCTTCATCCCTTGCTGCCCTCAGACCACAGGAAGGATTCAGGACATGGCAGAGCAACCCTTATTTCAGCATTCACATTTCACAGGAGGACTTTTAAAAGAAAAGACCACATGGAGAAATAATATGAAAATAACTATCGTGATGTTTGGTTTTACATATGTGATGGTATTTTTGTTTCACCTAGGGCAAAACATCAGGGTAAATAAATATTGAATACAACCATTTTAAAACAAACCTTGGGCAAGCACATCCAAAAGAGGAAGAATTTTCCTATACCTACTTGTGCAATTAAAAATATTAGAGGTCCACGGCCTGTGTTTCATATGTAAATGTTATGCTAAACATGCCAACAGATGTTTTAATCCAAATTTCACAATGTTTTCTCCAGCACTCCTAGCACAAGGATAAAATTTGCTCTGCTCTATTTTCATAAAGAATAAATGGAAAAAAAGATTGCAGAAAGGAAGTCTCCCCAACAGACACGACTGATTTTATGAGTGATTTTATAATGGTGGTTAAAAAAAAAAGATGGTCTTTGCAGTAACTTACCAAAAAAACTTGTCTTTTGTCTTTTGTCAAGAAGCTCAGTGGACATACCTGGCTTTGTTTCTACATACACAGGACTGCAGTATTCTCACACTCAGTACAAGTGCATTATCCTGATGCAGGTATGGGCCTGGCCAGAAACAGTAAAACAGTCAGTTTGTGATGAGCTGGAATCAGGAAACGCTTTTGAGGCTTGGCTATATCTGCAAAAACAATTTTTTCAGACAAAAGGCTGTAATTAGAAAAGAGATATTCCAAAGGGATTTCGAAGGAACATTAATCTAGGTCAGCATTAATCCAGTCTCAAATGGGATTCAGCTTTTTTCCCTGCATCTTTCCACTGAAATGCTCATTTTAGCAAAGCTTTGAGAAACCAGTAAGATGGCATAAATAACCTTTGCAATTTACACAATGAGATTCAGAAAGAGTTGCTGTCAATGTGGCTGCAGCCCGTGTTACCTTTCCTTTTTTCTCCTGTACATCTCATAGACAGTTGTCTCATAGACATTGAAGCTCACAGAAGGGAAGAATACAATGCAAATCTCTGTGAGAAAAAAAAACAAACAAAAAAACAATGTTGAAGCTTCTGAAAGAACATTTTTCTTACAGTATGGAGTTCTGTTTTCCCAAAACAGCTGAAAAGTAAAACATATAAGCATCAAAAATCAGCAAAAGGGTCAGTGACATTTATGTACTTCCCCTGCACTTACCCTGGAAGAGGTAACATATCAGCACTATCATGCGCTTGATACCTAAACCTGATGCCAAAGTATGCCACAAAATTAGCAATAAATTCTTGTTTCACTTATTTAGAAAAAGAAAGGCAAAACACAGAGACAATTTTATGCAATTGATTTTTAGGAAAAACCCATCTCACCCAATTTACTCTTTACTTACATTATCCTTAATCTACAAGTTGGGCAATCGGGCTTCCTCAGTGGCTTGAAATAAAATTTCAATTCTTCCCATCCCAATAAAAGCATGCTGCACTCCCATATGGAAGCACCTAACTCCTCTGCATTAACTATCAGATGTTTCCAAATGCTTCGGGCTGTTTCACAAGTGTCTCTCATCCATAAAGGTGATTTCTTTTTCTTTTCCTGGAAAATCATCCCAGTTATGTTTTAAATACCTGCATATTAAAAGTTAACATCAAGACAGATTTTAAAACATTAATTTAATTGCAGTATCTGTTACAGCATGGGTTTTCCTTAAGAATAAGAATTAGGCAGAAATATCTTTCTCTGTCACACAGTTTGGATTGTAAAAGCCGCTCCTCCCTGGAAGTATCAGTGCCAGTTAAATCTTTCCTTTTGGCCCCCCAAAACCCTGACTTTGTTCTATCAAATTTTAAAAGAAATTTCTAGAACATGCTCGTGTGCTCTGGAAAGCTGCCATATTCAAGCAGCAGAAGCTGAAATGTCATGAGGCTTAACACAGAAGTGTATCATAAAATCAAGTTTGAAGGGGTTTTGGAAAAAGAAATATAGAATGCAATTTATGAGGCTCGTCTCCACTCAGACTTCTGTGATACAGACCATGACAAGTTGCCAATTTGCCAGCATAAATAGGAAAATGGTTAAAATTATGCTTCCCTGTGCTGCTGTTCTGGAAAGTTTTGACCATTTAGGACGTTCCAGAGCCGGTGGTTTATCCAAGAAGCACAAGAGGAAGGCCACAGCGGGAAGGAATTGTGCATCACTAAAAGCATGAGGGTGCCAGTCCAAACGTGGGGTACCAGCAAATGCACCAAGATGTTTGCAAGGGGAAAAAAAACTGCTGAGAGGCTTTCAAAAGGCTGAATTTGCCACTGGGTTCCCATGAGAGCCACATCTTATGGGGGAATGCAAAAATGTGACTCAACTACGTGACAACTTTCCAGAGAGAGGGAGTCAGGATGGTTATGTTAGTGAATTGTCTCATGCTTTTACCACAGACTGCCCAGAAATGACTGGCAGAGTTTTACTGTTGACTTCTGTAGGTGATTACAGCACGAGCAAGGTTTTTGAGATGGCTTTTACATTTATTTTTTCTTTTTGAGTGAGAGTCTTAAGGCATCTTTTATGTAGACATGTATGAAGGAAAATGGGAAAGAACTAATTCACACCTACTGACCCAAGCATCTAGCTTTCTGCACAGCACAGGTTTGTTAAAAAAGGTAAGTCAGTGTGGAAATGCCATCTAGTTCCCTAGAATTAAAAGATAATTATGTCTCTTTATGTGCCATGCCACATTCTAGTCTCACCCACTAATTTTTTTTAAATAATAAAACAATAACAACAACAACAAAAAAACCACAAAGGAAAAGGCCCCGATTATACAGTTTGTTCCTGAAATTTGTGTCCAAAAGTGTATTCACTTGGTGAACACCATCTTTGTGTTAGGTGGCAAATGTAAAACAGACATCACCCATTTACATATTTTTAGTTCATACAATATTTTACTGAGACTGGAAATAACAACCATGAATAACTGAGGCAAACCAAAACCATATTTTTATATTCAAAATATTACATTATATTCATAATTAAACACATTTCCATTGATACTGACTTTGTTTTCTCACAGGAAGCAACTTAACAGGAAAAAGACTGACAAAACTCTACCAGAGTAAGTTATTCATTTGTTCATTTTTTTCAGGAAAACTGTTCTGCTTGAGAACTATTGGAGACAAATTCTATGGTTCATTTAGGGATCGAAGAAAATTGTCAGAGAGGGCTAGCAACATTCATTTTGGTCTCAAACGAGCAGCAACAGCAGAGGAACTGCCAAGGCTCCTTTCCTATGCCAGAACCACAAGCCAGATCTTATTCAAGGCCCAGGAAAAGTTAAGTCAGTGCAGCAAAGCTGGCCAACTAGCTCACCTTGGGCAGAAGTTCTAGAGTGTAGTCCTAGTTTATTTGGGTTGGTATAAAAGACTTTACCCACCCCCATGCACCTCTGTGTAAAACCGGTTCTTCCTAAGGATGTTAAATCTGAGGCCATGGGCTTCAGAATACTGAACATGATTTCAAGCATTTTGCAGCAAAAAATGGGTTTAGACAAGCAATTTCTACTCCACATCATCAAAACTATGTCAAAATGATAAATCACCAATTGAAAATGCTATAGGTCGTAATCCATACATTTAGCATTATCCAGTGTAAGAAGGCACCAAGGATGCCTCGGTCATCACCCACTGACATTTTTATTCAACTGAAAAGCAAGAAAATGAATGACTTCAATGTCAGGAGCAGACATTAGAGGAACCAGGGATTTGCAGAAATGTAGAGAGCTTAGTAGGGCCAAGAAAGAAGAAAAAACAACCTGATCTGAGGGCTCAGGAGTTATCATTACTTCAAACTGAGACAGAACAGTTGGACTCGATGATCTGTTTTCCAACCTGAACGATTCTGTGATTCTCTGTCTACAAAGCGTGCAGTATGACAATCTGGAGCTGCAGTCCCAAAGCATGTGGAATTTTGTTGAAGTTGCCATTTCACCCAAACTGAGGAGCTGGCAGTACATTTCACATCTCTCAGAAGTGAGGCAGGCAGCAGTGTGAAAATTTTCCTCCGGTCCAGGAGCCCTCCAAGAGGAAAAACAGAGCAGCCCAAGACGGAGGCACTCACAAATCGTCCATCACCAGCAGGAACAAATGTCCTGCTCCTGCCAAGAGCCCCACTAGCTGCCAACAGCTATCACAGGAAGACTAGGAAACAGCTCAGAGATCACTGAGGACACACTCAGAAATGGAGGGATCCCTCTTTGGCAGCATGAAGACAGCAGGAAAGAGACATCAATAACAGCAGCTGCATGTGGAGCACGTTGCCCGAGCCTGTCCCCACCTCCTGGCTCTGGGGACATGCAGACCAGCTGGCTCAGGGCTGCCAGCAGCAAAAAAGCCTGTGTGACCAACCCAGCCACCAAGGACTCCACTCCCTGCTGGGTTTGGAGAGAGGCAATAGCAGTCACAGGCCTCCACATCATCCTAAACATCGCTGCTCACGTGATGATGCAAGAGCACTCTCATGTGTGCATCTGAAACCACAATCTCACTTGCATCCATCAGCATAAAGGAAAAGGGCTAGCACCAAGCTCCACTATGATTAGGCTCCTCAAAAGATACAAAACTAATCTTATCAGGTCCAGGGTTTGGGGGTCACATTTATTCCCCACTACAATAAGAAGTATTTTCCAGACATATACTTTCAAACCCTTTTTTGTGCTGCTTTTCTATAAATTCCTGTCTGATTTTTTTCCCCCTAAATCATTGACTTCACTTATCTTTTGCCTAAGTATTTCTCAGAAAGCATTTCAAATAAAAAATATTTCAATTAATTGACCCACAAAAAAATCATTCCATGATAATAGGGATAAAAATTGTTCTTGAAGCTGTGAAATGCCTCAACTGCAATTTTCTGTGTAATGAACTATAAACTTTTATATTCAATAATAATGAATTGTACATTCACTCAGGCATTCATTTCTAACCACATAGTTTTGAGAGGAATGACATTTTTAAAAGCAGTTACACTCCACACTAATTAATTTTGAGAACATAAACACTCTCCGAAGTTGCAAAATTAGGCAATTATACAATAATATGTTATAATCATAACAGTTTTTCAGTTCTGAAGATTTTTTTTCTTTTTACTTATTTTCTCACCATTGCTAGGCTCTTGGCACACATGGATGAATACTACAAAGCCAATCAGCAATACAAAATGTATGCTTTGCATTTTAGCTTAGACTTCTGCTGTTTGCAGAACTGTGTGTCTAACTGCTGTTCCCACAGCTGTAAAGCTTTAAGACTTAAGAACGCATTGAACCAGAGTCTGTCCTCACATAATTGGAGTGGCTCAAAGTTTTGTTTGGGGGGTGTTCATTTAAAGCACAAAGCCCCATCTGACAAACCCCAGGTTATTCCCCACATGATAGAAGTGCAGGGTTGTTCATTACCCTGTGACATGTAATTAACATGATGATTGGCTCTATACACCTTATAAACAATGAACACTTTTTTTATTTCCTTTTAACTACCACCATTTAAAATCACTAGGGGACAGGGGGGATATAACCACTGAGGGAATTTCCAAATTAAGAGGTCCTTGAGATTCCAAAACAAACCCGGAAAACATAACAGACACTCTTCTCGTCATAAAACACTCACAATAGCAGAGGCCCAGCTTACAGCTCCTAACCGCTGCAGCGCTCGCACTTCCAGGCAGGATGCTGAGGTCATACAAAGGGATCCCACAGCTACTGCACATCACGGGCTCATGAATCTTTCCCCATGACAGGTACAGACCTCGGGACTGGGGTGGGAGCCAGGCTGTCAGAGGAAAAGCTCCGTGAATCTGCAGTGGCAAAGGCTCAGTGTGCAAGACCCTGCAAAGGTCTGGAAGATGTACCTCCATGCATCCATGTTATACCCACTATTCTGTAAATCCCAGAGCACACCTGCCTGTCACCCTGTTTCAGTCAAACCGATCAAAAGCATACACAAACCAAGACGCTGTCAATCCTTAAGTTATTTCCTGAAGGCAAAAATAGGTATCAGAGCTGAGAAAATTTCCCTTTTGTTCTGTCAAAACCTTCCTTACTCTCTTGGGAAGCCCAACCCATTACAGGCATTTGAGGGAAATGTGGAGAAAACTTCCTTTTCTAGTTGCTGTTTATTAAACATAATGTAGCAATTCTGGCCAATTCTTAGTAATTAGTGAACAATTCTGCTAATTCTATTTGAAATGCAGCCTAGGACCCTGAATACTTCCTCCAGTTATGCATTATGTAGGCTTCAGTCTTATTTCTGAGAACCAGAATAATGCTAATGCACAGAGATGCAGCGCAGATCTTGTCAGTCTCTACTCACAGAACACCAGGATTTCTCACACCCTTGCCACAAGACAGCACTGGCTTTTCCTGAGTGTGGGACCAATCTATACTAATACCTTTCCTTTGACAACTTTGCTTTTTTCTGAAACTGAGAAAGCCTCAAAAGGATTTATAAAGCAGGATTCTTATCTCGTTTGAAATGTCGCTGTCTGTTATGAGCCAGTCATCAGAACTGCCCCTCTAGCCAACAGGGGAGCAAACATTTCCAGATCTGACCCATTTTAATTTAAGCAGAGACTGGTTGTTGACAAGATGCTCCTTTTTTCCTGGGCTGACCATGAAGACTGTTAAAATTACAGATAAATCTTGGTTAACCTACCATTTAAAAGAACAGGATGCCTACAGACATTTTCTAACAGTTGTGTGGGAGTCTCTCCATTAAGTCTTCTATTAAGTCTCATTGAAAAGAAGAGATCTGAGTGATACTTTTTTTAGCCAAACATGTCCTGAAAGAAATCAGACTCCGGTTGAGAAATAAACAATCAATCACAAAACAATTACGAATTCTATTAATTCTTTCCGTTAGGAAAATAAAATTTTTTTATGTTATTCTCTGAAGAGGACATTTCCAATTTGATGTTTTTCTAACTAAAACTTTTGTTTTCAAAGCCACACTTTATTTTGAAATTTGCCTGCATTTTAATGACAAAACAAATGCTATTGGAGTGAGCCAAGCAAAAAATCAACAGCTCTAGTCACAAGACCATGCTCCACATTTAGGGAGTTGTCCTGCCGGAGAACACAATCTCTTTTGCAACTGTACCCTGCTCTCCTTCGGCCTCTTACCTTGCCTCTCAGGCCTTACAAAGGTGGAAGTTTTTGGCATTGCAATTTACCTTCCCCTCCAGCTTTTGGCTCATCCCTAGGGCATATCTGATGGGCACTAATCCACCCTAATTAGCCTACTGGGAAAACAACAGATAGTTTGCAAGACTTGAAAGGCTTGTTCAGGAAAGTCGACATCTCTGGCAAAGAGCTTAATGTGTCTGCAATCAAGACAAAAGTAGAGATTGGATCACCATAATGAACTCCAATTTTGTATTGCTCGAGAAGGATAAAATGAGGGTGAATTGAGGCTCTGAAATCTTTTAACACAAGAGCAAATGAAAGCTTTAAATTATGCATTTTTTTTTCTGTCAACTGAATAAGCACGACTTTATAAGCATGATTTAATCCAAAAAACAGATGCACTCTTCCCTTAAGACAGAAATCTAAGCCAACTGGCTTGCATAAGCATTTTCTGTGCGTGATTATTGGACGTGGCAGGTTGAAAGAACCAAGAAGCAGGATTTTGAGCCATGGCAGGAGATGCAAAGAACAGAGGTCCAAATCTTCACAGGAAATAAAAGCAGGCAAGAGAGAGAGAGAATAGCGGGGGAAGACATTCAGCAGCATTTAATCACGGAGTTCAGGAATCAGGCTCTGAATGTAGTGATGACACGTACAAGTGGCGGTGGGTCCTCTTTGTGCGCTTTTGCTGCGCGAGCAGCATTGCAAGTTGTCGTGCATCATCCATAGCCATGGTTACAATTTTTACCTAGTAATGATTCCATTGTAATTAATGGATGTTCCCACTGCATAAGGCAGAATACTGATGAGGAATGTGAAGGGCAGACAATAGTTTAACTATCTTTGATTAAAGTCTCACTTTGCATTGGGCAAGCTGCATTCATCATGTTGCCTCTCTCTCAGTTTTCCATTCTTCCCGATTATCGATAAATTGAACTAGCAGATTTCCACCCCAGTAGATTTTTCTCCATTCCATTTTGTGCACTGTCTCTCCTGACTTTTCAAGGCAGACCACAGATAAAAGCAGGAGCCCCCTACACTTGGAGTTAACTTTGCTTTTGTAACGGAATGGATGTAATCCTGTGTGTGTTGCTCTAACCATGTATCCATCTTATTAACAGCTAATTACAGAATATCCTGGATAAAGCTTAAAAACATTAAGTTAGATTTAACGCTACCATATTACTGAATGCAAAATTTACTTCTGATTGAACTGTTCAGTCAGCAGCAAATAGCCTGGATGTTTGGACCTGTGAAACACATATGACTGATAACTTGACAAAGTACAGAAGACAAATTCTGGCCCCCAGTGCACCTACACAACTGTCACTGATTCAGCAGGAAAAGCAACAGTTCTCTCATCAGATTTCTATAAATTACTGTTATTTTTCAATTTTGGTATTTCAGTGTAACTTAATTTTGTCCTGATGATTCCAGATGCTCTTGAGAGCTTCATGAAGTTTTTGATTTTGCTCCTTGTGTAAAAAACTGAACACGTTGGTGCTTTCCCTTTATTTATTCCCGGGTCCCTTGTACCAAGTGGAAAGGAGAGAAGCCTGAGGAGCAGCAGATGAAGCAAGACCACAAAAAAACAGGAAAGTGAAAGCTGGCTGCTGCCAGCTCCCCACCAACACACACTATATGAGAACTAGTGCCTGTAATCCCCTATACGTGCACATGCATATGCATGACTCTAGTGCCACTGATGAATAGAAATGTTTGTCTCGCTCATGTGAAAAGACATCAGCTGCTTTTGGCTTCAAAGTCAAGATGTCTGGTTTTAGCCTTTTTTCTGTCAGAGACACCTGATGGATCTGGACTGAATCCCACAGGACAGATCAGGAGCATTTAGCTAACTTTCCTGTAGATCACGCAGAGTTAAGGGAAATGTCTAAAGTTGATATCAATGGTTTTAAAACTTTTGTTAAAGTCTCTCTTTTTTCTTCTTAAGGAAGATACCAGTATGCTGAGAGCTGTTAAGAGAGAATAGAAGAGCTGCAATCCGTGTTTGTCAGACAGAGAAGATGGGCCAGAGGTCCTGCACAGAATAAGGAGACCTCTTTAATCCTGGTTGAGTATTTACAGGTAATCACATAAATAAGAGACATGTTAAAATACGTATTAATTTAACTTTAAAAAGAAAACCATGAACTTCATGGGTTTTTCTCCAACCCAAAAAAGTACTCTGTGTAACTGTCAGCTTTTGTGAATCACCAAAGAAATTAATCTATCTCCAAAGAGCTTCCAGTTATGATATGTCACACTCTGATACCAAAGTGATGGACTACTGTTTAGTCTTGTGTCCTGCCCTGTTTTCATTTTGTATGACTCAAAAGCTGTATGAAGTACTTTTAAAGGCAGGTATTTGTATCTCAGGACCAGTGACAAAACAATGTTTTTAACTAGCTACAAATCTAAACCCAGAAACTCTGCAGAACAATTTTATTTCCCATTTTCTTCTTGTTCTTAAAAAGTAATTAAAAAACCCACCCCCACAACCACAATCAACTCCTTGATTTGTTTTAAAATAAAGAACATAAACATTACCCGCTCATTAACTTAGAACTTGGTGAACGGAAGAGGAAAAGCTAATTTGATAATATTTGTTAGTCTTAAGCAAGCCATTTCAAACATTATTGAAGAGGTCCAAAAGAAATTACAAAAAAAAACTTGACCATTTGAACTATTTAAGTAAAACATGAGAAATACACTACATGGAAAAAGTGTGCAGAGGTAACAGCAAAAGAACCAGATGTCTTTGTAGGGCTTTTCAGTCTTTAACTTCAACATCAGCATGATAAAGAGCAATATAAAAACCTGTCACAGCTACAGCCAAGCAAGCACACATACACACACTTTCAGCACAGCCAAGATATGACATTTTTAGGAACATGGAGTGCATCCATTTTGTTCTCATGTTTGTACATTTCTGTAAGCACGGCCAAGTTTTTGCAAGGCAGAACTCGAAGAGAAAGACCAGGAGGCTGGATAATGCTGAGTGTAGTCTAACAGGATATACCGGGTGGTTGGTTTCCCTCCAGATGTTTTTCAATGGAACAGTGTTTCAATGGCCAAGTTTCACTAAGCTCCATGATGTCAAACATAAGGTTCCCTACCACATGACTCAAGAAATTAAGGATAAAAACACTGATTTAAGTGTGATTGTGAATCTGTACAAATTCCTAGGAGTAAATTCTTGTTGCAGAATGCATACGTTGACAAAAGACACACAGACGTGTGTGTATGATGAATGAAGATAATGAAGCTTAATGAAGATAAGTGAAATACTAAAAGAGTAAAAATGCATAAATGTATATTAATTTTTTTTAAAAAGATAATATTAATAGAATAATTAAGAAGTGTGATTGTCCTGGTCTGGTGACCAAAAAACTACCAAAACATGTAAAAATCCTGCACCAAAAAAAGAGAGACTCTGCTTAGTGTCACATTCTCCTCCTCTCTTTTAAACTGGAAAGAAGGATTCTTAAATTATCAGATTGCAGTGGAAGCTGTCCTCAGAAATACACTAAAATACCAGAAAGCTGAAAGAAACCCAGAATTTTCCTCTGCAACACACTGAAAGGCAGAGGATGGAAGGAAAGAAACAACTCCTGTCTTATTGCTGCTCTGATTACTATTTACATACCACTCAGCGAAGAATTTGTCATACTTGACACAAGTTGTGACTGCACCAGTGACAGTAATTGAAATACCAGCTGCTGATCCGTGAGCAAACCTGCTGCAGCGTGGGCTCTTTCTCCGCACGGTCACAGGTCCTGCCAGGAGCCAGCTCCACCACGACCTTCTCCTGGGGTCACAGCCTCTTTCAGGCACCCACCTGCTCCAGCATGGACTCCTCCAAGGGCTGCAGGTGGATCTTTGCTCCGCTGTGGGATCCCATGGGCTGCAGGGGCACAGCTGCCTCACCATGGGCTGCCCCCTGGGCTGCAGGGGAATCTCAGCTCTGGCACCTGCAGCACCTCCTGCCCCTCCTGCAGTGCCTTTGGTGCCTGCAGAGTTGCTCCTCTCACGTATTCCCACTCCTGTCCCTGACTGAAGGTGCTGCTGCGAGGTTTATTCCCCCTTCTTAAATCTGTTATCTCAGAAGTTCTACCACTGCCTTGGCCTGAGGCTTGTCTTGGAGCAGGCTCTGTGAAATTGGCATTTTCTCCATTAGATATGGGGAAAGCCTCCAGCAGCTCCCCACAGAAGCCACCCCAAAACCTTGCCCTGCAAACCTAATACATTCTCCAGCTCAAAACAGACACACTGGCAAAGCCATTGCCGACCTTGTGTTAAGGATATCTGTTCCCTTCTACACAGAACAGAGACAAACCGTAAGAATTGATGGGTTGCACTCTTTTTTTTCAAGAAATTTCTTGTTTCACAGATGCTAAGGTTCAAGAAAATAGCTTTGTATCAGTTTTTCAGGAAAAAAATAGATTTCTGTAGAATGCCTGAGAAGCTCCCACCACTGTCATATCACACTGAGGCAACCTCAGCTAAAGGCCTTGCCACTGCTCCATCTATAATTCTAAAGCACAGTATCACACGATTTCACAACTGGCTCTCATTATCTTCTACCACATAAAATCCTTGGGATGAATGTGCCATACTTAGTTAATTCAGTATTTTTTCCAGTTATGGAGAAATAAAGAACCTCTACATACCAGGTTAAGATTCCTTGGAATGTTTGAGAAGAGGATGCAAGTCTATAAATCATTTGAAAATGGACATGCACAGATGGTTTTAATTGACATGATTCATAGCAGAATATAAGAAAAAATATAGCAACTTTATTTTGGTCTACTGATTAACCCTCCTGCACAATCTCTGCATGCAACCAACTGACAAACTGTCCAGAAATACAAGTGCCTGACACCTTCCTGTCATTAATATTTTTAAAGGCAGACTCTACAGGGAAAAAAAAAAAAAAGTTTTCTAGAGAATCCATTTAGAAGAGTTCTATCTAATTTCAAAGCTACACCCAGAATTTTAGAAATGCTCTAGACACCACCTGGCTCTGAGAAATACCCTACTACTGGCACTTCTAAGATTGAAGTTCTGCTGAATGTTAAAGAAGCTCAGTACTTCCTATGAGTGTTTCTCACTTGACTCTCCCAGATGTGACTTTTAGGCACTGATGATTCCCAAAGCAGAGGGCTTGCTTTGCAAGACTTCTGAAAGATTCAGCCAAAAATATTTACCTGTTTCTAAGGAACAAACAGGGGGAAACATAGGATTCTTACTCCTGCTGAAAAAGAAAAATATTAATAAGCTTTCCTTGTTAATTTGGTTGTGAAACAAAGCCTTGCATTAGACAGGAAAGTTGTTCTGTGTAAATTATAGTGTTTCAACTACACCTGTAAAAATTGGTCTACACTTGGCCCACCCAGACTCTTACCAAAAAGAAAAAAAAAACTATTTAAGCAAGTCCAGCACAAACTGGAAGTTGGAATTGAACTGCTAATTTCCCTGAAGACTCCTCAGCTCACTGGAACATGCTGCTGAGCAAAACATTTCCTGCAATTAAAGAACTTGCAATGACACTTTTTAGTCTCCATGACACTTTGGCTTAAGTGTGAAGGAGGAAAGATGTGACTGGATGCACAGTTTGGAAGGGGGAGGATGGAGACCAGCTAGAGACCGGGAAGTGAAGGCATTTTGTAAGAGGAGTCAGGAGTGCAACTGGGCCTGCTTGGCCAGACACCAAGGATGAAAACAGATACAACAGGCAGGAGAAATTGCCCAGTGGAAATGTGTGGGAGCAGAGAAGGGAAGGCAAAGAAATGTTGATATGTCCTTTCTGGGACAGCCAATATAAGCAGCATAAAGCACAAGGTGGTGCAGGACCTTGCAGACAAGAGGAATTTCATATGGAAAGTTCAAGCCTTCTGGCAAAGTTGGGCTTAGGATACTTGAATATTTTAAAACTCAGCAAGAGAGGTAGAAAGAGAAGTAAATTTCTCCAGGGAAGACATAAATTGGATGGGACTAATTCTCCCTTCCAACCCAGCATCTTTTGTCCTGCTGTAGCCATGAACAGATATCTAGGGAAGCACAGAGTGGTATTTCCCCCAGTGCATGCACAATTTCCAATCAGATGGAAATTAGATGCCATCAAGACTTTTATTTTTCTTACTCAGTAAGTAAGAAAATGTTGGCTGCTCTCATCTGTGCCCAATATTCTATGTTTTCATATGGGTATTACAGACGAGCTTTCAAAAATAAATATTTCTAAGGGAAGGGAAGATAAATATCCTTCTGGAAAAGCTCTAGGAAGAGAAGATATTAAACGTTTTGCCCGGGTTCATAGAGTGAAGGAGCAAAGGAAGAGGTTGCTTTGAAAAGAGGAACAAGCAAACAAAGGGAACCTCCAAAGAGGAGAATAAGAAATTTTAATTTTGTGCCAGAAAATTCACTGAGAATATCAATGATGAGGCAAGGACAATTACTCAAAGACTAACAACTGTTTTCATTCTGCAGGTGAAATAGAGTCAGGGATAGCAGAGGAGCTAATAGGATAATAAACAAAGAGTGGATTGTAGAAAGCCTTTGGTGTGTTTGAGGGCACAAGAACTAATGTTAAAAAATTGAATATAAGACTCCAAAAATTTAAGATCCTTGAGTGTGCAGGTGTGTTTCCTTCTCTTTCTCTAAACTTATTTAGCTTCAATCAAGATGTGGGACAAGAGGATACTGGGGAGACCTTGAGAGTAACGAACCATTCAGCAAAGAGCAACATCATACAATGAGATTTCAAATAGAGGAGTTTTTGATGTGTTCAAAAAGCAAGATGAAGAAAGAGGGCGGTATTAGACACATTGAATCAAAACCTACTCAAACTGTTCTGCATTCCTGAACACCAGCCCTCACATCACCCCTGTGATCACACAGGACCATCATCTTAACAAGAAAAACCTTGAAAAAGTAGTGCTAAAAGCATTTGAATGGGCTCCAGGGAGCCAGTACAACAATTCTTAGAGAAAGCAGATCAAGCAAAACAACAAGATTATTACAGATTCCCTAAACAGCAATTAAATGTTAGCAGAATACCTCACAACTCTGAAAAAATAATGATCTCCAAAACAGGCAGCTTTTCACCAAAGGGCCACTTCAGATCTTCATCTGTTTTCAAAAGAGTTATGAACATTTTCCATCGCTGACACTGAGATCAGTCTTTGGTTCCAAGTGTAGGTCCAGAAGCCATTACACCAAATGACAAAAGCTGTCACACAAAAATTGCACTGGAATGCATATTCTGAGGGCCAAATTTAACATCATATATTTGGACAAAATATTCTGGAATATATTTCCAAGTTAACAGAAGAGAAATACATTTTTGAAAGGAGAGAAAACAAATTCCAAATGCAGCTTTTCTGGTATAAATATTTGTGGAAAAAACTCCAAGAGTTCATGAAGTTCATCTTAAGGAAATTTCAGTCCACTTAAGCTGCTGATCTAAAATTTTTTTAAAAACCAACAAACTTATTTTAAATAATTTAGAAAGAAAGACGGATGAAAGAAAATGGATGTAGCATTTCAGCTGATATTTTTACTGAAAAGGCCACTGTTTGGGGAACGACCTACAAAAGTGCAAAGCACTTTTGGACAGAGATCTTCCTCCACAAGAGCAAGTAGAATACTAATATGGAGGAGAATTGTGGGAACACACTGAAGTGAAAAGTTAACAATCCCTGGCACCTGGCATTTACAAGATCTATTAATACAGAAATTTTAAAGTGCATCATGTCCCTTTAAATCAGACCTGCAATTTTATATTAAACTCAGCGTACAACTTAAATCTACCACAGATCAAATTACATAAACTGTGTAACACATGCTTTATATTCATTTTTTCATTCTTGTTTAAGGTTTTACTCATTCCTAATCAAATGTTTATATGACTAAAATTTGGGCTAACTTGAAATTATGTGTTTTATTTGAATTTTTGAAAGCATGCAATGCCCATAGTTGTCCTGGCAGTATTTAAAAAACTGAAGTAATTAAAATATTTTCCAGTCCAATAGGGAAGAGAGCAGAGTTGAATGTACTGTATGGCAACGTTTTTCTACTGGAGGTACCGTGGTATCTGGCATTCAAAATTCACTGTTTTCCCATGCCACAGAGAAAACAATATTGATCCTTCAAGTGGGATTGTAAAATATAAATCAACACACATCAATAACAGATCATAAGAAAATAAAATCATCAGGACTATATCATGAAATAGATAATGCATTTGTATTTATTTTCTGCAAGAAAAGTAATTAAATGGAATAAGAGGAATTGAATAGATTTCATGGTTTTAAAAAGTGAAATCAAGGAAGTTTGCTAGCATGAGGATTCAATCAGAATTTAAAGGAAATGTATCAAGGGAGAAGAATCTGTGCACGTGTCTGTCAGGATAGCTGTTAATCCACTTTCCATGCTCCAGACTAATTGAGTTTGTACCCCAACTTTAAACCTCTGAACAGTCCTGCTACACTTACAGCTACCTGGACCACACCACTGAGCTCTTCTAGGTGTTGTTCTCATCCCACCATTGTTTGAAACAAATTTAGTTCAGTGGCAAACATAAAATTCCAAGAAATTATTATTTTTAGAGACAGTTCCCTCTCTGAGTGTAAATGAAAGCTAGTAAAAGACAGATTATGTTGCAATCATACAAAAATATCAGTAAGTTATAGCTGTCCTATGCTCTTTCCAAAGATGGTATGAGGGTATTGGAAATAAACTGATAAATGTATCGCGTCATTTCAGCAGATAGAAGACCTTATCCCCCTTGCCAAAGTCAGTAACTATGTGGCATTTATAGATCAGTGCTCACGGTATATGCCTGCAATCCCATGAGGGTAGCAAAGAAAAAACAGAAGCTTTGAAGCTGTGAAGTTCAAATCCAGACTTTGCCCAAATTTAAGGATAGCTGAAGCCAGATATTGTTTCAACACAATAGAAGGTTTGGAGCCAGCTGCAAATTTTGTCTATATAAATGACTGTTTCTGAAATTCAAGCATGTTCATGAGCTAAGCTTGGTTCAAGCCATGAGCAAGATATGCACTAGTCACAAAAGTTCAGAAATTACTTTGGGCCCAAAGTCTGGGTCAAAGCTTTCTTGATCCAAAGTGTGCAAAAACTAACACTAATTTTTGTCTTTGGTGCAGCTAATCCAAAATAAAAACATACACTTTGGACAAACGTGAATATTTTGGGTTTCTTTCGTAAAAGTGCACAATTGCAATGTAAAAATTAACAGCGTGGCAGACTCCACAACAGTCCTTAGAAAACTGCTCTAATGCTAACTAAAAATGTGCATTTCCTCTCTAATCTAGATTTATCCAGGTATCAACTTGCAGTCATTGGGTCTTCTGACAGCTTTCTCAGCTAGACTGGTGGCCCAAATTTTCAAGTTTTATTCACCTTAGAAGTACGCATCAGCACAGACAGAAGTAACATTAAGTGTCTCATAGTCAGGTAAAACACTGAAAGTATAAAGTGCTCATGTTTCCTAACCCTTCCTTGATCCTGACATTTGTTTTCTGATCAACTTTTGACCATCCAACTTGAATTTGTGATGTTGAGGCAGATTAACCCAAAAGCCACTGCATCAAGACCCTGGGATTCCTTTGCTTGTTTGTATATGGATCATATCTGCTCTTTTGGCCACAGCAGTAGTCCAGAAGGTAGCAATCAGGTATTATCCACTTTGATTCCCAATTCTTTATTTACACTTTCCAAGCTGGAGAGAGACCCTTCTCCTGTAATTAGAGCTGTCGCCTTGGCTAGAGGATGTAAGAGGTATTTGGCCACATTCAGACACACTATTTGCTGTATCCAAATGACCAGATGATCTAGATTTTCCTTTCTCATTAATCACTGCCCAGACTTCATGCCACTATTACGCCATCAGTAAAGCTTTTAAATTTCACTCCAGCAGGTTAATGTGGATAAATGTGAAACACAATGTTAATGTCAATGAACTAAGCCTAATACCTTTCACAGATAAGATCCTGTTTATGGCTGTGGAGGAAGATGGTATTTTCACCAGAATGAGGACAACAACATGACCTTAGAAACTTTTTAAAAGCTCCAAAGTCCTTAAGCAATACAGTCTGCCAAGTTCTAAGGTCAGAGTCTGTCACTGAGGAGAAGATATGGAACAAGGCAGGCACTGAGAATTTTGCGCATTTCTCCGGTTACTTTGTCAATGTTCCAATTCTCCTTTTCCAACCCTCCATCCAACATTATGGGTCGAAACCATCTGAAGGAATGAGTTGGAAAAGTCTGAAGGATAACTTGAAACTCTTCTTGCCCTCTGGAAAATTCTGAAATCCCTCCTATTTAATTACAACACAGCTTGTATAACACTTTGGCTGCCTTTCCTCCTCTGCTTTGTTTTGTTTGCGTTACTAAGAATATTTGCATGAAAACAGGATATTTGTTTATTAAGAGCTCATCATCTCCTGCTGTGTATTCTCCAGTTTAAGTCATATTCCTTAACATTTATTAGCAAAAGGAGACCATAAATCCTGTTTCCTGTAAAAGTGCCTAATAAAAAAATGAGCAAAGAAACTAAAGTGGAGAGATTCAGGAAGAAAGAAAGACTAAGTGAGAAGGGGAGACTACATGATAGAAGGTGTAACTTGTGTTTCCCAGGAGAAATGGCCTAAAACGTTCTCCATGACGTGTGAACTTTTCTTTAGCAGTCCTTATCCACCCTTCCATTTCCAAGCAGGCATTTCCCCAACTGTGCAGACACACATAAAAATTCTATCTTGCCATCACAAGACAAGTCAGTAAGTCCCCCTCGCCCCTTTTAGTTCTCCAGATTTTCTCAACAAAGAATGACAGCCTACAGGAGGAACACGCAACATGGAAAAGAAGGATTCACACAGCTGGGACCATGGATATGGATATGGAACATGGATATGGAAGAGCATAAGATCTAAGTGCTTGCCAAGAAAGGACTAAGCAAACCTCAAGTGCAATCTTAGGTTTAGCTCCATACTGTCTTCTCATTTATCATTTTCCTTCAAAATATGGTTTGCATTTCCAAGATGTACTAGATTGATAGATTCCCACATGACTGAACATGTTTACAGTTCTGCAGGCTTTTTTTAGCTCTAAAATCTGCAAAAATCTACAAGCAGTTGGCTAGAGAAAATGAGCAAGGAATTATTCTGAAGTGTTAAGCAAAAGTCCAAAGCGTTAACATACATAACACACACCCTAAGGACTTCTACCTCTCCTTGGCAGGATAAAAATGGAGACTACATAGAGTCATTAACCATTTTCAGGGCTATACATTTACATGTGGGGACATTTTTG
The DNA here is from genome assembly GCA_013400915.1 of Pardalotus punctatus. Taxonomy (NCBI): domain Eukaryota; kingdom Metazoa; phylum Chordata; class Aves; order Passeriformes; family Pardalotidae; genus Pardalotus; species Pardalotus punctatus. The sequence goes on from VZTX01020666.1 coordinate 165,649, forward strand.
TTTCAAATAGGTATCTAGGAATAAGGAATAAGGAATAAGGAATAGAAATAAGAAAAATATGTAAGAAAAGGACTGGGAATGATTCACAGCATACAGTGCAACCAGTACATGATCATCTCTTCAGAGCTGTTATGCAAACAGAAATCTAAAACCAGAATAAATATTGCCTTTTCAAAACTGGGTGATGAGCTTTGTAGGGTTTTAAAATGCATCTATCTAGGCTGGTCCCAGCTAGTATAAAGGCAAGGACTCATTTACTTAATAGAACTATTTTAAATGCTATCTGAGAATGAATTATTTTTATTGGTTTCACAAGAAACTGGCATGTCCATTGTATCCTTTCTCTTTCCTTTATCTTTCTTGAAACATTACTTTGTTTTGCCTAAAGCTAAATTCAAGCTCATCTGTCATTCTAGACCCAAACCACATATTTTCATTGAGGTAGGGATGAATTCTGCAGTTACATCAAATTTCTCCTCAATATATGAAAGTTTCACATACACAAAGTGAGTCCTAAAATTCCCTGGTACAGGGAGCTTGACAAGAGAAAACAACAAACTTGGTGGTTCCCTATCAGCCCAGATATATCAGTGACATTCGTGGCACCTGTTTCCATGTGATGTTTCTTAGATTCTCAGGTCTGTCCAAAGTGTTATGATGGACCTAATTCCAGGTTAAGGTGCTGTCTCTCGCAATATCCAGTACCAAATGCAAAAAAACTTGTGTTAGAAAAATATGAATAAACCCACTGCATGGAAAAGTCAATTAAGATAAAAAGAACAGGCTAAGTGCCTGTAATACACCTGAAATATCTAGATGTACTGCCACAGCTGTATATACATAAATACATACTAAAAGAAATCCATATGGAACACACATACAACTACAATCCATGGTCCAGATATTTGGTTTGGTAGTACCCACTATTCAGCACCACACCCATTTCTTCTGTCATGTTCAGTTAATCAAAAGTTTGTGCTGTGACACAAATCTCTTGTGTGGGAGAGCTGATCTCCCAGACAGGGAGACAGCACCTGGGATGAACTGCCTTTAGGAAACCCAAATAAATGGACACAGAAAGTGTTGCAGGGAATTCCAGGAGCTACCCCAGTAGAGGCAGCTGGGTCAAGACCATGCTCTTATTTTACAGCTTGCAAAAAGCACCAGGGACACCTTCTCTTATTCCATTTGCCTCCTTCAGGAGGGCTGAGGACAAGACCTCTAATGACAGTTTCTTACCTTTAGTAGTCCTTCCATTCTCACTAGGACACAGACAGAGAGGTATAGGCTGAAATATAGATTGCTCAAATTTTAATCAGAGACTTGATTACCTGCCAAACCATCCCAGAATTGGTAAGGAATCAAAAGGTCTTAAATCATGTTTTAGACACCAGCTATAAATCATTTGGACTTTACATTTATAATAAACTAGATGCTTTATATTTTCATATATAAAACTCCATCAGTAACAACTCAAGCCAAATGCTCGCTAAAAGCAAATTATTCCCATGACTAGAAGTGCAGATTCTTAAAATGTAGTTGAACAGAACTTGAACAAAAGAAGTCATAGCACTATTCCAAAATCGTAACTGGCAAATTTTAGAAGAAAAAACCCCAACTTGTTTGTCTCAGATACCTGCTTTGAGACTCCTAATTCCATATTTATACTACTAAAATACAGTGTACTGAGTTTCAGAAGCAACAAGACTCTACAAGTTCATCTGCACACAGAGATCTGAAGCTCTCCAATAATCATCATTTAGGATAATTTCAGCTTTAGAGCTCTTGCTATTTTCCATTGCAAGAATATAAAGTGCTAACTATTACATCTAATGCATCTTGTTGGGAATTTGGGACCCGCATCTCTTATGTTAAATAATATTTGTATGTTCCATGTTGGAGTCACCTACACATCAGCCTTGGGCCAGAATGAGGAGAAATTTAAAAAATGTTTAAAGAGATCCCAGTTCTCAAGCCATTTACTTTACAATCCTGAATATTTTCCCATTACTTGACTCCAGCAAAAGAAAGCCAACATGGCTCATGGAGGCATGGAAATAGGCACCATATTTTATTTCAGAAAGAAGAGCAACCATTATAACCAGAGAAAAGAGATTCCTTTGCATTGTGACACAAGTGGCACAGATTACATCTATGACATAGGCCAAGATGGAAGGACACATATTTTGCCACACTCTCTACATCAGCATCTTCAGTATTTTAAGACCAGAACTTACAGCAAGATCTGCCTGTGCAGACTCCCACTCCTGTGTGGCATCTCATGAAGTTCAATGGAACTGTGCATGGTTCCACTATTTAGAAACACTATTCCAGTGTCTAGAGTGTTTTTCTCTTGAACAATATCTAATCAAGGTGTACACGTATGTCTCGGATCAGATTCCACCAGAAAAAATCACTTAAATATTTACTGGAGAGCAGAGTAACTTTGATTTTATATTTTTCTACAGGTTTCTTTCTTGTGTCTTGCAAACCAGGGGCAAAATAGAGATAAAGCTGAGGGATTTTCCTTAAGATTGATTTTCCTCTTCGAGACAGCTTCAAGCTTCTTAATAATTCAAAATCATATTAGAAAAGAAGGGAATACATATCCCAAACTCGGAGTAGAAATAAGCAACCTCAAAGTTGAAACTAGAGCTCTCTAAAAGCAACTTTTATTACGGATAAGCATGTACAACCAACAGAAAGACTTCTCAAGGTAAAAATTTGCTGCTGAGGACCCAAAGTCCACACACTAAGCACCTGAGGGGCAGAACTAGAGGTCTTGCTGGCTTTTTTTTGTTTGGCTGGTTATTTGTTAAACTTTGGACCAGTCAGGTTCCATGGTCTAAAAGCCCTACAGCAGCTGGAATGCATTAGCTGCAATGCTGGAGTGTAGCTTCCAGAATAGTTTCATCGGAAAGGAATCTTGTTCACCTGCTCCAAGACCTTTTGCCAATGCATATCAAAACAAGGTAAGTGTGGACAACTGGTAGAGAGTCTCCAAAAGTCGTAAGCTGGACTAAAAATGCAGGTAGATGTTCCCTGTGCATACACCTTGCAGCATGGAGACTGGCAGAGATCAATGACCCACAGCGTTTCACAGGGACAATGCCATCATTGATATGGGCTTCCTGTTTAAAAGAAAACTAATAAATCATATGACTAGAAAATTAAGATATTATTCCTCCCCTATAATGCAGATTTTCCATATACCAATTTTTCTGGCTTCACCAGGCCTGCTATGTAAATGTATATGGAAATTAGAGATAGCCAAGCAACTATGAAACATATAAACTGGTCAGTTCCATAATCCTTCTGTTACTTTATGATCACATTATGGAAAAGTCTAAGAAATCTTATCCTAAGTGTATCCTCTACTGTTTCCTTTCAACCTTCCTTGCAAACCACTCACATTGGCTCCAGTGTCATGGCAGGAGATGATACTTTCACCTTGATTTATTTACCCTACTCAGGAAAAAAGAAACCTAATTAAAAAAATCTTCATATTCAAGCAATCTGACATAATGAAGTAGATTGTCTCCTTGTAGGTGTTAGTATGTAAAGGCAAAGGTAACAATGACTTTTTTTTTTTTTAAATTAAAGGAAAACTGAAAATGTCTACATACACCCTTTCCTGTAAAATCTATCCATCTGCTCAAGATCCTGATGCAGTAACACAATATGTCTGCAGCTTTCATAGTTATGAATAAATGCATCTTAAAACACAATACTGCAAAACCCATTCCTCCTCCATTTGCCTGCCAAATTCAGAGTTCAAAAATCTCTGACCCGGGTCCTATAATCAGTTTCTGGCCCTCTTGCCTCCCTCGGGAGCCTGGAAGGTGGAGGGAGCTGGCTGTGGCCAGCCCTGCTCCCTGGAGTGCCCTCACTGGCACACGTGGACCAGATCCAGAAACACGCTGTGCTTCCCACTGCCAGCTCTGACAAAGGAAGAGGTGCTGGAGGAAACAGAAGACACGGGAGGGTCGTGGCCAAGGCAGCAGAGCTGAGGCAGGGGATCCCCTTGGAGGACTGGCATGAATCTGCACAGATCAAACCTGCCGTGAATTTTGTTTGCTAAGGGAGAATCACAGGCAGTAATGATGTCAAAATCACCTTATCAAAAGAGCACATTCAACCTGTCATGCTATGGTCAAAGATATCCCCTAAATACAACATCAACAGCTTAACAGGTATGAAAGCCTGAATGTTATTTTCAACAGACTTTATTATAACAAAAGGAACAATTGCAGCAAGTAGAGTCTTGAATCCTTGAAATGGAAAAAGGAAAAAAAAGAAACAAAAACTAACTGGATTTTATTTGTTTGTGAGCTGGTCCCAGATGAAAAACAATGTAACTCACTGCTCTTACAAAGAGACAAGGACTGTGGTCTTTGCTGCCTGGGGCTGCAATGCAAGTTAGTGGAACTCTCTTGAAACTCTTCTTTAGTTATGTCATGATTGCTTAATTTAGATTTGGCCTAGCCAGTGACACTTCTGTACATTACTTCATGGTTCATAGCTGTGTAGCAAGGTAAATGTATGGCAAGATTCTTTATTTGATGTTTAATAACAACACACCTTGTGACTATCACAGCATTAAAGCAGCTGCTCTAACAAGAAACACCTTTAAGTTTGGAAGGCTTTTAGCTGAGTCCAATTTGTTTACCCCTGATAAATTATTTCTGATTTGTTACTTAGTTTGGGTTATAGAGTTATCAGCTCTTCATGAAAGGGCTAACCCCCTAAACCTGCTATTTTTCAAGGGGGCAGGGGTATTTCATTATTGTATTCCACTTCATTCCCTTTTGTTTAATTTTTTGTCCTGGTAGAAGACGCTGCCAAATATTTCAAAGCCCTTCTTGGCAAGTAATAAAATAATTTGGACAGAGTATACTGCAATTAGAATTCTTTGGCAGGTTTCATATTTTGGATGCCGATGAGAAGAGTATCAGTTTTAGCGTACTTGACCAGTTCATTATTTCAGATAATTTCCTGCCATACAACACCACTGCTACAGATTGTGTTTGGTTGAAAAAACAACAAGGAAACACATCCTAATTTCTGGTTTTTTGAGTGCAGATGATGATAAATAAATTGTTTTCTCTCCCCCATCTGTCATTCACTCTAACTTAACTCAAAAAGTCTTATTTCTCTCCTTAACATTGTGTATCCAAAAACTGTTTTTTACACTCCAGAATGTAATATCATGTCACTTATTATACAAGAAAAGGTTGTAAAACACACGGAGGAACACATTTGCATTGCTAATATTAGGGGCCAAATTCAATTATTCCCTCTTTTGCTTGGCTTTGGCACCACAAAAATCTATGTACATTTCAATAAGACAATTTTTGTGTTTGTTCTTTGGGGGGTGGAGGGCTTTAGACAGGGGTTGTGACCTTCTGCACTTTTCTGCACACCAGAAGTCATAGGGTTTTATTGGATCCAGTTCTAAATTTGTGTCAGCACTTCCTTTATAAATCCTTATTTTGATATGGATTATAAACTGTTCATAAAAAAATTCATCTCAGACACTAAAAGTCTATTTTGTTGGGATGGAGAGTGTTAATCACCAAACTTGATGATTTGGTATGTCTAGACCCTAAGATTACAAACAAAACACACCTTGTGAGAGTTCAGAAATACTTTTTACCAGTCCGAGATTTATTCTCTGTATGCTTTACAGTTTAAGTATCAGGCAAGCTGTTTGCCGGAGTTTTTATTCTCCCTACACAGTTTTTCCAATAAAAATTTCTAATGAAACCATCAGTGACTGGCCACAATGCAAGACATGCCATAATGCACGTTTCTCCCCCTGCTAGGAGAAGTCCTAGAGGTTGGTGTAATTTCTTCCTCACAGAGTTATCACCTTCTGAGAAAAAAACTCATAAAACAAAATCAGAGAGCACTGAGGCAGAAAAAGGGTCAAGATCCATGTCCTCATTGTCAGGGAGAGTTGTTTTTCTTAAACTTTCTGTCTACATTGTGACATTTCACAATAAAATAGAATTACATTTTTTTACCTGTCACTATAGACAACATTGCTCAAGGATCAGCACCTGGCTTGCCAGCATCCTCAGTTCTCCAGCTCCGTCTCCAACATATGTCATGATTCTTTCTTCCAATGGATTTGTATCGCATAGACCTGTAGCTTTCCCCCTCCCTTCTTTGTTCTCCTGTCCTCAGAAAACATGCATCTGCTTTGGGAAGGCAAGAATTGGTCTGTTAACACCATAACCAGTGATTTCTTCAAAACTGCTTCATTGCCAATGATCTCACATTGCAGGGTAACCTAAGGAAGCGAGCTGGACTTTCACAGCGCACGTGTCCTCGATCACAGGGTAGCTGTGCTGTTTGTCTATCTGTCCTCCACACATTTTTAAGCACCATTAATGTGTTCAAGGAAAATGCACACAGCCCTCACTGTGAGCTGTGTATTCCCTACTCACTAAAATGTGTTCGACTGACAACACAGCAAAACACATAAATTGTGTGCAACAGCTCCAGGAATGATCAGCTGCCTCTGAGAGGCCTCAAAGAGAAGGACAACAGGCACATCAGCAATTTGTAAAGTTCAAAGCTAATAATAACTTCATGGAAAATGTATGGAGAGCTGACACTGATAAGAACACACTTTTATAAGAAACGAGAAGAGAAACCCACAAGAATTCATAGCACTGTTCACAGAATTGCACTGAGTTTAGCATTTTGGAAGCACCACACTGGAGTTCCACGTTGCAGGGAGAGCCATTTGTGTGGCCCCTGCTGGTGGTGTTTTCACAATTCTGGTAATTAATTTGATATGAGCGTTCCTGGCAGTGTTGGTGGCTGAGTACTGCAGAAGCTGGATAACACTTCACTGATGATTTGCAGAAACCCATGTATGTTTATATCTTCAGCAGACCATCAAATCCACAAAACGCTTTGGTCAGTTTAATAATTATCCGGGAAGTAAAGTAGTGCTGCCATTATCAAGATGCTAGCCTCTGCCTAATGATTTAAACCAGCTTTCATTCTTTGGGGTGACAGATGTGCTCAAACATTATGCAGAATACATTACTTCTATAATGGGATTGTGACTTGTTATTGATCGCCATCACTTTCATCACCACATTCTCATCAGCTATTTATGTCACTCTCAATAACTAGTCACATGTATGTGTATCTGAGTGGCTACATGAAGACTTTCAAGAAAACTTGTGAATCTCACTCATTATATTCTGCTTTCTGTCTCATTAACTTTATTTTACATTATTTGCTTCTTAAAGTAAAGCAAAGTTGGGGGGGTTTTTTTGTGTTGTTGAATTTAACACCTTCGTTAAAACTCGCATAACTGTTGACCTTCTGTAAGGGAGTGTTTTCCCTCAACAGCATTCAGATCTCAGAGAGTTGGTGGAATCTTACATTTCAAATTAGTGTCATCACATAGAATCAGTAGGGAAAAAAATCCATGTATTTACAGTAGCTACACTCAAAAGAATCAAAGTTTAAATATGCATGAACATAATTGCGACATTTCTCACTGAAAATACCAACCCTAGTTAGACCCCATGGAACACAGAGAACAGAAAAATGCAATACAAAAGAATGTCAAATGAATTGCATAACTTCCGTGCATGTCTTCAGCTTTCTTGTTTAAATGAGGATAAGCCAGGCTGTTAACAGAATCCATGAGATTTACCCGTCCCATACCTGCAAGGAACTGGGCCTCTCTTTACATAACTTCAGCTCCTGATGTTTTACTTTTTCCTGCTTGTAATATGTTGATAGAAAAATAAACAGAGCTGGAACTGCAGAATTTTTCAAAGTTTTTCCTTTTTTCTTCAGTTTTCCTTAAATCCAAGGCCAAATCTGTGATTAAAATAAAACAATTATACAAACCCCTCTGTATTTTCCTAAAGAAAAGACAACCCTCATACATACTAATGACAACTGGAAATATAAATCCCAAACAATGGTGCATTCCCCAAAAAGATTAATTTTCCGGGAGACTGAAGAAGGAGTCAAAACTGCAGCTTCCTCTCCTAAATGAAGGAAAAACTTGCTTTTCCTTTGTTTTATTTCATAAGCATGTAAATGAACAGAGGTAATTTCTAGTGCTCACTTCATGCTTCAAGGAAAAGAATTTTCCTCTGCACAGAGTATTGCACACTTAGCATACTGAATATAGCAAAGCTTCATGATCTTAATAAAGACAATTACATGTAATTGTATATAATATATAATGAGAGAGAATGTCAACTGTATCATGGCCTGCTAAACCAAACACACAAGGCTTCACATATTTTAGCATCTTTCAGACAACTGTATCATGACATTGCTGCTAAATTATACTGAAGTTACACTGTGAGATGTACAAAGAAATGAACTAAACGCTGGTGCACTGAACTCCGTGACATCAGGAAAATCTGGCATCAAAGCCATGCTGGCTCAAAAACAAACTTTCAAATTGAAAAGGGAGGATACAAGATTAGTCATCCTCTGTAATTAGGATGATGATGCAGTCTACTGTAGATGACCTTCACTAAGTCACCGTAATTGTGAAACATTCTGACTTTATCTAAAAAAAGCATATAATTCTGGCCATAAAACTGTCTTTCCCAGGAATAACTTTTATTTCTGCCCCAGATGAGTATTTTTGGATGGAATCTGTTTCAGTTTTCAAGTCTAGAAGGAGTCGGTTCAACCTGGTCCTTATTCTACCCACTGGATAATACCATTCTGCATTTTTAGGGTGAGATTGAGGCACTTTAGTGAAGTTATACCACAGCATAACATGTTTCCTCCTGTCTCCAGTCTCAAATCATGATCTGCCTCTCTTGCACTTTAACACAACAGGATCCTATCTCAACCCTTCAAGAATGAACATAGATGACATTTCCCTCCACTGGGCTCCATTTTCCAGCTAGTTTGTCCCTCATAGTCTCTCTCTACACTGTCTAGAACACGAACGTGCTGCTCCAGTGCAGGTCCCCTCCCTCATCCTTCCTGCAGAAGGAGAAGCATGCTGCAGAAGGCAGAAGAAACGCACATGGTGTCCACAGGGTGCAGGGATTTGCCACCTCCTTCACTCCTGAGGGAGCCTAGCCCAGGGCCAGACTTGCATGCGAGTGATTTGTACGCATTTATGCAGCACCAGACCTCTGTGGCAAAGGGCCAAACATAGCTGTGTCTCACTCCAGACTCCATACAGGCTGTGGTATCAAACCCACTGACACTGTTTAAGAGGGTACATGTTAAAAGGTCCAAAGAGAAATGTAAAGTAAAACGTGTGGCCTCCGTATGCAATTCTGTTCCCCAAACAGGCAAGGATGTAAATCTCTGGTTTCTCAGCAGTTGAAAGGAATGGCCCAGGATCAGGAACCTGAAGTCCACTTCATCTCAATGCCTGCTATTTTCCACTGGCTGGCTGTAAGTCTTCAAAAAACACCTCACACTTGACAGGGATTAATTGGAGATTAGTCTTTCTGACCTGAGACAGAACTTCAGAGAAATACTGACTAATATCCCCTGTAGCTGCAACAGACTAACACAAAACTGCAGACCTTGGAAAAAAAAAGCCTCAGCAGAGTAGAAGAAAAACTACAGAATGCTCTTCAGTAGATCCTCTCTAGGATGGGGTATTCATCTAGCCAGGCTCTTCAATAAACATTGTTGATTCGGTAACCACAGTCGGTCCAGTTCCAGGAGTTGCCACCCCACTGGTGAAGAAAGTAAAATTTGCCAAGTATACTCCAGATTGCCTTTCTGTAAAAGGATGTACCCTACCTGTTAATACAAGTAACCTACAAAATTCCCTTTCCAAAACACTGGATATACTGGCTTCTGCTGAACAGGGAGTAAGAAAGCATTTTATTCCATTCTCATGGGAGTAGAAGGAGGCTGAAGCAGTTTGGGCATTTCTCAGGCCAGATTCTAGATAAAAGAAAAAGAAAAAGGAAATCGGTATCTTTATGCTCCTCTGTCTCCTCAGTCTATTGTACGCTCTGCCATAACACAAGCATCCTGCAGAGCGCTTTTCTGCCCTGATAAAGAGAACCTGTCTGTGACACATACACAGAAATGCTTGGGCCAGTTAGCAATTCCTGGAGTTACCCCATTTTCGGGGTGTTTATGGATTCTGGATGGCAGGTTGGCATCAGCTAGAGCCAGTTGAAGTAAACTGAGCTAAGAATTTCCTCTAGAAGAATGAAAAATGAGTAATCTCATGGCACAGAGTCCGGGGGCCCAAAGCATTCTTCTATAGGATCTCTGCTCCATTTTGGCCCTGTCCTGACCAGGGCTCGTGTTTGACTGTTGAGTTGAAAAAGCCCTGTAATTGTAAGCCTGAGCAACAGATGAGTTTATTTGATTTACACCATATGATGAAAAGACACTGAGCCAGATTAGATAGCTTAGTTTACAAACAATAAATGAGGTCATTTGACCCAGAAATCTTTGCTTAAATGTTTCCCTAAGTAAAACATATGGAATACACACATATACATATAAAACACAAAAAAATGCTTCCCCATGTGTTGTCAAAGGTGTTTCACAAATATGCACTTTTTCTCCACACAAATGCCATATTCATCTGAGCTCACATAAATAAAATTGGTTGTACTGTTTGAAAGGTACCTGGGGGTGTCTGTGGGGCTGGTGGTTCTTTTGTAATTTCTACAGGTGTATTTCGAGCGTAACTGTTTGCAAGTCTGTTTAGCCTGAATATAATTGTATTCAATCAGACAAACTTCTGAAAAATGCAGAGAATAGAAGTTCTTTCCACATTTGGAGGAAATCATGAGGTTTTTTTACCTTATAAGAAAACAGCCCATCTGAAGCTTCTTTCGGGAGTTTGTATTTGTCTTCCAGTGTTCCTCCCTGAGAGAACATCCAGAACTAGAGAACAGCTCTGAATGATGTTTATGAATTATCTGAGAGCACACTGCAAGCTATTACAATTTTTACTATCTGAAATGATTTAATGGTCACCCACAAATTGTGCAACTGCTTACCTAATATACATCATGTGACTTTGTCTTCCTTGATTAGATTACGTAAATCTGAGCCAGGAACTCAAAATGTGCTTTTCATGAGTGTTCTTATGAACAAAAAGGTACTTTCACTAATATTCACAGAAGGAAAATAAAAGCCCCAGGTCAGGAAATCACTAAAGCATGTGTTTAATTCCTCCCCTCCTTAAGAAAGGAGTTACGCTGACACTTAAGTTGCATTGCTTAACTGCTGTCTGAATGCTTTTCTGAACCAGAATCAACAAAGAGGAAGCCACAGTTCAGTCATCTTTAAACACTAAAAATGGTTTACAGGGAATAAAGTCTTCTCATTTATTGCAGCAGCCATGCCCTTTTAAAAGTTACTAATTTTGTATTTTTCTAATCCCCCTATTCAGTTAATATTGGCTTTCAGCCCTCTGTCCTTAAATTCTTGTGCCCTCATGTGATTGAAACATGCTTAATAGGATAGCCTCCATATGTCCTATTAGACAAAATTTGTGTTTTAAAGCTAGATCCAAGAGTAATTGAAGTTAATGGAAAGATTTAATTGTTTTCAATGAGAGCTGGATGAAGAACTGATAGTTTAACTCTGGACACTCTCTTTTGAACATTCTCACCAAGGTGCTGATCCAACTCCCAGTGAAGTCAATAGAAGGATTTGTGTTGGGATTTGGATAATAACTCTGTTCTTCTTGGAGTCAAATCCCCTTTGTCAATATGCACACGCACAAATACAGAGATATAAATGAAAACAAATGTTTGGCAACTTGTGACAGAAAGTCCAAATCTGTATCTGTGTATTTGGGCCAAACCAAAATTGTTACGCTTGACAAAAACATCATTATGCTGATCTGGTTTTGGTTTTTGCTTACTAGTAATTGTTTGGTGAGTATAAATCTAACTTCTCATATTTTATTTTTTTGCATAAGTGTATTCTACTGTCACTGTAGACAGTAAAATGAGAGGGATTTCTATGTAAAACTCTCCATTCAGACTTGTCATAACTTTGAAAAACATAATCCTCTCAGACCAGAACTTTCCATGCTTGGTCTCCATCAACAGCAATTCTGTTTTTGCCAAGTATGAAAGAGTTTGCTTCAGCTCCTTCTTAGTTTCCAAAATACAAAAGGTTTCTCATTTAGGATCGATCCTACACTCAAAACAAAAGGGATGTGGGCTGGATTCCCAGAGGTGCGGTGCTCTCGCAGTTCTCATTGGCTTTAGTGTTTCTAAAATCAGCTTCTGTGTTTTTAAAACAAGAATTCCAAGCGGATGAGGGAATACTGCCTTAGACACAGTGAGCCAAGCAGAGCCTTGGCTAGCAGAGCTGTGGGGAGCAGGGATGTTGCTGGCTGCTTCATCTGCTGAGAGTGTGCGGTACGAGCCACGCATCTGCGGTGCTCTGAGCTCGCCGAGCCGTGCTCCTGGTGGCACACAAGGACAAGCACAAGGTCGACATCGGGGGGAAGATGAAGGGATGGGAATTCTTGCAAACCTTTGCAGACCTGGGTGCTCAAAACAACTGAAGCAGCCTTTTCTGCCGCATGGATAATCAATTTCCCAATTTATGCCGATAACAACTCAGGCCGTTCCATGCCCTTAAACAGACTGATCTTTAAGACTGATGGACAAAACAGCTGGTTCGGCCCCGAGCACCTTTTCTACAATGGTGCACGCACTCTGCTATTTTAGGCTAAGACGGTCCCTCCTGTGTTGTGTTATTCCTCCAAGTACCAGCTCAGGATTACTCCTCAAACATTGAGGCCATCCTGCAGTTACTTAGATTGTGCTCTCCAAGACACTGTGTTCTTGTAATTTTCACTGCATGAAGAATCAGATTACCTATCTCACGATAGTTCTCAGTATTAAGTGGCCACATTTAAAGTACATCCATAACCCCTTATGATAAGGATATGAGAAATACATAGATACTGAAAAGCAGTATCTAAACTCTGAAGATGAGTGAACGAGGACGAAAAAATTCAAGTGAGACTGGCATAGTCAGAATCAAATGCCTATAGTATGAAAAAATCTGTTTAAATTAATTCATCATTAACATAACACAGAAAAGTTTCTGGCTATTTTTTCTCTGGCTGACATAGGCATAAAATAGACCCTCAACCAGCCTATTTGTTGCAGCAAGAGGGCTTGGGTTATTTTCTATGTGTTTTGCCTGTGTTTGTTTTTAAACAAAGCCAAAAGACTGTAGAGTCTGGAAAATCTTTGAAATAGTAATTACCAAAGTGTAAAGTTGCAATAAGAATTCCAAATTATGTTAACACTATTTGGTAAAGGGATACTAAAAGGAACTAAAGTGATTGACAATCAAACCCATGACTTGAGAGTAGAAAAATCAGAGTCAAGAGAAAGAATTCCACCTTCATGGACAAATATAGGATAGGACAGTTCAGTAGGAAAGGACCTACAATGACCAACTGCATGTGTGATAGGTCCAGCTGCAAAGGTGGTAGTGATTTGAAACCATCTGCATCTTAAGACAGAAAATAACACAGATCATAACCAAATCCTGTAGTTTGAGTAGCTACTTATAATTTATGGAAGAAAATTGGGTCCCTAAAATAGTTCATCAGCCTGCTGTGGTGTTTATCCAAGCTTTTGCTTGTTTTATAGACCTTTCTACTGCTTTTAATGACATAAAGAAAACAAATTAAAATAAAGGAAAACGTTCCCTAGCAATAAATAGGCTGTGAATTACAGAACAGCAGTAGCGACTTTTGAAGGCTAGAATGGCAAATGCACACAAGCTCTAACAGCCCCAGGGGTTGACAGATGCCAAAATTTCTGGATTATCTGTTCATTCATCTCCAGGCTGGTACTGACAACAGCTCTTCTCTAAAGGGGAGGCTCCATATTGTGCTAACATCCACATCAGATGACTGAAATCCCACCAGGACTTCTGTGCCACACATTTTTTAGACTGAAGATCAGAGAATGATTTTAAGGCATTTCTCCAATACCTGATTCACAAAAGGCAGCAAAAACATGGAAGAAACAAGGGACACCCTTTCAAATACATCTCTAAATTGAGTTATTAAAGTTGTGCTCAGCTTTGTAGTTTTTCCAGACCGATCACTTATCTCAAAAAGCCAAAAATATATAATTGAGGGAAAATAAAAGGAAAGTATTTCCCAGAACTGTTCTTCTGGGAAGAACAAGTTACCATTGTAAAGAAAATTTACATTTTACGTTTCTCAAATCTTAATTAACTTGGTCACCTGTTAGGAAGCTCCCTAACATCTGAATCAGGTGGGTAACTTTAGCCTAACTCCTAATTTAAGTCTGAAAACTGTTTTCTGTACCCACTGCGCATTACAAGTGAACTCAAAACCAGGTATTAGAACTCAATATATTTCTTGAGGAACCAGCAGTGTTCTTTGTATTTAACCCTGTGACCTATGCCTCTGTATGGGCTAAATCACACCAGACTGTGGCAGGAAGATTTAATCCCTGAGCCACAATCTCACAGGAGTTGAGGGGCCTCTCTTTAAAAGAATGAAATTAAGCACACACAATGTTTGAGAAAACTCAGACTGGTAAACTTGGCAGGACAAAAGGACAAGTCTTCAAACTTGCTTTACTTAGCAAGATTCGGTAGAAATGCACCGACTGTACATTCTCTACCCTCGTTATATTCTTGGAGTTTTGACTTCCTCTGTTGCTCCCTAGCCACAGATAGGTATCTAAACACGGGGAAGGCAGAGTGTTTTCACAGCTGCTGGAACCGTGTTATACCTATGGACTGCGGGCCACACAGGCGGAGCACAGCCACTCCACCAGAAAAGTAAAAAGATGTTGCTTAAATCGGTAGGTTTTAATTGTGTTGCTTAACATTCAGTTCTCCACCTAGGAAAAGAAAAAAGTTGCTAGCAAAAGGAGAGTGGTTAGGTTTCTTTGAGGGAGTCAGAGCAGAAAAGAATACAATCTCATGGAACCACCACCACTTTGCAGCTCTTTGTCTGTACTTGACAGTGTACACATGGCTCTACATTTCAGAAAGTATCGATGCCCTCCAAAAATCTAAGCACCTGGTAGGGCAAAATGGAACATCAGGAATTACTATTTTCCCTTCTGAAGTATCACTATGAAGTTGAAGAAAAAATAGGAGTCCAAACGCTGAGACTTCAATTTTTTTTTAAATGGGAGACATCATGCCCTTCACAACAGAATACTGCACTTAAAACATCGGAATTTCAGTTGAGAAACAAACTACCTGTATTTGATATAGGTCTCAATGTATTTCTAGAACACTCAGAGTCTTGCTTTGCTATCCTGTGTTGGCTCATATTGGCCAAGGCCACTTGTACAGTGGCCTAAAAAAGCATTTGTTACCTCTATCTACAGAGGGGCAGATTAGCATCACGAAAATGATCGTGTAATTGGTACAGTTGGCAGCGCCAGATGAAAGACAACAATTCTGAAACACTTCAGAAGCTACTGTCCAAATCTGCAACTTCTGGAAATTCATGTAGGTCCGTTACAATGAATGGAGTTCTGCCAACAGGCCAACTGATGACCTGCCTGTTAAAACAAAAGAAAACCCAGCCTTGATCATTCTTTTATTGTTCTGATTCTTTTGCAGATTTAGAAAATGTAACACAACTTCTTAAAATAACCCCACCATTTATTATTCCAGGAGCAGTGTTTTCTTAATAACACAGTCAAAGTGTGTCTGGAATTTAGAAACACAATTTATTTTCCCACAACACGCCAAGCAATCAAAAAAGTTACATTCCATATCCAGAACAAAAAATCATGGCTATTACAAAACAAGAAAAAGTAAATCATTAAAAAAAAAAAAAAATACTGCTAAGGCTAAAAATCTATAAAATACCACTGACCTTTTTATATACCTCATAAACAGCATAGAGAAATTCCTGCTTCTGCCAAACACTCCACTTTGCAACAGCGTTCCAAAGTTTCATTAGCACAGCAACCATGCTGCCTGATATCCAGTGGCTCAAACTGTTTCCTCACTCTTCCTTCTGAAAAAAAAAATAAAAAGAGAAAGAAAAAAAATAACTAAAAACCAACCGGACAGGTTTATTTTCTATTGCTGTGACATCTCTAGATAGTGAAACATCTACAAGTGATACAGTTACAGCTGAAACGTGTCCAACCCAGAAGTACAGGTTCTAACTCAGGTTTTGGAAAAGACTGCCTTAGAGATAAGCTGTTTCCTTAAAAAGAAATGCCCCAACAGTAGCCATTTACCTCCAATGAGGCTGTTAGTGATTTTACTCTACCATCTTTTCCCAGATTTCCACAAATCCAGCGGCAAGACAAGTCAAGGTTCCTTCTCGGTTCTTTTCTTTGCATTTACTTTCCAAGTGAAACCTAGTGAAAAGTAGAATTAGGAGGATGCAGAATATTTGGCTCTGCAAAATATTTCCTCGTTAGAAACAGAGAAATCAGAAAGGACTCTGGGACTATTAAATCCAGTCACTTCTTGTCACAGACAGCCATGTCATAAAACACTTTTCATAATGTATTTCTAATCCATCTTAAAAGTAAATGGAGGAAAAGATTGCCATACCAATGATAATAGTGAATCCCACACTTCCCAGGGAGCACAGAACTCCCTCCAGTGAAGACTTCTATTGCCAGACCTCTGTGGAAGGCTAAAAATTCATCATCAGCAACTATGAAGTGTTTCACCTCCTCACTACTTTTTTCTGATTACAAAAGCCTCTGGATTTGGGAGTTTATTTTTCCCTTCAACTCTAAGGCTATTTAAATAGTTATAGAGATGAACAGCAGTGAGAATCTTTGAGAAGTAACAGTTTAGGCCCTGACTCAGGAAAATAATGAACATATTAACTTTAAACCTTGTGTAAGGCTCTCCAGACCTGGTCCCTATTGTTAGAACAGCACGTGCATGGAGTGGCAAACAAGGACAGTATATTTAAGACCATTTTGAGAATAACTTCAAGAATAAATATGTTTGTACCTGATTATTCTCAGAAGACTGCAGTGAAACATTTGGAGGTAAAAGTGTTATGTTAATTGTGCTGCTTTTTTTTTAATACCCAGTGCAAATGCATTTTAGAATTTCTCAATTTCTTTACCATTAAATGAAAACAAAATGCCATAGAAAGTCTTTTAGTTTCTTAGTTCCTTACTATAAAGAGAAATTTACAGGGCAGCATAAGCAACAGAAAAAAGTACTGATTGTATAAGATTCAAACGCAAATTCTGATTTTACCAATCCCAAAATTCAAGATAATTTGATCTAGGATTTTCAACCAATAAGCAGATATCCCTTCCAAATAGACTCTCAGTTTTGAAGAACATGGTAATTACCTCTTTATCTCATGAGACATTTTGATATGTAAGATGTTCCAGAGCAAGAAAAGTAGCTGGTGGCTGTTCATGTTTTTCATGCTGTTCATGTTGGAATACAAAGGAGTGTGCTAGAATGATCATTACTAAAACAAAATAGGAACGGGATATTATTCTCTTTTTCTTTCTCTGATGCAAAAAATGAAAATGAAAATCAAACCAACCAAACAAAAAAAAAACCAAAAAACCAAACTCAACCAATCAAACAAAAGCATCTCAAAAGATGGGAAACAGGAATAAAGAGAAAGAGAACAGGAAAAGAAAAACCCATTAGTTCAATGCTTTTCCAGTTCCCTTCCCTGTAATATATAGATGGAAAACAAAACTGATGAAGGGGGCTTTGGGTTGGTGTGTGACATTTAGGTGTCACAAAAAAAGTCTATTAAATCCTCACCAAATATTGTTTCAGCTGCTTCAGAGTACACTCTGCAGTCACATAATGTTGAAGGTACCTGATTCCTCATCAGAAATGTTTAACACCTCATGGGCCTGGGTCCTGTTACAAGAGAAACAGTTTAAAGGAACTGGAAGTGAAAATAATCTTTGTAGCAGATGATGTGGACAACATAAGCTCATTGTCAGAAAATACTGGAACTTAACAAAAGGGAACCAAAACTGCTCCTTTGTATAAAGTGTGCTAAGGATTATGTCAGAAGACAGAGAATGCCAAATAATGAAAAAAAAAAGGAATAATCAAATATAATTGAAAGGTGCAGTTTTAAAGGAAAGAATTTCATCTATAATACTAGTAAGAAAAAAGCATGAAATCCATAATAACATATAAATTTATTCTAGTCAGCAACATATTTAACAATTCCATATAAGTCAGTAATGGGATAATTGCTAAGATGTGGCTAAATAGGCAAGATTTTATTATTTCACTATTAAATACAATTATGATTACTTGTTTTCTCAGTTCTTTCTTTCACAAGGGCAATCATAATCCTTCAAGTCCCAAATTTGGCATGTGTGTGTATGGGACTTTATGATTAAATTCCACACTCAAAATTCACAAATAATAAACCTGATGAAGTGCACATGCATCTTAATAAGTGAAAGGGACAAATGAATTCATTGTCTATTGAAGCAGTTTTATAATATCTAAACATATGCTGAACAAAGCTGCAAGCTATTAAAACAAATCACACAGGCTTTAATTACAACCTAAATCTGCATTATTAAAGTAATAAAATGACCCTAAAATAAATGTTATGGAAGTCATGTTGTCCCTACAAATGAACACGGCAAGAGAGAACAAAACACCCCAATGTTAACATGTTGTATGTACCACTGTGGCTTCCCACAGAGCTAAAACAACAAGACTTAACTCTTCTCTTGCATAGCTGTGGACAAAATTCTCCTCTGCCCTAATTTGCCTTTGTTGGCCACATTCACCAGATTTGCAGGAGGCAGTGTGGGGCAACACAGCCCTGCTGGGCTCAGCTTCCTCCCCAGGGTCCCTGCAGGTCTCCAGCTCTGGGGGATGTCAGGGCACAAATCCTACCGGGAGCCAGATGTGGCAGTGCAGAACTAGGGACTATCTCAGTTTAATTGCTAAAAGAGTCCCAGTTTCAACAATAAATTTTGGCATTACTGTGTGGCAGCCAATTACAACGGAGGAGTCATTCTTGAGATTATCCATGTGAAGAACATTATTACACCATTTACATATGAGAATTTGGAGGGTCAGCCATAACTGTGGGTTTTTTTCTTCTGGGCAAGCACTGATCTCCAAATGCACAATCTGATATTATTTCCTAAAATAATCTGCTATTTTAGAATACTCGATATATGATCATGACATTTATGATCTGTTGCAGAGCCTATACTGAAGTCTAGAAATATTTTAACCGCAGTATTTGCTGCCATTTCCTAAATCATCAAATCCCACATTGGTTCTGACAATAGAAGAAAGGATGACAAGGGCACTGAAATAGCTGAATGTGAACAGAAGGCCGCAGTTCTTACTTAACCATGTATTTTCCATGGACTACGAGGTAACACAAATAAAGGACTCCTTTCCCATCCTCTGTAACCCAGACTGGAAATATCTAAATCCTTCAGTCCAATTTAAGCGCACGAGGACATCTCCTCAGGAGGGTCCCTTTACAAACAAATACTCACAGGTCTCTGTACCTTCTGCCAAACCCCACAAGGTCCTTTCTGGATTCCTTCCAAGGGCCAGCCCTGAGCACTCATCCTTTCACTTGTGGCACACAAGACGAAGCCTCATCAGCTACATCCTCCTTTGAGGCAGAGAGCCACAAGGTCTCCCCAAGGTTCCTTTTCTCCGATGAACACCCCCAGTTCCTGCGGCTGCTCCTCAAAAGATATGTTTTCTAGATCCTTGAGAAGCTTCACTGCCCTTCTTGGGGCAGGATCCAGCACCTCAGTGTCCTTTTTGAAGCAAGGGGACCAAAACCGGACACAGCACTCAAGGTGCGGCCTCACCAGTGACAGCAATTTAAGTTCTAAGAGATTTCTGACTTCTCTGTGGTTACCCCTCCCTTCCAAGGGCAAGTGTACAAAAAACAGATGAGAAAATGAGCATATATACCCTCTATCATAAAATATGAGATTTAAACAGATATTAGACCCCTTAACCTTGAACACAGAGCAGAGGTCAGCAGGATTTTCTGCTACATCATAGTGCGCCTAATGTGTCCAGACCTTAATAGAACAGGAAGCTNTAAGTTCTAAGAAAGAGATTTCTGACTTCTCTGTGGTTACCCCTCCCTTCCAAGGGCAAGTGTAAGAAAAACAGATGAGAAAATGAGCATATATACCCTCTATCATAAAATATGAGATTTAAACAGATATTAGACCCCTTAACCTTGTTCAACACATAGCAGAGGTCAGCAGGATTTTCTGCCACGTCATAGTGCGCCTAATGTGTCCAGACCTTAATAGAACAGGAAGCTGTTCACAGCTTCTGTGTTAACCGCTAATTCTTTGAATTATGTTGAGCTCCCACTGAGATGGGTGGGACACTATGGATCTACTGTAGACCGTTCTTCTTCAAAGATGCATTTATAAGAAAAATATGAGTATATGAGAAAAGAAAGAGAGGAAAGGCAAGAGACTGTAAAATGGTCACTGGTTGAATAACAGGTGAGCCCTACCTGAGCAAAATTTAAAAATACTAAATGGTAATGGTCCCAAAACTGCACACTGTGATACAATTATATTCTATATCTTTGCTATAATTTCAGGATCTTGATTAAGGTTATTGATTATACCAGAGGAGGAGTGTAGATTGCTACTTACCCTTCCTAAAAGATGCTAAAATTCTTAGGAGCTTCACTGATAAGCATAAGGGGATAATTAAAACATTTTCATTTTTCACAGTAGCATTTAACTCTTTAAAAGCAAAATGCATTAGAAGGCTGAGTGCTTAACAGATGGCTCTTAAACCTACACTTATCAATGAATGACTTGAAAAATTAACCAAGATTTAGATTTTGCACAATATGATCAAATAGGATACACTTTTTCTATTCAAATTGCCATATTGGCTTTATCATGGTAAAATGTTGATTTTTCCAACTTCACTCAGGGAAAATAAAATCATTCCACAAGTTCCAAATATTATATTTTAATGTGCTCAGATTATCCCACTTGACTTTGCAATGAAAGAGGGCAGATGAGCTCACACACTTCCCCCCACTGTACAGTACTGGCTTTGGAAAACATCTATCAGCAAACTCTCAGTCTTTTTCTGTGTCAAGTCAAAATGGTCTGCTTAAACCACAGGTGACCACTTCAAAAAAATTAAAAAAAGCTTTACAAGCTATTACCTCTCTTCCTCTGAATTACCAACTTCCACACCCATGTTTCTGTATGCCTACAAGTCTTCCATCTGCTACTAACCTGAAGGACAGAGGAATCACAAGTTCATCAACGCTAGCTGGATTTCCTCTGGCTCCAGAGGCGATGTAAGGGGAGGCAGAGTTTAATAGGTTGGTCAGTAAATTACAGCTCAAAATCAGATGCCAGCAAAGGCTCTGTGTAACAGGAGTTTGCAGTGCAAGCGCCTCTGTAAAAGGCACCTTACTGAAAATGAAAGGTGTAAATTAATTCCCGTGTGGGAAGCTGGCTCAGAGTAGCAAGGGTACTGCAAATTCACACTGCTGTTCACTGCTCATTCCTTTTTTTGGGTAGAGGACTCGAGTGCAATCTTAGAACACCCATACTGTAATTGTTACAGCACCCTCCTAGAAGGGGAGCTCAGATTTCAGCTGGGAGCTCTAACATGGGTCTCCTCCTTCCACGCAACAGTTCCAAAATGCCAAAATACAAGCTGTGTGTGCAATTTAGTCATGCTCTGTGCGTGCCTGCCAGCTGAACTCCTGAAGCTGAGGTGTGTGAAGGACCAAAGCTGTGCACTGAGGCCAGTACGACTTAGGCAGGAATTAGAGGCAGCTGCCTTCAACTCTGGTGGCTGTGAGCATGTCTAGTAACAGAAACAGAGATTCTGCTGGGACTTTCCTAGAAAGCTTTGGCACCTAAAAGCATTACACACTTCTAAGGGCAGGTAAAATTGAATTTTTGCAGACAAAAGTACATGTAAGTGTTGAAACTGCAGCCCTATGTAATTTGCTTTAACGATGGCCCATCTGTTAAGGCACATATAAAACATTTGAAACCTCATTTTGTACCTGATGCCTTTCTCACTAGCTACAAAAAAAGTCACAAAGTCCTGCTCATGTCAGCCCTGCAAATGCAGGAGTTGGACAGAACAGATGGCAATTTCTAATTAATGTGTGTTGCCTAACCTTTTATGGACACAAGAGTAGGCACAATTCATCCTTCTTTATACTTTAACTTGTTAAAGAGCAAACAATCGTATAAAAAATAAGTATGTCTGTCGTAGCTTAGAGACCACTTTGAATGATGGCTCTGATTAAGTTACAGTCCTTGTCACATTTTTATTTCTCAAGGTATTTACACAGCACAGACATTTAGAATATCTTTTCATCTTAATCTCTAGGAAATATTTTGCAACGTTATAAATGCACAAAAGCATTCTGATTCTCTTTCTCTTCATTGTACTTAGGATTTTGGCAAAAGTAATTTTTCTTAACTGCAATGTAACTACACATTGTATGTACCTACAATGTACCTGCACAATGTACCTACAATCCATCATTTTGTTCTTTGGAGAAATGACTTCAGAAAGGTCTCAGCAGCTATAAAACATGTTCTTTTGTCATTGTGGGGTATCACTCAGATTAATCACTCTTAACCAGTTATTTTATAGCTGTGATGTGAGAATGTCTAAGGTTTATTTGGAGTATTGCATTTTCTCAGGCTAAGGCACATTAGACCATGTCAGCCACAGAAAAATATTACTCACTTCCTTCTCGTCACTCTTAATTGGGATCAAGTGGTTTTAGGTCAATCACTTTGGTCAAGAAAATCTATGAAAATACGGGTCTATTTATACATGATAGAGGTAATCAATGTGTTTTGCAGACAATCATTATAAAAGCCTTTAATTCCTCATCCCTCACTGCATCACTGTGAGCACTTCTATGGAGGAGATGAATGGCTGGATTGTAATATTGATTTCCCTGGGTTTTCTGGCATATGCTCAGAGTAGCACACAGCTCAGTATCGCTCACTTGTTAATCATCAAACACACACATACAACACAAAACTTGTTTCAGTTTCTAAATTTGTGCAATTTGACCAGATGGTAATCTCAGCCTGACAGGTGTGTCCAGGAAGCTAACTTAAATATTTGTAAATAGTGGCACCATTCCTGCATCAGATGATTAACTGCTGCTGGTCCTGTCACTCTCTTGAACATCATTTGTCTTAACAAATGTTGAACTTCATAATTCAAAGAAAACTTTAACAAATACCTTTTCAACCTTACTTACTTGTCTTTGTTAATTATCCAGCAACTTCTTTCCCACAAGCAGTGAACAGCATATTGTCAAAATTCTAACTCCTGTTTACAGAACTACAGAAATTTCAGGCTTTGCTTATCAGTTTAGCAAATATGAGTCACAGGGCTGAAGTTTTTGGATATCTATCTGCCTCATGGTGAAGTATCAGACACAGTTCATTAATTAAAATAAATAAATAAATAAACTTATTATTCTGCAGAAAGTTATGGTTTTTTTCATACCTCTCCATTTTAAACCTCTTATTTAAGTTCCTGTACAAGAAGAACGGTCACACTTAAGCTCCATACAGTGCAAATGGGAAGGGGAAGGTCATGCAGAGAAGAATGACTTGGGGAGAACAAGGCAGGGAAGAGTGCGGAACCAGGCTTTGAGGACAGAAGGGCAGAAATGGGAGGAAACACAATTGACACAAAAGGAAGGGTATCACAGATGGTGCAAGAGGACATTTTGTGGGAAGGAGCAATAGAGCAATGGGAGAGACTTTGGGACAGAAGTGGAGACCAAATCTGGGGAGAACACATGGGCTGGAAAGAGAAGGAACCGAGAGAACCGTGAGAGAACAGGCACCTCCAAGGCCCAAGCCTGCAAGCAGGACATCACTTTTTTAGGGGCAAAACATGGGCTTCCATTCCCCTCTAGTGGCAGGTACACTTAAAAAAAACACCCATCAGTTAGCATTTTACTGCTGTGGGGTTCAAGGTGACGCAGTAACCTAAGCTTAAAACCTGCCAGTGACTCATGTAGGGTGCTCATACAGCTCGTTTTACCTCCTCATCCTTCCCTCTTTTGTAGACTTTTAAAAAACTTTGGAAATGCAATTAAAATATTATATAGCTATTAAATATGCAAAATCAAACAAGAGAAATTAAGAAATGAAGCCTGTCTTTCAATACCTACCAAAGGCATAGCTAGGGTAATGCACTTTTTAGTGATGCACACACATTTCCCAAAGAACTACAAACCCGTGTGATTCCATACTTATTATTACTGCTATCCCATAAAATGTATTGGGAAATTGCCACTTGGCATTCTGGCACTATCCCTTCTGGGCAATGATATCTTTAATTTGCATGTTAATAAATGTCAGAGTGTGCCTTCTGCTATGATTTGGTTTCCACTTCTTTTGGGGGGATCAAATTTATATTTTTCCATATACGTACTTCCTGCATGACACCAACCATCTGGGAAAGCCATCAAAAATTAATTCATTTTACTCCATTTGGATTTTTTAGAGGAATAGGTATTCCAACATACACAGGGATTCTCATTACAGTAGGAATTAAACACTGATCACTTCACATACAAGATTGTTATATACCCTGCACATTCCAGAGAACCACACCTCTTCAATAAATCCTTTTGTTTTCTTCTCATTCCAGATTCTATTTAAGGAAATATGATTGCTTAAATGAAAACTGTAGGAAAAGAGGAACTATGCTGCTTAATAAATGTTTATTTGTCTATGCATTATGTTGTTATCATTATTGAGATTGAATGGAACACTTCAAAGTGAGTTAATTTTTGCCTTGGAGTTCTGTGTGAAATTAAAGTGAAAGTACTTATTTGTCATCACGAAAAATTAGTAACTGTTGGCGTTTTACAAATGACCCGATTTGAAAGTTAATCAAGAGCAGTCATTATTTCTAGGGTTTATCAAGTGACCCAAAATACAAGCTCAGCCTAATAGCTTTTATAGGAACCCTTGCTTTTTTTTCGTTCATATTGTTTATAGAAACTCGCCAGAGGGACATATTCTAAGAGTTAACAAACCATATTAATTCCATTCCCTTTAATTGTTATTACCCCGAGCTCCATTTAGAAACTTTGCCTTCACAAATCTGAGTAATGGTCGCTTGTGTTTTAATCCCAGGAACCTTTTTAAGCAGTGCTTTATACTTCAGAACACTAAGTTTTCTTTTCAGAACCCTTATCTACGCTAAGCACCGAAAATCCCTGACAAAGGTTGCACCTGAAGCTGCAGCACAGTCAGGTCTAGCTAAGCAGTCTGATTTGTTAAATTCAGGTTGCTAAGTCAACCAGAAGAGAGTGCTTCAAAGGCGAATGTGGTAAATGGTTTGGAAAGCCTGAAACCACCAAATGCCAGGTTTTTAAGAAAAGTAAATATAAAGGAAGTTCGTTTCTGCCGAGACTACTATGGCTTATTTTCAGTTGTAAGGCAGGGAAAACGCTCTCTGCTCTTTAA
This sequence comes from Pardalotus punctatus, assembly GCA_013400915.1. NCBI lineage: Eukaryota > Metazoa > Chordata > Aves > Passeriformes > Pardalotidae > Pardalotus > Pardalotus punctatus. The sequence goes on from VZTX01020666.1 coordinate 191,124, forward strand.
TTGCATGCTCATAAAGTTTTAATTAGCAAAGTTTCAAAAACATGGCAATCGTACTGCTGAAAATCAGCCACAGTTTTGATTTACAAGTCTGCAAAGGATTACTTGGTAGCAATCAGGATGGATTGCAGCGCTTAAGCCCAGAAAGCTCTAATATGTTATAAACACAAGCAAATGATGCGGTAATTGCCCTTGATTGCACTACTTAGCAGATTTTTAGAGGCAGCCAAAAGGGAAGTTGATAGTACCTATGTGTCTATGGCAAAGAGTATGTGACAAGATCATGGAAAGAAATGCTGAAGCACTGTTTCCTTTTTCCTACATCAGGTGATATTTAGGAGACCTGAGAAAGCCACCTCTGGACAGAACATCGTCAGGCCTGAGGACATGTGAACCCATCACCACGCAAATGTGGCTGTGGAAGGCGAGTGGGTTTCTAACAAAAGAGTGTTTTTTCTGACTAAATCAACAGAACCATTAATGCAGATACCACAGTCACAGAGCAGTGGTTTTCTTCCCTACCTTGTCTGTCTGATGCGAGCGAGCTTTCCTTTTATTATGTCCATAAACCCTGACATTAGCCAGCAAGAGAAGGGGGATGGATGAAAACCGGGAGAGAGTTGTGAAATCTGTCAGGTTATGACGTTACTTTGCGAAACAACTTCTGTAAAAGCAGTAAACAAAATGGTTCTCATTTCCCATTATTTATCAGTCCGAAAAATCCAAATGATCAATGTACAACTCTTCCTTTCCCCTCTAAAGATACCCACTTACTAAAACGTGAAGGACTTGCATAGTGTGGCCATTTCAAACTTACAAATATGAACTTCCATGAGCTTACACTGTATGAAGATGATTACTAATTCGCCTCTGTGTAATGACCTTTATAATTTATTTCCTCATTGAGTTTCTAAGAGTAAAAATTTCCTTAAGACTGGGGCTGGAGGGGACTCTGCTCCGGAACCTGAGGCAACTCCTCCTCCTCCACCCCTCCTTGAATTTAAGTCAGAGGAGCCAAATTCGAAGAAAGCACAGCAGTTCTGGAAGCACTGCAGGAGACCTATTATCCACGTGTATTAAATTTAGCAAATAATTGAACACAAATTCTAAATTCCTTGAACTGCTGGTATTTCAGGTGGTTATGTTCGCAAATATTCTACAAGTCATTACAAATATTGGATTTGACACACCACTGTCAATACTAACTTCACTGGCAACAATACTGTCTCATTTGTTACCAGCCCATTACACCTCTGAGCACAGAACTCAAGGTTGATAACACAATTCAGTCTGATAAAATTCCTAAGGATATCATAAGAAATTCTGATAGTTGCAAAATAATTTTTACTCTGGAACCACATGCTACTACAGTCAGATAAAATTACTGCTCAATTTTACTGTCAGATTTGAAAATACTATTTCTTGAACTGATATTAGGATCCTTAATGTTTCTAAAGAATTATTTGAAATCAAAAAAGGGTTACACCCCAGCAAATCCCAGAGAAGAGCTCCCTGAGGAGCTCAAGGATTTCCCTGCTACAAGAATTTTAAAATCTCATTAGAAAGCATTTCCACAGCTCTTTGAGCTCTAATCCCAAATGGAAAGTGCTAGATAAAAGGAATGTGGATTTAATAATTTCTGTGTCATCCATACTCTTTTTATAGGTAGTTCACATTCACCCCAAAAAGATTAAAGTAGCCAGTGAGCTCCTCAATCCTAAAGTAGCAGCATTTCTCAGCTGATTTATCTCTTGGATAATTTGCTGAAATCTACAGATTTATTTTTTTTAGGACAAATCCCAAAGAATCAATTATATATTTCATTGTTTAATGCTCTCTTCAAAGCCTTAAAGCTAATATGCATATCTTTAAATCAAATGCAAAAGTACATATTAAAAAAAAAAAAAAGACATTGCTTTTTAAAGGAGGACAATTATTTTGCTTCTGTTAGTATCTGCAACAATAAAATAATTAAGATCAAAACATGCTTCAAGTCCTGAGAATCTCACTTTATATTTAATGTAAAATATGTAAGAAAGGTACCACCTTCCCTACCTCTTGATTTATTTTTTCCTTCTTTTGGTCACCATTTCACGATCACAAACGCAGCATTCCAGCTTCCATTGCATTCATGTGTATGCATAAAGCAGGCCAGTTCCCAAGTAGCTTTATTTAGGGCTAACTGGATACAGCTCCCAGAAGGAAAATGTATGAGTCAAATCCTACCTGAAGTCTTATGATCTTGTTTATGATGGGTATGGTCTTGGACAAGGGGCCTGGTAGTGCTGAACAAAAATTACATAAATGGGCATAGTTATTCACTTCAGGATTTATCTGCAAATGCCATAATCTTTTAAAAAAATTATAGTCACATTTACCCTTAAACTGTGTTTGATCTATATTACTGTGCATGCACACAAAGGGAAAAAGGAGAGAAGTTTTATGCTCTATAGACATTATATGCTCTAAAAGCACTATATTCCACTGAAGTTAAAAAAAAAAGATAGTAAACACTGCCTTTAAAAATGTAAAGAACCCTGTCTTCAAAGTAAAAGGATACATGTTTATTTGCTCTTAAACACAGAAATTTGTTTATGTCATGAATATAAAGAGCGATTCCCATTTGATTTAAACACAGCTAAGATGTACTCTCAGTCTGAAGAAGTTCAAAGGAGTCACCACTTACCTCAAACACAGCCAAAAAATGTTCTTTGGACAGATTTGTACATTTTGAGGCCAGAAGTGCACTTTTGATTTTCTAGTCTGATATCCTGCACAATTAATTAGCATACAACTTCCTGTACAGACCATCACCAAGTGATTTCTTCATCAAGCCTTTATATTCTGATTTAGCCAAATCATATGGTTTATAAAAGAACCGACTTTATTTCATTCAATATTGGCTTACTTTTAAAGTTATCTCTTGTAGAAAAGGGACCAGCTGACTCCCGTGAGTCTGGAAATGAGAATGGTCAGCACAAGGGGCCAGCAGGTACACCTGAGAACTTTGCATCTTTTTGTTTCTGAAACTGCCAGCTCATATCAGTTTATCTACTTCTCCTAAATGTTTAAAGTCTAATAAAGACTTTAGTTCTTTGATATCGCTGACAAGCTTCAGAACCTTCCCAGAATATTAGCACTCCGAGTTCAAAGAGCCTGAAGACCTGAACAAATAATTTTCATTGACAAGTGAGACATTTTCCCTGTCACTTGAAAATTCAGCATGTCTCCCTGTGGACTCACAACTGTTTTTCCATTCTTTTTTCTGCCTAAAACCAGCACCATTAGAAATGGAGCACTTAGGTTGAATCTACTCTGCTCAAAAGATCAGTGTGTTCCAACAAGGCTGAGGACATTTTGCCTCTGAAACCAGCACAAGAGAATTTCCTCAGCTGTAAATCCACAGAGAAGTGCTGTTGATAGCAATGCCAGACACCAATTTACCTTTTCCTCCATTTCAAAGGCACCTGAACAACTCAAGGCCCTCAGTTGGTCCTCATGCACCGTTTGTCTGAAGGCAAAACACAACAAACAGGACAACTGGTAGAGATTTTCTTTCTCTCCAACATTACAAACAGATTATTCAAATTCCCGGTGCCTCACACTTCAGCAGAGGTGATTTATTGTGCTGCTACACAAAACCAGACTGATACACCGAGTCCCACAGCTGACCTCTGCTTCAGAAACATCTGGCCCAATGAAATGAAAAAGTTCACTGCATCTGTACACAGTAAATCAATTAGTCATAATGGGATTTGGCAGCCAGTAATATGGAAGTATGGCACACAGAGCAAGTAATGATGGCTTATACTGAGTTAAAAGATACTTCAGGACACACATGGTTCAAGGGTCTTCTTTTCTGGGGTGTCACCATCTGTATAACATTAATGACGAAGACAGATCCCAGGTCCTGCTTACACAAACAGAACATATTTTACTTCTTTTTTTTTAACTTTTACTTTAGGGATCAGGTCCTTATGATTTGATTATACCATCTTCTTTGATTATACCATCTTCTGTTGGCTCTCCAACAGCAGTGATAGAAAATCCTACAACTACAGGCAACTCTCATGTTAGCAGTTGGCAGCTTTTAAACCAAGGGTTAGAGAGCCAATCCCTTTTTTTTTGCATCTACAGAGGAGTACCTTGCTCCATGGCTCCATAGGTAGGGAGTTCACTCCTTTAGTTCTTCCATCTTCAGATGGAGAATTCAAGACTTGGAGGTGAAACCTGAACAGAATATTATACAACTGAATTTTCTAGGGGAAAAAACACCTGAGGTATTTTGAAAAGTCCTTACTGACAGAGTCATTCAGAGGCCTGACCTGCAGGATCCCCCTGTTTGGGGGCTCAGAGTTACACAACAAAGTAGGCACTGGGGCACGTGCCACCGTTCAGGTCATGCATTGAGTGAGGTATAACCAAGAGGGTGCAGGCTTTTGGCAGCTTTTCCTTAGAAGTCTGTTTTGCAATTCACTCTTTTTGTGATTAGGCTGTAGGAAAGTTGAGTTTTCTCATTAGACATGAAGGAATCCAGAATGGATTCTCTGTTGTCTAATAGGCCATAGCTCACAAAAGGTTTTTCTGTGGATAAACTTTCATTCTGTGCTTATTCCTTCACACCGATTCTGTGCTGTCAGATGAGCTTCTTTTTCTTCTCCTTTTTCCCCCTCAAGGAGGCCATTAGTACAATATCTTTGCTATATTTGGTCCCAGCTATCTTTTGTTTTGTATAATAATATCTCTACATCCCTAATTCTCTGCCAAGTGTGGATAATTGGTTTAAAAGTCTAGGAGGGAGAGCATTCTTACATATTTGTTTTGGTGGGAGACTTACAAACAGAAAGTAAGTAACCAAAAAAAGATCCAAACCAAAGTGATCAAAGCTTTATCCTCTTAAGACACTAGGCTAAAAAGCAAATTATTAAAATTGGTTTTTTATTAAATAGATTATTAAAATTCAAACAGGTATCTCCTGAATCAGGTGCTAGGCAAGCAGGTGTCTGCCAGGAGACAGTTTTGATCTCAATTCCTGCCTGTCTGTGCAGAGCCATCAGCTGCATGTTGAGTGCTGATACACACATCCACTGAATGTGATTAGTCCTGCCTGTGAGCAAACCTTCAAATACAGCTGTGCCACACCACGGTGTTGAAACCAAGCTTTGCACTCCTCAGATGCTTCTCCTGTGCCCTCACTCCTCTCTTCTGTCATTTTTATTTAATGACTGTTATAATTTTTACTTATTTTTGTCTTACATTGCATTCCCCCAATTTCTCAGTGGGTAGAGTGTTTTCTGTCATTCTCCCTGCATTTGGAGATAATTCTTCTTCTACCTCTCTCCCTTACCTCTTACCCAAGCAGCTTTGTTAAATGCTTGTTTGGGACTCTAGTGTTGCACAAGTTAATATTTTAAAGGTTTGTTCAGTGCCCTCCCTGCACGAGCCCACCCACAACAAATAGCACTACCTAACCACACCAAGCTCTCTGTTGCATTTACTTTATGGTTGGTGTGTAGAATTGAAAATAAGAGTTTTAAAATCCCTCCTTGATGAGTAACTGAAGTATGTTTAGTTGAGCTAACGTAGCATTCCTTCTTTTATGGTTAGTTGCATTGTCATAAGATCAGAGAACCTACCTAATTAGCACACCAAGTATCAGTTCCAGCTGCAATATGCTTTTTTGCTATGACTTAGCACTTTTTCTGGTGCTGTGGTGTATTTATGGTTGGAAAATTAAGGGCGATTTTAAAGAACTATTCTTTCTAAAGCAAAAAAGCCCACCACTTTTAGTAGATTGATCAGGGGGGGAAAAAAAGCAGCCAGAGAACATCAGGCTGAAAAAAGGAGTATTAGCTCTGCAGCACGAAAAGCGGCAGATTTTTGAGAATGGAATTCAAAACACAGGGAGCTACAGCAAGATTCCCCAACAGCTAAGGAAAATACACAGCTCTTATGTGAGCAGCACTATCCTCCCTTGTATTTAATTTTGAACTGTACAAACTGGAAAATGTCTCCAGGTGCCCAAGCCACCCCTACCTGCAGAGTTTCATGCTATTGGCACCAGGAGGTGAAGCTGGCAATGGCATCAGATGATGCGATCCCACGTAAGCTACAACAAATGTGCACAAAGTCCTGTCTTCCCTCAGCCCTGCACAGACCCATCAGGAAGAGATGGTGAGTGTTTGCTTATACTTCCAAGACTCCTTCCATCAGATCTCCTACCCCAAAGGCTACCCCTGCACACTCTCAGTCTCTGAGCATCTCTCTCATGTGTATTGGTTCTCCTCTGAAGGAAGAATCGAGTGTAAGCATTTCTTTGGCTTGGTTTCAACTGCAACATGGGCCCCTCTGCACACTGCCCTGCAGTTCTCTTGTACTCCCTTTCTGACTCTTTCTTGTGTACACATATACTCCTCCACTAAAAATATTCCCTGTATGTACTCAAACCCCAGGGAAAGCTTCAGAACCCAGCGTTCATGTGGCCTGGTGCTCTGGGCATTTGCAGACTAGGCAGGGGCTGCCTAAGTAATAACAAGACAAAGTGCTTCTGACATTTTGCTAACTGACCTCTCATGCTTATCAGTTCCAATGAGATCTCCAGCTCCCAACAGCATAACAGGCAGATTCAGTCAAAAGTAAGAGTAATACATAAAAATCTTAATTTTAGATTTTTTAACCTATATTATGTCTATCCCATTCCAAAGCTTATGCAGTTACAAAAAGAGCTAACAAAAGCATTGTGCTTTACTTTTACTGGTTAAATAATACTGAATAGTATGAAGAAGTATACTTAAATATTGCAATAAGGCAAAACAAATGCATAAATTAAAATAACACATAAATATCTCTATCAATTAGTTAAACAATGCTCTTGAGGCAGATTTTCTAGTTTCCCATAGTGAAAAAGTTATATCTTCCCTTGAAGACTACAGTTCTGTCACTGAATTGCAAGAGGAAACATAATCCTTTGGGTAGAATATGATCTTCACCAGAGAACACTGATAACAGCCAGAGAGAAGGCAATAGCTGAGATTTGTTTCAGAGATCTCCCTAGCCAGCAATGGGACCACCATTGCACCACTACAACCAGGAGAAAGCAAAATACACCCAGTGATGGGGAATGTGAAAGTGAATCTGAAGTTTAAAACTCTCTGAAGTGAACTTAGTTGAGTTTCCAACATTCTCTGTGTAGCTTTATATTTTCCTGACAAGAAGAACCTTTTTCTCTCTGCTCACAGCAGCTGGACAAGCTACAGCTGCATAGATGACCCTACATCTCACTTGCCTCTTAGAAGGTAATTGGGAGCTCAGTGAGGTGAGTGACAATTCTTTCACTGCACTATACTATTCCCAAAATTTCAGATCTTCCAGCACTCTCCAAGTATTCCCAGCTCCTTCACCACCCATGGACATTTTACCCAGACAAAACACAGAATATCCTGAGTTGGAAGGGAGCTGTAAGGGTCATTGAGTCCGAGTCCTGGCTCTGCACAGGATAACCACAAACCCCAGTTTGGACTGTGCTAATGCCCTGACCTTTCCCCAGAGACTCAGCCCCTTTCAGTCCCTGCTGTGACCTCACCAACCTCACCTTACTTGCTCTTGCTCAGAACACTTTAGCAAATCTCTCGTTCCTAATTTCAGTTCCTACCATCTGTGCCTGGGTTGGTTTAGAAGCAGATCAGCTGATTTTAAAGTACTTCCTTCTCTCTGCTTATCTTCTGTCTCCTCAGTAATTTAGAAGCCTTTCCTTGCTAGACTCTCTTATTAGTTTCAGGCCTTGGCTATCAACCTATATTAGCATCAACAGCAGCCTCTTCCACAGCTTTTAAAGGATTTCTGCTCAGTTGTGCTGTAACATTAATTGTTTCCTTCACATGTGTGTATCTTCAAGTTACATTTTGCTAGTGTTCCTATGTCCTTAACAGCGTTAAAGGCTCTTGCTCTGATTAGCAACCCAAATAAAATTTCAGCTTCATGTTGCTGTTGTTCAGTTGTTGGCAATTTTTCTCACACTTCTACACTTAAAAGAACAGAGATGGTGAACAGGAAAATAATCCAGAGGCTAGATGTTTGAAGGGTCAGTAGATTACTAGAAAAAGCAAAGACAGACAAAGCACTAGAATTCAGTATCAGTAAGGCCTCAATGTCAACTGTAATGATTTTCAATATTCAAAAAACCCCACCCCAAACCCTAAAATCTTCTTTCTTTTCCTTGATAAAAAGTTTTTTTTTTTGTTTTTTCCAAAATGAGAACTGGAAAAAAGCAATCACCTGTACAGGGGTCTTCTCACCAGATCCCTAACCCTGGGGGATCCCATGGGACTGGAGACTCTCCTGGGCAGACGAGCATTTTTCCATCACCCTCAACTCTTTGAGACAGCAAACTCTGGCACAGCTTTATATCAAAAGATCTGGGGACCTGCACTGGGGAAAATCAAACCCAGAATTAGAGTACTTTGGTGCTGTTTCAAGAATACCACTGGGATGGCACCTGCTTACTTTAGCTTAGTCTATTTTTAACTTAATTCAGCTGGATAGCAAACTTTGTTGCATGCAGATCTGTCTCCAGAAAAACTAACATAGCATTTACAAAAACAAGGTAATTCAAAATACTTCTCTGTCTGGTTATTAGCTGACTTGGAATAATTTCCACGGAGACTTTCTGAAAACTGTCCAATAGCTTCTGGCATTTAGGGGGGAGGCCACGCTTACTTTATATGGGTCAGCTCTGCCCTCAGATATGTGATTTTAATTTCAGTGAGGTTCCTATGCTCTACACCATCATCCAAGAACAAAATTAATTAAGCCCTTTGTGCCCAATTATTGTTTCTCTTAAGCTGTGTTGAATTACCTGTCTTCTTCCCAAAAATACATTATATCTGTACAGAAAAGTAGGACTAAATTCACTGTCAAATACTTCTCTGGGATAAAAACAAAAAAAACCCAAACATGTAAACAAAACAGACAAACAAAAAAAAAAGCCACAAAAAAATCCCAACACCCCAACTCTCCCCCCACCAAAAAAAAAAAAAAAA
>VZTX01020666.1:200303-288067 GCA_013400915.1 Pardalotus punctatus
AAACAAAAAAACAACACAAAAGACAGAAGAAACCCCCTCCCTTCAAGCAAATTATATATCAATGTAAATGAGAACTAAATCCTCACTGTGCACAGTTGAACTCGTGATGAGAATAGCAGCCCTGTGATTGCCACTCTTGAGCCTTATTTTGAATAATTTTATTGGCGGTCTGGTTGCTGTCTGTAAAGATGAAGCCACATCTGGTCAAGTGTGCAGTCAGTAGGTTCAAGGCTTCTATTCCCAAATGAACATTGCAATATTCAGACAGTTTACTGACCAGTTTTTCTTTTTATAGACCCTGGATGTAGAGAATTAAATAGCATTTACCTCCCAGAAGCTGTTGACTTCTTAGACCATCTGGGTAATGAGAGTGTCATTTACACCACATAAAACTGTGACATCTGGAAAGGAAAAGGCCATTCTGATAAGATCACACATACAAGCAGAACGAACCAGCTTTTATCAGCTTTTCTCAGTTTGTGGGGTGGGTTGGTTTTTTTGTAGTTTGTTTTGGTTTTAAATAGTGGAGTTGAAGTAAATGAGTGCTTGTTTAAAAAAAACAAAGAGTTGGAAAAACAGACAAATAAAGGATTTCCAGCAAAGAAAAGCATCTTCAATTCACACTGCAAACAACTAAAAATGTGAATGCTAAGAACAGACACAATCGGGATTTCTTTAAAAAACATGAACAACCCAAGAATGTAATGCAAGCCTAAATTTCATAGGCATAGAGAAAAGAAGATCTGTATTTCGGTATTAACAAAGTTGTCATGTCATTACCATTGTACAGGCTCCTACTTTGTAACGCTTACATATTTATTAAAGAATGCCAAGATGAACTTAAAAACAATGCCATTTTACTAAGAGGATTGCATCACTAAGAACTCAAAAAAAACCCACACAGTAATTCCGGTTCTGTTCCCCACAGTAAATCAACACACAAACTCAGTTTCTTACATTCACCAGTCCAAGAGTAGGCATTTCCTGTGTGCCATATTTCCCCTCTTTATTTTATTGGAGGTGGCTCATCTCAGGGACAAAAAACTCATCTTATTGATTCCATGTCCAGCATCACCTTTCTGCACTCAGACCAACTGCTCAGGGACATGGAAAACCTGTTAATACACGTGTCTCCTGGGGGCCTAAATTAAGGGACAAGATCAAGTGTCACCAAAGCTTCCCATGGCATACAAAAGCACACCTGCATTTAGTAGATCTGTGCCCCCATCAGGATTGAGCCAAAATCCTAATTTTGTATTGTTTAATTGCCATGCAATTAAAGTGCTTTCTCCAAGACCAGCATTCCCAGGAAGTCTGGGTGGAGCGCAGCTGTCCTTAGGTGTTGCGTGGGATGAAGTTCCTTCCTTGGCCCAGATTAATGACAACACTTAAGTACTCGGCCTTTTTTGGTTTTTAGGCTCTATTTTTCCAATAAAATGAACAAAAAGTTAGGAGGATCCTTAAGCCTAATTTTTACACGTTAAAGAATCAGGAATCAAACCCAAAGGCCGCTATGCTGGGATTGCACTGCCTAAACAAAAGCACTCTTATTCTTCTGAAGTATCAGGTTAAGTACTATAGAATTTTACAAAATAAAAACAGCTCTTGCACTTCCCAAATACAACTCCCTGCTATATCCTCTCTTTGGATGCAATACTGGGAAGATTCCTTATATAAGCTGTTATCTCTTTTTTTCTCTGCGTATTTTTTCTGGAATTGTCTTTCAAATATTAAAATGTCTACTTAGCCATGTTAAACTTCTGATCCTCCTTATCTGATGACAAGCACCATACCAAAAATCTTACAGAAAATACCACCACATCTTATAATTTTGTATCTACTTCTGTTCAGTCAATGCAATGAAAATCAGAATTCTTAATTAATTAGGTTTATTTGAAATCTATTTTATTGCTATGTTATTGAAACACCTCACTGAGGGGTCCTTCTTAATATATTTAAGGGCATGAATAACCCAAGTAAAAACCCCCAGGGATATCAGAGAGACACATCAATTCAGTTAAATACAGCATAAAACAAGACAGGAACCCGAATGGATCACAGAGATATCCAGAAAACTCACATCTAGTCCTTGAAGTGCCCACATTCCTACAAATAAAGTCATCCTTTTCTCCACGTGTTTAGCTTCTGTATCTTTTCTGATAAACACAGAAGTTTTTATCAGAAATGCCAAATCCTGTTCCCACATTGATGGCTGCATTTGCTGCACCATAATTTCTTAAACATCCAGTCCAAGAGATCAGGTTTTATTAACAACAAGAACTAATTTCAGTGACAGATCAAATACGACCATGGCTTCCTTGCAGCTGTTAAAATTATTTAAAAGCAGGAATATTTCATCCAGTTGGGGAAAAGCAAGACCAAGCTGTACCTAGATTTTCAAATATTTTCTTTATATAAAAACACAAATAAATTTTTCCTCAGAGAGTCTAGAATAACTGTTTCAGTGAGTGAACCAGTAAAATCACTGTGAAAATTATTCCTGAAGAAAGAGCACTGATAGCTAGGACATGACCCTCACCAGGGTCAGTTGGAACTAAAACTGTATCAAGGCATCCAGGAGCATCTTTGGCTTCAGATGCACATCCTGAATGTCCTACCTTTGAAATAGGGAGCCTGAAATGCACCATTCTCCCTTTCCACTCTTCCCACACCCTGGTTTCCACATCAAGGAAACACGGACACACAGATTGGGTTCAGGAGTTTTCCTGAGTGAATAATTTCTGCTCTGAGAGAAAAGCTTCAGTGTCAAAAAATTCAGTAAATATGCAGCAGTTCTTTAACTCATTCAGAAAAATGCTGGTCAGCTGCAAAGGTCTTTCCAAGGGCTGGTCAGTGGCAACACATGCATCACAGCACTCAGACAAGTTTTTGTCCTTTTAAACTAACAATATTGAATCTGCGCAGGCACAGCGGATGTTTGCACCAAAAGAACAAAATCTAGGGAGAGGTAGCAGATACATTTCTGCTTTTCTGCGTTTAATCTTCCATATCCACCTATTGGTTTCAACTTGTTGCTGATTTAGCTTTAACTTTTTCAGGCAGAATTTTTTGCACCTGATTGACCAAAATCTTTGGCAGCATTGCTGCTTGGAAAATGGAAACTGCACTGCCAAAATAACTGCCCAGGATAAGGATAGATCCAGGCTCTGGAAAAGGCATAATGCTTTCAAATTGCCTGTTTTCACCTGTTCAATACACTGTGCACTTTGGCTAAATACAGCCTAAGCTGACTCCAGTGAAAACAGAAAAGTTCTGACTGGGAAGGCAACTTAGAGTGTCCTGTCCTGTCTGGGAATGGAGGCCTGGAGAAAAAAGTGTGTGCTGAGTGCACTCAAAATAGCTGTGTGCAAGTGGGGCAGAAAAAAGGGTTTACTCAATAAGTGTTAAGCTAAACATTTTAATAATTCCTTCGACTTTTATTGGCTGCTTTGGGGTAGTTTGGGTTTGCTTTTTTGAGGTCTTGTGCAATTTCTGTTGACTTTGACGGGTGCCTCAGATTCCTAAAAATAAGCTCCTTCTGTGCCTTAAATGATCTTTTTTTATTTCACTATTTAAGTGTTAGAATTCTGCAGGAAGTAGAGCTTGGATTATACTCTAGTATAGTCTCCGTTCAGAAAATCTTTTATTCACAGAATGTTAGGAAAAAGGATCCACGAAGTTATCCACTGTCACCTCCTGTAAAAATGCTCCTGTGTTAATGTCAATCATTTGCTTTACTCATAAATTCTATGAGAAGCAGCTAAAAGGGACTGTTCAAATCCTCCAAGTGTTAGAATTTGGGGCCCTGGTTCAAGAAATCTTTTCTTTAGTCCTCCACTAAAAAAAGCTGTGCTCAGGTGAGGTTTTATTCCTCCTCACCTCCCATTGGTTCAAACATAGTTCTCATTTCCAGTCACACTAAGTGTTCACAATTATTTCTGAAGATTCTTTTGGAACCTTGTGACACACGAACTGTCTCCACCACCTCAAAGAGCTGGAGCTCTCAAGTCACCTCCCTGCTTCATTGCTACCCTGAACAGGCTAGACGCATCACCTGGAAATTAATCTCCCCTTTTCTTCAATTATTAACCTGCTTTAATTATTAAACAGTTAAACAGAAAAAACTTACTGGAACACTAAAGTTCCTGGAAAATATGTGCCTTCTCAACACAGGCAATATTCTAAAATGAAGCCTCACGCAAATTTTCAAAAAGAGCTGAAATCCATGACTCCAGCTTGCTTTCACTTAGCAACTTTTCAGCTCGAGCCCAGACAATGCAGACATTGTTTTCCCTTCAGCTGACAGCAGCAATATCTGGGATGTTCCATAACATGTGGAGCCATCTGATGAGAGATCAGCTGAAGGCAGAGGCACACAACCTCCTCCAAGAGCAGCCTCTGCATTCTGATCCTGCAAGGTGCAGAGAGCCCTCATCTCCCGCCGGCCGCAAGGGGAATTGAAAGCAGACGGAAAGTTGCAGGAGATGATCAATATCTCCGAGACATGGGCCCTTAAGGGGCTCAGATTTCAAATGCCTGGCTCTCACTGCAGATGTGCAACAGAAATAAAACTTCCTACAGCTCCGAGGAGCTGTTACATTGCAACAGAGCATGGCCAAATCTTAATGGTTACAGGGACATTAGATCTCCCAAAACATAGGAGCCAGCAGGACAGATGAGCAAGTTTTAAAACCAGGCTGAAAGCGAAGTCCATAAATGCACTAGCCAGGGGTGATAGCTAATTTGCTGTGGTTCAAATTACACCATCGCCGCTCCTCAAAGGAGCCATGGGGAAAAAACAACTGCATAACCCTCCAAACGACAGGTACACAACGAAACAGAGTTCTCAGAAAATGTTAAATACAAGGCCAGCATTTCTGTTAGAGAAGTGCTTCCATGATGCCAGCAGCACAGGGGGTGACACACTGCAAAGATAACGTGCTTTTGACTGACAGAGACCCCATCGAATTGTGGTGCTTCGGGGTGCTTCTGTCTCTCAAGCCTATGATAGCACAAGAGCCAGATTATTTTTAACATTTGCACTCTTAGGATTGTACCTAGTCACAATAGTTGGTAATTTCTAAAAGATTTTGGGTTTTTCGTTTATTTACTGGTTTTGAAAATTATGTCAAACAGCTCTTAAGTATTACAGAAGACTTACTATTAAAAAGCTACTTAAATAAGCAATTGCTCATACACATTATTTGATGGCAGGCCAAGGATCCACTTTACAAATTCATGACCCAATATATACAAGTGAAAATAGGAAGCTAAGCAAGGTATATGAAAGAAGAAAAATGACATATGAAACCAAATAAAAAAAGATCCTTTCAACAAAAAAACACTAAATATGTATGACTATTCCAGATGTTTCCTGAGATGAAACAAAACATGCAGCGATTGTTAACAGATTGATGACCGAGGATTAAAATGGATGGAAAAAAATTCCAAGGCACTGAATATATGTGACACCTGAAGGCTTCAAGGTTAGGCTGGGAGCCCAAGAGAACAGAGGTTCCAGGGCGTCAATCATCCATCAGGTACGAGCACAGGACTAAAGGAAACCCACAAGCGGAGAAAGCATTAAGGAACATTCGTGAACAGGAGGGGAATGAGCATGGCCAAACATATGGAAGAATTACTGCACTTTCTTCATGGATTTACTTTTACCTCCAGGAAGATAAAGAGCAAGATCCCAGAGCATTTAAATGCATTGTGGCTTGGGATCCAAGGCTTTGGAACTGATTACAAGGCCCACAAAGGCTGCATTTTTCACCTCTGTAGTAATAAGAACCTAAAGTTACAAGCAGCTGAATTGATTCTGTTACAGACAAAACCCAGCATATGGCATTTTGATGTCTTTGTTTTAATCCTGCTGTTCCCATTTGTAACATTAAAATACATAAAGACCTCTAATAGTTGTCCATCTTTGTTCATTACTCTTGGAAGTGTTTAACTAAACTAGAAAAAATGCACATTTTGTACAAATTACCATCCCATGTTTCAGCATAAAATAACAGGTTTGCTTGCGTCTCCTAACAAAATAGGGTTTAACTGTGCTGCAGCTCCTAAATTGTACCCAACTCCCCTCCTGCCCTCAGTATTGAAATCTCTGTTGTTTAACTTCACTTGTTGCTCTGACTTTCCAATGTGGGTGTTGAACAAATTTAGAATCTCTGGATTCTTTTCTTTCATTTTCATTCACTCACCAGTATTTATTTTGAATCCTGGCATCTTGATAATACCAGGGGAATAATACCAGGTCCCAGTAAAATCAAGCAGAGGTGTTAGATTCAGGGACACCACTGTTTCCCATATTCTGGCTGTGTTTGCAGTGAGGGTAAGTAGCAGCTGAGTGAAGACACTCAAGTTCCTATTCCAGAACAAACAGGTCTTTCTGTTCCCAAATATATTTTTAGCTTATCACAGAAAATGATATGATATAATGATAGAATCATGTGAGATTCCTATGCAAGGTAATAAAGATGACTTTCAACTATGTATGGCCAACTTGTGAGCCTAAATGAGTGGGGAATAAGGTGATAGTTTTTTCTCTGTGTGATATATTCTATATTTATCTATATTAACATTATTCTATCTTTACTCTGATCATGAAAAATGGACTCTGAAGTGGTGATTACCAATCAGGAACTGAAACCTTGGAGGCAGCACATACATTGTCACAAAGATGAGCTTAGGAGCTTAAAAAACCCAACAAAACACAACAAATAAAATTCAAAGGAACAGTCTTACCACACCAGCTTGGTACTGGACATCCAGACAAAAAAAATGTAACCTTTCACCTCAATATTTGTTTCAGAAACAAGCTCACAAAAACCTGAAAGTCTTTCTAGACTGACTAGTGAGGACAGAGCTGCTGCTCCTTTTTTCCTTACACAGAAGCTTGCCTGTAACCCACAGGTGAATATCAGTCACCCTTTACATAATTGTCACTGTTTAGACTCTTACATTTTCCTAAAAACAGCTGCTTCTGGCCCCAAAGACAGGACACTGGCTAACTGATCTGACCTGGTTAAACTGCTCTTAGCTGCTCCTCTCCCCTCGGAAAGGAAATTAATCAAAAGCTTCCACAGGGATGTTAAGACTGATTTCATTCATCTGCATTTTCTCCTGCCAAAGCAAAAGCACTCCATGGCAATGAGGCGCATAAACTTGCCCAGTTTCAGCGAGAAATGGAAATATTTGACTGTTCTTACAGGCCTTTCCAGAATAAAAGTGAAAATTTTAATATAGTTTTTCACAGTGAGTAGTGGCAATATTTTATATTTATGCTTCACTCACTGGAGAGGTCTCAAAACCTGCATCCCTATGCCATTTTCAACTAGCACTGAAATCCCTCAACCCTGCAGAATTCTTCCAAAAGTCTTACCTGATTCTCACAAATGAAAGTGGATTCAAACTGAAGCTTTCAAGTTTTACTCATTACAAAATTACAGAATGTGTCCCTGGGTAGGTAAGAGCGCAGGATTAAGAGTCACACACAATTATTATCTATTTTACACGCCATGGTATCTGAGCACTTAAACAAGATGAGAATCAGTTTCTCATTTTCTAAGATTAAGTTTAATGAGCTGTGGTCATTTATTACCAATTTTAAGACCCATGTAGTGCCTCAAACCCACTTAAAAATAGAACTACCAGAAAATTAATTTATTAGCAAGATAAAATGTATTACGTGAGAATGCTCAAGAACACAGGAAAATGAAAAATTATTCCCAGAACCAAGAGAAGGAAAAGGGATAGCCCTGGGGAATGAGAAAAACATAGGTGGATGCATTGAATTCTTTATCTACTTTACTCTATAAGGCTTCTTGAAATTTCTGGCATAAATGCCTTCACTGACGCAGAAGGAGAACTGAAACCTACAAACCAAAAACATCAAACGCTGACACAGATTCATTGTACCAAAAAAAAATGAGTTAGAATCCCAAAGAGGCTTGCAGCAACCACGCTTAAAACGTTGATGCTGCTTTGTACTTTGCTAAGTGGTGTCGTTCTTGTCCTTCCTTGCTCTGCTGAAGGAATTATCAGCGCAACTCATCCGGGGCTCCGCTGCCTCTCCAAACTCCCACTGCAGATTTAGGATTTACTGAGAGTAATTCCATGGTGCTGTATTCCCACAGAGGAAAAAGAACAAAAAAAGAAAAAGCCCAGTAAATCCAAAGCAGAAAGAATCTGAACAGAGTCAGGCTGAGAAGGATTTTCTAGGGATATTTTTTAGTTTCATTGCTAAAATATTTTAGGTTCGGAGGTACAATCGCTATAACTTAGTCTGACTAAATTTTACAGTCTCTTATCCATCACCGCCAGTTCAATTTGTAACCCACTGAGTAACCTTGTCACTTCCCCTCTCAACAGCCTCTGCAGGGGTGAGAATACCATTTATCTCCTATGATCTGAGGTCTCTTGATCTCCAAAAGCTGGATGCCAGCCTTAGGAAAACTTGACTATTTGCCAAACAGTATTAAAAAACTGGCCCCATGCTGACACTTCAAATGAGGAATAGCTGAGCAAACCAACTGTCATTTTGTGGTAAATCTAATAAAAGTTTTACTTTTTTTCCTTTTTTTTTTTTTTTTTAAATTAGAATTACCTCCTTTTTACTGTCAGGCCTAAGTAAAAGCTAATACATTTTGGCCCATTAAGAAACTTCAGGTGAAAAAACCTGCCATTATATTCAAGTGAAAACATAATTTTTCAGGGCACTTGATGACACAGAAAATATTTACAAAATAATAACAACAACAAATTAATATTAATATTATTCTTATAGACATATTGAAAATGCTATTCTGGTAAACAGTGCCTGCCTGAGATGCTCACCCCATCTTATCCTGGCTTCTTTTCTCCCCCCTGCGCTGCAATTAAAGCTCCATAAATAGCTCTAAAGAAAACCTTCCAAAGCAGCACCTTCCCCTTGCCCACCTAAAATACTTTCTTGCCAACCTCAGTCGCTCCTGTGTCTTTTTGAGCATAACTCTGTTGTTTTTTTCAAAGCCCAGAATCCACATTTACTAGCATATTGCTTGTTCAGAAAAAGGTCTGAATTCATGAGTTTTTCTGGGCACTTTGAGGATATCCTAAAACTTCTTTGTATAAAATATTTCCAATGTAAATCAAAGTCCCTGATTGTCTCCAAAATTTAGACAGCGACATTGCAAGAAGCTGAACTGTTATTTTCGAAAAATAGCTTGTCTTGCAAAACAACCACTCAATAAAATACTGAAAGTTTTCTTTGTGTTGATAAACATTATTGTAAAGTGATGCAGTTAAGAATTAGATCAAGACAGTTTAATGCTGACTTAAAAATATAATTTCTAAGGCAGGAAAAAGAAAGATTTTTTTCTTATTTTACATTAAGCTCATAAGTATCAGGAGTATCTTTATAAATACACTATAGCATGGAAGAAATCTATCAATAGGTATTTGGTAGCTTTTTGTTGTACTAAATTAGGCTGACCTCAGGAAATGTGTTTTGCTCCTTGTGCCTCTGTCCCTACCCCATCTCCCTCTTGCAAAATATTTACAATAGGATCCTATTCACTTATTACTTCATGAGGACACTGTGTATTTATTTTTGCCAGCAGAAATCCCAAAGTATGTCTTTATTTCCTAAGAATAATCTTTTCAACAGCAATAAAGAGGAAGAAATACTAGATCAGCAGCAATGAAAAGAGCTGTCAGAAGATACCAATGAAAATATTCAAGGGACCCCCTGTACTCTAAACTATGCACTTCCACTTTTGGACAGCTGTTAAAAAAAATTCTTTTATCTGATATTTATGTTTTTTTACTAATTTAACAGAGATTTCAGTGCCATGGTGGCATCACTGCCATTGCTGTAATGACATCCTCAGCTGCACAGGCTGGAGAAGGCTGTGGCCTGCTGGTCTCAGGTTGGCTTTCCAGCTGGGAACACTTTTCAGTGCAGGATTTCTTTCCTCCTTGCAGCAGTATCAATTCCCTCCTCATGCAGGGGCAAACAGTCCTCAACTGTTCAGACAGCTATTATTAAAATACCAGATTATGAAAATGGACTAATTCCTCCCGCCGCACATCCTCTCCAAAAGAAAGCAAAACATATTCAGGTGAAAGAAAATAAATGCTAGAATCAGTGAATGCTACAATCAGTCATTTTAACTCAGCAATAAGACCTGTTTGCAAGCTTTTTTCCCCTGCCTAATAGCCTAAAGACTCCCCATTTGGTTTCAATTTATTTTATTTTAGACTATTTTCAAATCTCTAGTTTAGATTATTCTCAGCGTCTCCAGCTGATTAATTGGCACCTCTTGCCACAATGCACGAAATCCTCACCATTTTCACTAGAGGCCCTTCTGTGATGAAATCACACCCGCCAGCACTGCTGTCTGCTCGTCATGATCCCCAAGCCTTGCAGCCCATCTGAAATCTGCAGTTATTTGCCACCCATCAAACTCTGCTCGTGTTCTCCTAAATCCCAACACCTTCTGGGAAGGAGCAAGCGATGATCCCCAAATTATCAGCTTCCCAGGGCTCAAACAGAGCCGGTCAGCTGATGACAACAAAAGGCTGAGCACCAAAGGGCATCATTTCATAGCTCTGAAATTTGATTAAAAACTTGCAAATTATGCATAACCCCTGCTGCAAACCAGATTGACTGGCAGCCCCTCTTTCCAAAGGGCTTTAATCTGGCATGCTAGAAATCTTGACACGCCAAGTGTAACACTTTCAAATGGTGTCAGAGCTCAAATGCTGTGCACTTAAAATAGGTTACACACTGATATGTAGGGAGACAGAGCCAGAGGGAGAGATGGCTCATAAAACAGGCTCAAAGTACTTCATCTTGCTGCCTTAGACAATTCCTTTAATATAATGTATTTCTGCTCCAAGAAAGAGGCTTGAAGAAGTCCTTACACAGAGCAGTCCTTTTTACATGTATTTTTATTACTTTCCCAGGATAACCTCATGAAGAATTGTGACGGGCTGTGCCAATCCCTCCCAGCATGCCCCCTTCCTCACATGTGCTAGTCCTTTCCAGGCCTTTTCACAGGCAGAGTGATTCCTGCTCCCAACTACTTCCACAGCCTGTGGCCTGTGCCATTAAAAAAATTTAAAAAAGAAAAAAAAAAACAAAAACAAAACCTTTTGGAGTTATACCAAACTTCCCTTCTCCCTGTCCATTTCTTTACCCCAGTGCACTGGAAAAAGCTCCTTGCCACACACTGGCAGCTAAAAATAGTTTGAGCTAGGATTTTTCCCTTTCCCTCTGTATTAGTTCATTGGATTCCAATGGCTGTAAGACAAATGACATACTAGGATATATTCAGCTTTTGGCAGGTTACCTAACAGGATTTTTCAGCACAGTTTATGTCCTGTCAGATCTTATGCATGATAGCTATTGAGTATTTATGTAATAATATTTATTCATTAAGATCTTTATTTAATCTTTCAAATTTCCTTCTCTTTTTACCTAAAAACTACTCTTTGAGTTAAATGAAGTCAGATGAGCAGATGTCTCTCAGCTACTCTGAAAGCACCTAAGTGAAAGTAATAAGCAGCAACAGTCTTCTTGGAAACATTGCTAAAACTGAATTATGGTTCTAAACATTGAATCTGATTAATTAGAGGCTTTGTGAACATTTCTAATAATGGTTTTAAGTAGTCACATCTCTTTTTCACTTGGGGCCCTTGCAACATTTTTTATCCCTCTTGGTTTCATTTTAAATTAATTGCCATTGACTATATCTCTCACTTAATTTAGCCACTACTCTACTTCAACCATTCCACAGAACACCTGATGGATAATTCTTGTACAGGTGCATCACACACCCCTCAAGATCTACTTTAAGTATTCCACAGAAACCTGGCAATGACTGCTTTTTATTTCCCTCCCTGCTTACAAACATAACCCTGCCACGTGCTTTCCACACATAAAACACAGACATGCTCCTGAACTCAGAACCAGTGACAAGGACAGAGTTTAACAGCAGCTCTGCAGTGTGTTCTGAGGTTCCCAAAAGGAATCTTCAAATCCAAATGTTCCATACAAATCTTTGGAAGAATCGGAAATCTTAGTAAGAATATTAAAAAAAAAACACCAAACACACAGCATAAACCACTAATTACTGTCCTGTAGCAATGAGAAGTCTTTACTGAAATGGATGCAAACCCTCCACTCTCTCCTTGCCTGTTGCTGGAGTTTCTCAGCTGGGACAATGTCTCTCACCAAAAACAGGTATCAGTTGCCAGGATTTTTCTGTAAGACATACTTCTTAAGTAAATCTTAGAGTTGTTTCTTTCAAAACCCTGAAGTGAGAAGACAGAAAACCTAGAAATCTTCTGGTAAAGAGAAATCACTGTACAGAACAACTGCCCACCCCAACTGTTTCCTTTCCTGGCCATCTGTGAATATAGTCCACTTGTTCTCATCACTACTTGTGAACTACTTTTAAAGGATTTGTGAAAGGCAAACCTAACAAGGAAGCAAGCATTATGTGGCTTAAATTCTCTATAAAAGTCTCCATACCAGCAATAGGAAATGTTTCCATCTGTATGCTATTATTTAATTTCCAAGTTTCCTTACTTCTGTGATTGGGTGTAAACTCCTTTCCAATTCATTCTCTGTTAATTCCACTATTTCTCCATTCCCCCTCCAAGCAAATAAATTCTCTCTCCTATGGAGGTGATATTGGTGGGGCCAAGGCACACTGACTATTCTAACACTCACCAAAGGGATTCTCTGAGAAATTTTTTAAAGAAAATGCACGCGAAGGGACGGGCAGGCTCAGTCTGGATGATGTTTAACATGTACCTGGTCACATCTCTTCCACTGCTACACAGGAAAGTCTTTCACACGGATTTAGCTGCCCAAGAGTAAGAACAATAATCCCACCGGACATACTGACTCCTAGCTGCTGAAGTCACCTCCCTGAAGTGAAGAGAGTTTTGCTGATATAATGCAGTGTAATTTATGAACCACTTCAGACACAGTTTGTCCAAGTGTCTTTTGAAAACTTGCTCTGGCAAGTGTAAGAGCTGCATTAGCACTATGCTGTTCAAACTGCCTCAAGGGTTATCAAACCATCCATCTATCTTTCATGGAAACTGGGGGTGGAAAAGAGCTCCTAGGTGCTTAGCTCGTATCTCTGCCAACAAAAAACTGCTCCATGCTGTGTTCTGAGAGGTTTGTCCAGTTTTTAATCGAGTAAAGGAGCTCCCACCAGTTCTCCCAACGGAGAAACTATTCTCTATCATAAAAGATTTCACTGCAAAGAAACAATTCCTGACACTTCGCCTAAAATATTCCCCTGCTGACATTTTTACATTCATCTCTATTATATACATATCTATAATAGATGTGTGTATGTATATAACATGCTACAGAACAAAAGCCAAACTGCTCCCACTTACGTCATACAGGCCTTGAAAAGTCAGTCACATTGCCTTGGTGTAATGTTGGAAAGAGTTGCTCTCACACTTTGTTCTTCAGGAAATCTTGGTAGGGGTAACAGCTTGATTTTCCTGACACACATTAAAAGAATAAACGATATAAACTGTCAGAAGACCTCACATCAAATGAAAATCTGTAATTCTGATTTAGCCAAGTCCTTGCTGAAAGTTATTTTATAAAACAAAAGGTGCTGGTAGCACGCAGTAGAATGATGCCATTTACCAGCAAACAGATGCAGTCTCTGCAAATTTTTCTCATTGCAAGAAATTCATTCCTGTGTAGAGCTGCTGCTTCTTGGTTCTTAGAGTGCATTAAAAGGTACCATAAACAAAACCAGCAACAATGATATTGTAAACACATGGATCCCTTGGCTCCTTACGATGGTATTTAATCAGGGAGTGGTCTGCACTTACACATTCTTAATTTCTGAGCAGCCATATTTAAGGATAAGGAACTGCTGCAGCTCCATGGCACATGTGGTGCAGGGATCCATAAATCCTACATCACCTGTTGCACAATGGTTTTTGCTGGTCTTTTTTTTCCCTAGATATCCTCTAAAATTATTCTTTTTAAGAAAAGCCTGTTCCTTTCAAAAGTCCAAAATTCCTTTCAAAGCAGGAACTGCAAAGCAATTTGTCTTTAAGTTTCAATCTGGATCACTTTGATTATTGATTAGATTGTTTAATGCAATTTTCTGAAAAATTGTACCATAAGTAGTTCTAGAAAGGGGTGTGCATGCTTCAGAGTTAACATCTTTGTATGTGAAATAAAAGTTGAATTTGAGCCCTGGTAGATATTAAAAACAGATGATATTTTCCTGACTTTCACTGACAAGTCCTTCAATTAGTTTGCTCTTTAGTTCTGCCAAAATTATTTGTGACATTTTATTCATTGGCACAATGAATACAGGTCATTTTCAATAACCCATGCCTAGCCCCATACAAAAAGATTAAGCAAATTCCCTTATTTCTCATGGGAAACGTTAAGGTCAGTGTAAAGAAAGATGGAAGGGTTAAAAGTCCACCACCAGAGCTTCTCCAGCAATTACAAGTGGAAAGCAAAAGAAATCAAAGTTAATTACACCAGCTCTTCGGGAAGAAGAAAATAATGCACAATGAAGAAATATCTTTCTCTCCTTTTTAAACTGGATGACTGAAGCTCTTTATTATCCTCTTTTAGTCACAGCTCCTGTGAGGAAGGAATGCTGCAGAGACCTCAAAACCAGAACATCTGATATGGTACTCCTGAGTTTTGGTCATCCTTACCTCCTGCTGTATGTCTGATTTTCAAGAAAAATGCTACTCTGGCTGAAGATGTAGGAATAACGACAGAAGCCCACAAAAGTCTCACAGGAGATTCACTGACCTTGATCTCTCACAAATCACTGTAACAGCTGAGACCAAGACCTAGGCTGAGCCCATCTCCTGATGGTTTGGGTGTCACTAGTTAAGGACTTGGAATTTACAATAGATAAGAAATTTGGGCAATTTCTGCAGAGAGACAGCACCTGGCACTGCAGGGCAGCTCCCAGCTCAGCCCAGCTCCACCCTTCAGATTTGTTGGTCCCTTCATTCAGACTCCAGGTGACACCAGTGCAGAACAAGCCACATCGGCAGAGCGGCGAGGAGGGAAAGCTTTGGATATGAGGAATTGCTTTTACACAGCTCCCTGTGTCTCCAGATTCTCTAAAAAAAAGCGACAGACTAGTCTGACAAAAACCATGCTGCCTGAGCTACTGCATTTTGTGTTTGCAGTGCCATTGAGATTATGCATGCCCAAACCAGCAATTTTTCCCCCTGTTTTTTAAACCTAAAATACTTTCCCTTATGCACCTACTTTGTCCTCATGACCTGCAGAGTGTGGCAGCTCTGCAAAAACAGCCCTTCAACAGCGGCTTTGTGAAAGGCTAAGTATAGCTCCTTGAATCAAGCCAGCAGTTCCTTTGTTTATTATTTAACTTTGCTAATGCAAACTAGCCCCCTCAGGGCTTACCTGCAACTGGAGGCTAGGATTTTCCTGGGTTTTGGTTGTGTTGGATTTCTATTTTAGTTTTCTGGTTTAAAAAAAGCAAAACAAAAACCTCAGGTAAAATTAATCCCTCAGTCATACTGCTGTAATTCAATGTCTAGTTGATATTTAGATGTCACTGGAACCAGAAACTAAGATGATATGGTAATTATATTAACAGTTATCTCATTCAAACTAATTTCTCTGAGAATGGAATCTGAAAATCTGAGTAATGAAATCCTAGAGAAAGATCTCTGTTATTCTTGCAAAACTGAACTGCTTTGCTTGCAGATAAGGGACAAGGTAGGTAAAAAGAACCAGTCTGAAATAGTAAAAAGGACAGAAACACAAAGATACTTGGAATAGAAATGTGGGATAAAATTACTTTTTTCTTAACTCCACAAAGATTTCACATGCCTGTTGGAGAAAAAACATTTTTAAGATAAATATCTGAGACCTGAAGGCGTTACCTGTGAGGAGAATTGTCCAGCAGGTCATGCGTAAAGTAAATCTGAAATATAACCGTGAAATAACATTTTCAGCTTCTGCCACTGTTGCTGCATGTGAAAGAAAACATAGCAATGGAAGAATGGCTCTTCCAAGTACCATTACAGGTATATTTGAGAGCTTTAAGTCTTCCATATTCCTCCCATATCACCTCTATCTGTGAAATTAGATATTGTAGAAGAAACTGGATTATTCAAACAGTACAGAAAATCCTTCTCACAGTGTTCAACCACATGGTGGTAAAGGTTTGGTTTGTTATCATTTCTCATGTTTTATAAGGAAACCACCAGGGTCATGTTTTGCAACGCAAACTTTTTGAGATTTCTGTGGTAACTCTTACTTTTGAAGACAAATTACATTTATAAAGGAGGAGGGTGCAAGACAAAATACAAGTCTATTCCCAGGCAACTGAAATTTCCATTCATATAGAAAGATTTTGGCAAGAAATTTCAAAGTTTTACTGAAAAGCAAAAGACATCTTGCTGCACATTACAAGGGAACAGCAAAGGGCTGATGAATGACCAGGCTGCAGGAGTTACACACTCTTCCAGTGAGAGTGCTTGGCAGGTGTCTGCAGTTCTGAGGGACATGGGGCTTGAGCAGGGATCCAAGTGCTGCTTATCCACATCCCTGGCAAGCACTCTTACCGTAAAACTTTTCCGTTTCAGCTCCGGCTGCTGATACAGCTGGAATATTTGCCCTAGTCTTGCAGGGGAAGCATATTATGGCGGATTCCCCATCCCTAAAAGTGTTCAAGGACAGACTGGATGGGGCCCTAAGTAACCTGGTCTGGTGGAAGGTGTCCCTGATAATGATTAAAACAATAATTTCAAAGTCGTAAGATTTTAACCCATATTTGTAAGGGTAAGTATGGGGATCTTTTCTCACTGAACATCATTGGTTTAAATAATTCTGATTCAGTTCCTACTGGGAGAGATGTTATCATCTAGCACTAATGCTATAATTCAAGGTTACTTTGAAAGCTTAGGGAAATCCCTAATTCATTTCAAACATATGGGAAAGCATTTTGGAAAATGGCAGCCTGTCTAGTTTTGTCATTTTTACAGGTCTTCCTTGCAGCCTTCTTTTATTATTACTTTATCTTATGGTTGAAAAAGTTTAGTTTGCTTTTCATCTTCTGCAGCCTAAACATTTCAGGAAGCATGAGCAAAAAGACGTTGATTTTTCACATTGGATGGCTTCAGCTGAGCTCCAAATTTAGGATTATATGCTGCCAAATGCCCCGCTCCACTCCAATTTTATTTTTTTAATGAGATACCCAGAGTAAGTCCTTTCTCAGATTATTGCCTCCCAACTTGCATGATTTAATCATGATGTATGTCTTTAGTTTGGATTCTAAATTTGAATTCTAAACTTGGAAGTTTCACCCTCCAAGTCCTTAGAATAATGAATAGTATGAATTACTCACTGCATCTGCATTTTTGTCTCAAACTGCACGGGGCTGGTGTTCAGATCAACATTTCTAATCACAGTTTTTGTGATCCCAGGAGTACTCTGAAGAAACTACAGTAGCTGTATGAAGGACTGAAGATGGCTGTATCCCCCTTCTCCTCTCTTAGATCTCTGACCTTGGAAAAATACCTTGACTGCAGAAATGGAAGCGCATGGGTGACAATTCACTTACACAGCCTGGGGAAAAAAACCACACATTTTACACCAAATTTGGTGAGGACTTCCCCAGTATCTTTATCACTGTGCACTTCCAGGAGGGGCCTTGCACCCTCAAGGGCTTCAAGGAATGGTGAGAAGAGGTCACCCAGCCAGAACATCTGAACAGGGGCTCACGACATCCAACAGAATGTCACAGCATGCGTGCAAAGGAACAAGGGGAATGACACCAGAAATGAAGGACAAAAAGTGACAGGGTAAGAAAATAATCTTACAGAAATACAGCCCTGACAACAGTGGAAGGAAAGCCATCATCTCCTCCAGGTTCCAAGACATCTGAATGCTGAAACCATATTTGTCTTTGGCACCTGGCAATGTCATTTAATACATTCTTATGGCCCTGCATGCAGTTAAGCATGCACTGTATATTATTTTATGATGTTTGGATTGGAATCACACTTTCTGGGTACAAGTATTCATGTTTTTGCAGATTCTTGTGTAAAGCTGGGAGAACCTGTTTCCAATTTCATGACCGTTTATCGTTAATCCAAAATGACTGCAGCATTACCTACAGACAGGAAGCTGGATGAGGTCTTGTATGTTTTGGATGCATCATGCTCTTCCCAGGAAACTCTGTTCAACTAGTTTTATGCTTACATGAGAGGAAGACAGAAATTACTAATGGACATGACTGTGCCTAATCTATATATAGTTTTACAAAATAGAGTTAAAACTGAGATGGGTTTTATAGCAGCTCTTCATCCGTATGAGCTCAAATAATCATTTCAGCATTCCATTCAGGTTTCTGCTTCTGCTTTCTGAAAGCTCAAACAGCATAAAAACACCCTGTATCCAGTAGTCCAGCCAACCTTCAGGAATTTCACAGGTTTTAGTCTCTAGGCCTAACAGTTAACTGCTCCTAAAATAACCAAAATCTTCCTGCAAAATAATTCTTCTATATAATTCACACTATCGTCTTGCAAGAGATTATGCTGGACTGCAGTCATAGTACATGTCAAAGAAAACATATTGTAGAATATTCCCTTGAGGAGCAAAAACCAATGCTGACGAGAAGACAGATTAAACTGTCCTCCAGAACAACTGAGAACTGCTTAAGAAGATGTACTTATCATTTTATGAACTTCTAAAACTTTAGAGGCTCATCTTGGCCAACAGGTGATTGAGAATTCTTCTAATAATTCTTGTGAGAAAAGGATTTCTCCTGATTTATAAGAGTCCAAGATTTTAATGGATAGAAATACCTGTCAGATTACTCTCTTAATAATTCTGGAATTTTATGTTGAATCATAATCATACAGTAAAGGTGCACATATCTTTTTCCTCTTAGAAAGTTTATAATTTCATTGGAATTTTGCCGAAAAGTAGTAGAATCCTATTTGCTTGAAAAGGATTTGAACTGATTAGATTGTTTATTATTCTGTTCAAATACCTTGCTCATTATGTTACTCAAGCAATTCAGGCAAGGTTTTCAAGGAACATATTTCATTGGCCAATTAGAAAAATTACTCCAGGTTTTAACTTCCAGTTAATTGAACCTGTAGCTAGTTAGTGGTAAGCTTAAACAACAGCAAGCAAATCTCAAAGCTGCATCTTCATTGGATAGCATTTTAAGGAATATCTACATCACCCATTCAGCATTGCAGGGAGAAAAAATTAAATATGGATTTTAAAAACACTGTACATAAAAGTAAGGAAACAAGAAAAGATATTACTAAGACTCTGAATAAAAATCCATTTTCAGAAACCACTTAAAACTATTTGATACAATAGTGTCCTACATTGTTTAGATCTTTTGTTGTCTTTTACAAGCTTTCCTTGAGAACAAGAAATTCCAGTCAACCAAGTCCAAATATCTGTTCCTAACTCCTTCCCTCAAAACAATTCCATACCTAGATTTTATTCCCTGGGAAAAAACTAAGAAAGTTAGAGAAGGAAACCTTCTTGAGGGGCACTGCTCTCAGTGCTTCTGAACATGATGGGGATCTCTGCAGCCAGTGCTTTCTAATACTTGCTTAGTCTGTAGGATAAAACTTGGCTCTTTTTTTTCTACTGAAAACAACTCATGGTTATTTGACTAACATGATTATGAATTACACCATGCTTTGGTGTTGCTCTGTGTTATTTACATTTTTCTGTATTACTTTATAAATGTCTTCAGGGTTTTTCTCAATAATTTTATTATTGAATTTTTACGTATTTAGTTACAGTAGATCATGATTTCCCTGGCTAGCTTTTTAGCTGTCAAACCATTGAAAAGACTGGAAATGTAAAAATCAACAAAGAATACGTGTGGAAGTATGTTCAAAGTCGATTTGTAAGCCCCTAAAAATAATTACATTTGTATGAAACTAAGAACAAAACCATGTTTGTCCCTTGCCACTTGTGCTCTACAGTGTGAATCTCACCAGGATTCAACAGCTGTGAAGCCACAGGCACTACTCAGTATCCTGAAGGGGAAATAACCTGTCTGAAGCAGCTCTACCAGCCCCCCATGTCCATTCAGTACAACCTGCCCTCTCCTCAGAAATACTCTGTCACTTGGTTCCAGTATTTTTCAGGCAGTTTCTGGGTGATTTTGTCAAGGAAAACAGATGAGAACCATGCCTACTTGATCAGAAGGTACCTACAGAAGTCAGACATCTCAAAAGGGAAAACTACCAGTCCATCACCTTCCCCAAAGGAAAAAGTACTTCAGCAGGAAAGGGAGGTAGGGAATAAGAATTTCCAGGGCTACAAGAAGGAATTACCTTGACAAGCAGGTGAAGCATGTGAGGATCCAGAAATCTCGTGAATAGCTGTGCCCAATATGGAGCAAGCCTGAAAATGCTCCACCCCTGCTACCTTTCCTTGCTGCTACATAAGGGATTTGACTGACGGTGCCAGGTGTCACATCCAGGACAAAGGGAAGAGAGAAAACGGTCAATTCATGGGAAAATATCACAGTTCAAAATACCTACAGGACTATCAAGAACCCAGAGAAGTGCTCGTGGATGAAATGCAGGAAGAAGCATCGAAAGGTGCCTGTTCCATTTCCAGCTGTCAGGACCTCTTGGTGAGGCTTTAAAGAAGGTTCTTAGTGCTCCTGTGCCCTAATATCTGCAAGATGTTTTTACATTCTGAATTGTTCTACAGCTTGCTGAGATATAGGCTAAGTCCTTTCTGATAACTATTTCACGTGAATAATTAAATAGCTGGCAGAGAAAAAAAGTGTGTGAAATCATGAGGCACCTTCCCCTGTTGTTCAGATTTTTTAATTATGTAGTAGTTGTATGAGTAGTAGTAGCAGTAGTAGTAGTATCATTATCATTATTATAATCATTACTCTCATTATAACTATTATTCAAGAAAGGTGTTTCTCTTCAAATAGCACAGATTTGTCAAAACCAAACCTTTTGAAGGAATGTATCAACTTAAAGTGTTCCACATCCAAAACACAAACTGTGTTCCAGTCCCAAGGTTTCTTACTACTACCCCTCTCTGCTACATCTTAAAGGAGAGAGATTCACCTCAAGAATACAGACTTAAGTCCTGGTTTGACTCAGAAATAAGGCATCTCAAACCTGTGTCATGCGGGGCAGAAATAATCTGTAAGTTTAACCAAAGGATAGACTGGTCTTGTTCATAATTTTTTTTTCTTAATTGCTATTATTGTCGAGATACAAAGTAGGAAAAGTTCTAAATCCCATTTTAGTTTTTAGTTTTTTTCCCTGTGGGCTGGGAAATCTATTTCCCATTCAGTTTTAGGCACAACTTACTCACCCCCACACCATTTGGCCATTGTAGGACTTTGTGTACCTTCAGTTATTCTCTCTATTTTCCTTAAGCTGCCATCAGGGAATTAGTGCTCCAGGCTCATTTTTGAGCAACTTCCAGAGATAAAATGTGTCTGTCAAAGCAAGTGCAGTGCTCCCAGTTAGTTATATTCAACCTGGGAAGGCAGAGCTTGGCCCAAGTACTGCACATCAGGGAAATCTGCGCTCTGAACCACGCTGGCTTCTCATTTCACGAGACAAACCAGCCTTTCCCACAGCAACCTACTGTATGTTTTTAAAAAAAATACCAACCAAACACATGGATTCCTGAATGCATTGAAAAGATATAAGGCCAGATTCACCAATAAGTTCCAGCTGCTTTGCACTCCTTTGGCAGCAAAAAACAGCTGTAAAACTGGTTTATCTGGGTTTAGCCAAGCCCGGGATTGATACTTTGCATCATCAGAATATGGAAAAGTCAGGACTTTATACTGAATCTAGCCAGTCGAAAATATTACACTGCTACTACACAGAGCCCAAGGAGATAAAATATAAACATACCTTCAGCCTGCTGCACACTATTATTCTGGACTCAATCTTGCCACAGGTTGCACAGAAGGGGAGGGGAAATCTTCATTTTGTGCTTCCCAGTTATGTATCTGAAAAATGCTCTGTGCACATGCTTCTCTAAAGATACCCAAGACAACAAAAAACTACACTTAAATGTTCCAAAAATATCAGTTTTTAATGATACTTTGAATGCGTTTTATTATACCACATATTTGAAATATTATGAAAATTGGCAAAGTTGTCCCATTTTAAACAGACAGTATTTTATAAAGGTGATATATATTTTAAATGCACATGCAATAAATTTAAGCAAATGCATTACAAATATATAGAAAATCTATATTTTTTTCCATATGCGAAGCAATGATCCCTGTTACAGCCATTTTATTGCTCACTGCAGACAGTTATGTGAAGCAGACTGCATTAATTTTATTTTTTTTCTCCTAGAAATCTGGAAAATTTTTGCAGATCCCTCACTTACTGTTAGCACAATAACTGAACCCTATTACAGACACTGCTACATTGTGCAGCAGCAATGTAAGAGCTACCTCATGAGCTCTATTGACAGAGCTGTGTGTTTTAACATGAGCTCTTAAAAAACTGGAACACAAATCAGTCCTACTTGAGTTCACGTCCTCGCTCCTCAGAGATCCATATCTTTATATCCTTGACTTAATCACACTGCATCTGAAAGCTTCCACTCAGAGTTTCCTTTCAGTACTGGAAATATCTCCACCAGAAGCAGAAGGGGTGTAGTTACAATAACCCAGTGACTAAACCAAGGATTACTTGCAAAATCCTCCTGATGTTGGTGGAGGAATTTCATTTCACAACCAATTTGTTGTCGCTTTCAAATTTTTGAGTGTTTTGAGCACTGAAAGAACCAGCGCTCGCGGTTTAGCACTTGGGATTATAGATGTTGTTTGGCTGTAAAACAGCTTGTTTGTTGAGAACAAATTCCCAGGGAAAGCAAATTTATTCATATACTGTAGTAAAACCAAACAACTTATCTGCTTGGGATGCAGAGTTCCTAGCCATTCTAGGTGCCTAGAGAACAAGAAATTAGGAATCAGAAGAAAGACAGATCTGTTCTTCAATCGTGCAAAGTTTTGATCCTACTTGTAAAGAAAACTATTTTGTTCAGGGGCAAACCTATTTCTAGAATTTAAAAGATTTTTGATTCTCATCTCATCTTATTATTGCTATTTTATTTCTACAGTCAGCTATTTTAGTATTCCAGTTTCCACATCATTGCAGGCTAGATCTGTCCTCTTTTGACAGATCCTAAATACCAGGGTGTGTATAACATGCAGTCATTTTACAGATTTTTCAGATAATAAATTTTACTCTTCACACAAGAAATTGTTTAAATCATATCCAGACACAAGCTCACATAGGAAGCTCCTGCCTAAAGCCATTGAACAGCATCTTCCCCACTGCTGCTGAAAGAACAATACTCGATTTCCTCCATCAAACCCCATCTCGACCATAGCCAGTAGATGACACCTCAGACTTACTGAGAAATCCTCTCTAAGGCTCCAGGCCCTTCCTAGCCATTTCTGCACCCTGCATAACAGCACCAACTGAAAATGAAGAAGCCTGGCATGTGAACAGACACAAAAATTTGTGTGGCTTCATAAAGAGTCACAGAGGCACAAACGTGATCCTGGAATCGCCAGCTCTATAGGTGACAGGATCTTGAATTGCTTGCATGGCAAAATACTTCATTACCTAATAATTCATGAGTTACAGTGTAATCAGCAGCTCTGGGCCACAGTACTTGCCCTCCAGCTCTCAGAAAACACCATCTTCTAAGAGAAATGTTGAAGTTGGTATTTTCCCTTTCTCCCTCTTGTTTCAGTGGTGTGGTAAAAGATTTCTGAAAATCCTCCAGTGACGGTGAACATCCTAGCTTAAACCAATCCAGGTAACAACAGCAAGTGAATACACAGCATGATGGGTCTGATTCCTGCACGTAAGCACGGCTGGGGAAGAGTTTGCACTCTGGTTTTGATGGATGTAACAACTCGTGCCATCTCAGCTCCACTGTTATTTTATTATGCTAAGAGGGATCAGCTAAGACAGGGATGCAAGCACATGCCAAATACCTCTGGTTTTATACATGGATTTACTCCTATAATTTCAAATCACACTGACTGTGGTGCTGGAAGCCAATGCATCCCAGTGGGTATGAGAATCCTTGGAAACACCTCCCAAAATGGGAAAGTTCTGTAAAGTTCACACGTCTTTGTATATTTAAATGACAAGTATGGTACACAAAACCCCATGCATATTTACATATATTTATAGAGAGAGTACATGTCTGCAGCTGTATAGACATAGATAATCAGTCATCATATAAATTTCAGACATATATGTTAGACATATGATTGGATACCACCATCGCTAATGAGTAAATCATGTTACAAAACTTACATTAATCTATATCAGCACTGCATAAATTGTCATAGATCAATGTTAAGGTCATGTGTGTATCTTTATTATCAATTTTAAAGTCAAATACAGGTAGGGATTTTTGTGGGGTTTTTTTTAGGGATAAATGGCTTTGCCCATCATCTTGGGCAGCTTTATTTAATGGTACGTTTCCTAAATTTCTCAGAGTATAATGACACTGATTTCCACACTTCCTCAACTGCCTCCAAAAAATAAGCCAGTTGTGGCCACATCTCTGAAGATGCTTCAGAATAACTCTTCCGGAATGAACCATCTTGAAATGTACCAAAATATACCAGGGCTAAAAATTAATGTATATCTGCGCTTCCACTTACCATCTCCCCAGTTACCCAGAGGCTGCCTCAGAGTCCAAGTTCACAATGAAATTCCAAGAAAGCTCTATGATGGTATTTCCTTCCAACATCAGAAGAATGTCTAGCTCTCACGCACTGCCAACTGATTCTGAAGAAAACAAACAAGAATTCATAAATTTTTCTAAAGGGTCAAGCTAAGTGACTCTTTTTGTATCACTCCCTGCAGTGAAAGATCTCACAAACATCCAGGAGCATAATCCAAGCAATGCTAAGCCCTTTGGGAATTCTCTCCTGTATTATTAAGCAAGCATTCATTTTGGTTTGCTTTCTGGGAATATTTATGCAAAGTACTTTTGTGAACATCAATTTTTGTGAGGGAACATGTGTTCCTCTGAATGCGGCACCTGAACAAATACTTTTGCATATAAGTCTGTAAATATCTAAATTGACGTGAATCAGCAGTGGAACTGCTTCTTTGACCACCCTGTCCCCCCCAAAATGTCTTCAAGAAATACGACCAGAAAAAAATGAAATGTAAAGCTTGTAGGTCAGCCAATAAATCTGGCTTGTGTCTTTCTCTCTTCCTCAGGCAGGAAAGAGCCCAGATATTTCTAAGTCTGGTGTCCAGGTACATAGCCAAAAATAAATGCTACTTCTGCTGGAGAAGAAGACAGGAAAATGTTTTTTACGTTCTAAAGATTTCAGAAGGCTTGGTAGTTTCCTCCCTGTCTTTGGTGTGTCACACACTCTCATCCTAGGATAATTTACTTCCCACTGATTTTTTTCAGGTGCTGTCTTATCCAGTTAACAAACAAATATGACACTGTGCTATTTAGAGTACAGGCTTAAGAAAAAAAAACAAACAAGAAACACCCCCCCCAAAAAAAAAAACCAAACAAACACAAAACTACTTAATTCTGCTTTTGCAGAAGTCAAAGTAATAAACTAACATTTGCTTGAGAACATTGACAAACCTTTCCATAATACAAGTCTATTCAAATAATTTACTCTAATAATTTCAAAGAGTAGATACTATCATTAGTATTACAGTCAAAAAGGGAAAGAAAGGTCTATGGAGATTTTATTTCTGTTCAAGACATTTTATTCCCTTATGTTAAAAATTTGATGAGAAGAATAGCTTGATTTCCCCTTATTACTGTGTAATTAAGGTTAACATACATAATGTATCATTAGAAAGTCACCTGGATGTTGACAAAACCAATTAATGTAAACTTTTAGATTTGTTGTAATTATCTTAATGATCTTCCATAATTCCTCATCATTTACACTTTATCTTTCTTGATAATCACTTAAAAAGCATTATAACTAATCATTAAAACAAAGTCAAATTTTCTTCATCTGTTCTCTGTTTTTACTTCTCTCCCTTTTCTCTTGGTTTCTTTTTAATTTTTTTATCCCCCAACTTTTAAGGCCTGGCCAGAGCTTTTGGAGATTACATTAACAACTATATTTCTTAAAAAGCACACGTGATTTATTCAACACAGCATTTCTGTAGCAATTCTATGCTATAAATTGAGATCCAGTTGCAGCTATTCTTCTGAGAGTTTCAGATGGCAGACAGCTCCAAACATGGGCAGGTAACATTTCAAGTTGAGTATGAGCTGCCTACAACAGAAATATCTCACATCCAGTCAGGAACTAATCCAGATCAAACTGATGCAACTCTTGAACCTCTTCCCACACAGTAAACTTGCCAATTTCAATAAATTAATAAGAAGATAACATTGCCAAAGGACGTTTTGAGGCACGAAACAATATAATTCTCTTTTAATCACGCAGCTAAAGGGCACGTGTACTCCAACGTTCTTCTGGTGGATACAGCTGGATCAGTAAAAAAACAAAGAAAAACATCATGTAAGTGCATCTTTCAAGCCTATGGGGAGCACAATTAAGTGACAGAATTCTGCTTACATAACAAATGTGTGGATTCCCAGGGCAACAGACCTAAACAATACTTCACTCTAGTAAATTACTTTGTCATTTTCTTTTGAAAATTAAAAAATTTCTTAACCATTTCAGCAAAATCAGT
This sequence comes from Pardalotus punctatus, assembly GCA_013400915.1. NCBI lineage: Eukaryota > Metazoa > Chordata > Aves > Passeriformes > Pardalotidae > Pardalotus > Pardalotus punctatus. The sequence continues at coordinate 227,058 of VZTX01020666.1, forward strand.
GTGTTCAAAACTCATGATGACCATTCCACAGCCAGGTTTTCACTAATTTTCAAGATAAAATCTGGAATTCAATTGAATTCCAAGGAACACATGAACCAACAGAAGAAGCAAAATACTCTAGTTCTTCACCACAGATTGATTTTGAAGGTCATGTGTTCGTATTTTTTAGCTGCAAACGGTCCACCAGGGCCATACTGTATCCTCATTCATCCTTGGGAGTGCACAAGGAGTTGATCATGTTTGAAAGGTTTGAAAGAGCAGATTGAAGCTCAAATAGACCAATTAAGATGTTTATAGGAAAAGGCTTTATGACCCTGTGTTCTCTAGCAAAGTTTTCTCATTATAAAAACACAATGAAATTATTCACTTTAATAAATCCTCTGGTGTTTTATATAAAATATAATATTAAATAATGAGAAAAGACATATTCTGCCCTTGGTTCTTTTGGTTTTTTTTTTGTTTTTTTTTTTGCTAAACAGATGGTTCCAGAAAAGTACTGGAAAAAATGAATTAAAAGTATTCTTTGCATTTGTGAACAAAATGAAACTGCCTCATCTAAACCACTTTCTACTGGAGATTCAATGAAGAAAAATCCAGAGCCCGTATGGGAAAATGCACATGGAAAAAGTATGCACTACCCTGGCAGAACAGTGTGGAAAAGTGCATCACAATCTTCCATGTCATAACTTCACCTGGCCTGCAGTTCAGCCAAGAGATCTTCTGGCTGCAGCACCACAAAACCTTCATTTCATCACTAACACTCAGGAGCATCACTGCAGTCATTTTACAGGGTCTGCAGAAAGAACTGAGGGAAGAAACATAGGAGGAAAGGTAGAGCTGGGGAACACAAACAGCAGAAAGTGGTAAGATTTGTTCTCCCAAGAAAAGAAAGCTGGCCTTTTGTGTGTGTCAGCAGCATTTCTTCATGATAAAATTTTGTAAAAGCACCAAAGAAACAGAAAACAAACAAAAAACCAAATGAACAGGAAAAAAAAAACAACAAAAAAAACCACAAAAGGGGAAGGAAAAAAAAAAAAGGTCTGTTCTGAACTCTTTGTGCCACCCAAAAGTAATGCAAGCAAAAGTCAAAGAGTGGAAAGTTAAACAAGGCATTTCCCATCCCTGTGGTACAATGGGAAACATGAAACATTCGACTCACTCCAGGATGCTCCAGGATGAAGTCATAAAAAACAAAAGTATGCCAGGGGAGCAACAGCATTATCAGGGCTAAAAAACTCACTAGTTTTATTCAACATATCTGAAAACAATGCATTCTCTAATTATTTTCTCACCTTTCAACTCAGAGGAAAATGCTTAGATGCTGGTTTAGCCATCAGTACCTCCACTTTGGGCTACAACTACCAAAGTCCTATTGGCAACGATTAGTTTCTATTCTTGTGCTGCTGATCGTTCTTCTTACACTAGTGTTTTCCTATGGCAAAGTTGGCTCCTAACAAAGATTAGGATTAAGGCATGATAAATGAATTCAGTTGGAAAGGAAAGTGGCTCCGCAGGTCTCTAACTGCTGCCTCCTGGATTTCAGGGGGTCTGTTCTGCTCCCTGGACCCATCTACCAGCTCAGGGCAACAGCTGTCCTGAGGATAACTGGTCTTATTCCTGAAAATTAAGGCAAAAAAGGCATTAAGTACCTCAGACTTTTCCTTGCCCCCACCCCCACCACCAATAAAGAATGGGGTTTTCCTTGCCCCTCCTTTTGCTATTAATGTATTTATAGAAAAAAAATCTTTTTATTATCCTTTACAGAAGTGGCTAGATTAAGTTCTAAAGGGCACTAAAGGGCAATGTGTTAACATAGTCTGAGAACCTTTTCTTATCAAATGTATGGTCCTTAAATTGAGTCAGATAAACGTATTGTAAAACTAAGGAACAACCTGTGGTGCAAAAGATAAGATATTAAACTTGGTGGGAGGGGTGTTCAGTCTGAGAGGAATATTAAAGCAGCAGTGCAACAGAATAAAAAAGAAATGGCATTAAACTAACTTAGAAAACCCAGAAAAGAGTAAAGACAGGCAGTTGAGATGCATTGTATTCATCTTTCAAGAAACTAAATCTTCGAAAACTCTTTTCTTTATGACTGCTCCAACTTCACACATTTTTCCAGAGTAGTACCTTCTGAAAGTTCACCACTTAAATAGGGTTTTTACAAGGCTACTTATGGTGTTGTTTAGCAGAATATTCTGTACAAGCATCCCTTAAAAGCATCAGCTCACGAGAGAAACCATGGAAGTGCCATAATTTAAAAAAAGTAAAAATTTTAAGAAAGTGGTCGTGTGCTTAGGTGAAACGTCTCTGAAAGGAAAGAAGGCTGGTTATGTCACCACAGAAAAGACCAAGAGATGCACGAATGATGTGGTCTAGACAGGAGAAAATTAGTGTCACTCTGTACAGTGCTGTGTTTAAACTCGCAAGGGTGTGTAGTGTCCTCAAATTATTTAGTGTTAATTTGCTATAAAACTGTACAGCTCTTATTAACAACGACAACTATCCTTATCATTTCTCTTTGCTCAATGAGTGGGGTGAAAAAAAGTCCCTTCAAAACTACTCTTCATGAAGCTCTCTGAAGTTTGTACCAGCGGAATTTTCCATTTCTGCTACTTGATCTGGATAAAAAGGGCTAAGTGAGATCTACTGAAATACCCCAGCTAGCTGGAAATCAAACTGATTTAGGTAGAGTTAACAGAACCAACTTTGTATGCACAGTTATTGCCTAAGTTATTACTCTCATTCATTTTGAGTTACCTGATTTTCTTTAAATTAAATTTTTCAGTTGCAATTGCCAGTACCTAGGATGTTTTTATTCCAAACTGGGAGCCTGATCTACAGTGAGTAAATGGAAAGCATGCCAAGCAGCAAGGGTAAGAACATGGTGAAGTATCTGCTCTATTCTATTCTGACTAAAACAGTACCTTGTTTGTTACACAGTGTTATTACAAGTTACATATTTTTTCATCTGGTAAACCTACCAGAAAAAAATCTGAATTTCATCTTCTACTATAGAATACTCCAATTCAGGGGTAGCACATGAGGAATGAAGTTGTAAGACACTCCATTCTCCTTTCTCACTGTTAGAGCTGCTATAAAAAAACCTGATTTATATTTGTTAGAAAAGTCTGAGAATCCTTCCATGGGACCTCTACGAATAAAATTACACTTTGATTCTCTAGATGGTTCAGAATAAGACAGAGAAAAAAAATGGGCAGGACCTCCAGTGAAATGCTTCCTTCTGCTTTCAAGCTCTTAAATGTACTAAAAGGAAGGGGATTCTTGTGCTTTCTGCTTGTGAAATTTTAAAGGCTAACTTAAAAAAATTTAAAAAAAAGAAGGGGGATAAAATAATGAAGGCACAGACAGCTTGGCACTTGCAAAGATAAACTCACTTAGGTTGCTGCAGAGCCAGTCTCTGGCTAAAATGACTCGCCCCTGAGACATTACACCCCACAGACATGAGCTGAGCTTAGGCTGACTAACTTAGACTGAGCCATCTAATTTAGGGCAGGAAAATCTCATCTTGCCTAAGATGATCTGTGTGTTTAAATGCCCCTCTGTTTCCTGCACACACCTGCCCCATCACAGTTCTGGGGGCCAGAATACAAAATATTGTGTTATGATGGCTTTAGCCACAACCTTTATATAATCATTTTCTATGCACACCTGACACACCACATCTTTTGATGGCAAGAGTCTTCCGGAGCCCACTCTCAAAGGGAATGTGCAGGTTATCCCACATAACCTGGGCTAGAGTCTTTAGACTATGCACGGTATTCCTGTCTCGTATGCTAATTTAACATTCCAACAGTATCGCTGTATTTCCGTATTATTTCTGGGACCTATTGAACGGCATGCATGCAGAATTGCAGCAAAGGTTTATTTCATAACATCAGAATCAAAACAGACATTGCTTGGGCCAGACTCAACTCTATTTCCTGATGAGTGGCTCACAAAACATCCTCTGAAATGCACTGTAGGAGTAAAAGATACACTGTAATCCTTCTCTTTTTTAAATTTTTCTTAAGAGAAAGAAATATTTGAGCAAGCCCTACTACTCTGCATACCATTTTCACCACTGATTTACATTCTCTATCACAGGTGGAATGTTGTGGTTGCTCCACTTTTTGATTAACCCATTTCCTCCTGCACACTAAGGGCGAGTCATCTCCCTGTTATTTCACAGTTTGGGCTATTATTCCATGTTTCCCTTTGCTCCTATGCCTTTTGTCTACCTGAGAAAAGCTATTTTTTTAAGCCACTACTTTTATCTGGGCTATTTATTGGGGAGGGTTTTGTTTTGTTTTGTTTTGTTTTGTTTTTTGTTTTGCCTCCAGACAAGCATTCAGTCAAGTTCCTGCAAAAAGATTCCAAGCAGACAGGTGAGCCCCCTCACTCTGTCATACTTGCTCCAGGCACAATACTTCCACTGGAAAAGATTTTGTATCTAACTTCAGTGACTTCCTGCAAACATCCATAACTTTTCCTGCAGATTTCTTCTAGATTGCACTAGCCTGGAACTTTGGCTAAAATACAGAACAGGTCTGTCTTTTACTGTCCATCATTGTAAACACTTTTTCTCCCAGATCTTCCCTATTTTCTAACACACATCCACACATACCTTTTCATGGAGACATATTTAGACTTTAAGTTACAGGACAAAAGGTCAAGAGCTTTCTTCATCTATGTAGCTGAAAGGAACCAATTTTCTTCCCAGCACAACCTTCTCCAAAAGACAGACTGCTGAACACGACTCCAAGTTCTTGGTCAAGGTTATAGATTCCATCTGAGTTATGTCCTTCAGAAAGCACTCCGCTTCTGGTTAAAAGCTTTAAGTTACCAAGAAAAATCTGCAGCTTTGTAAAAATTCCACTCCATGTAACTTTTAATGCATCACTTTAATGCTTGCCTAATGTCCATGCCCATAAAGTGAGTACAGCTTCCCTGGAGCACAAACAGTATTAAAAGCCCAATTAATAACAGAAAAGGTTTTACGACATGCAATTAAATTATACCTTTACTAATAATTTGAGTTTCTCAACATACAAGCCATATACTTGCTGAGGTTAACATAATCTCATACAAAAAACTCCCAGTTTCTGCTGTTCACTACCTATGTATATGTATGTATAGACATATTTCACTTTTTAAAAAATATATATCGACACACTTCATTTTTAGCTTTAAGCGACAGATATTCATTGAGATTTGAAATCTCTTCGATTTTCTTTTGACTCTTGCCTATCTCTGAAAGTTCAGATATGAAAACCACGTCAATTAAGGATCTAAGGCAGAATGGTGTATTTTCTCACCAAACTTTAACTTCACCATTTTATTTTGCTAGCAACCCTCACTGCTCTCACACTCCACACTAGCACGTGTGGCTGAGCTGTGGGTACCAGCTCACTGCCTTCTGGAAGGGTGCTCTTGCACTGCTGGCTTTTTCAATAAACAGCTGCACAAATTCAGCATTAGAAGGACATTTAAGTGGCCAAGGACAAAACACTCCCTGGAGAAAGAGGATTTATTTCCTGAGACTTCCTTTGAGACAAGCATTCTAAAGAGTGTCTTTCTCAGCTTACTCATCTCTCAGACAGCACACATTGCATCCACAGCATAATCCACACGATTATTTGTTAAGTATTTAGAGATGTCACCCACTGCCAACTTGGCATTTGGGATACCAGTTCTTTCAGGGTGAATTTAAATAAGTCTGGCCTTCTTCATGCCTCAGTCCTTCAGCTTTAAAATGGAAATTATTCTCTTTATCTTCTTCTAATTAGCAAGATACACAGTGATAAAACAGTATCTCAGAAGCTACACAGAACTTTCTCTACTTCCTGAGAAAGAAATAAAGCTTGAGACCTCATTACTCAGTTTCATTATCATGATTTTGCTAAAACAAGTATTGCAATAAAATACACACTTTAAGATTACAAACCAAGTGAATATTTAATGGCCATCTCAGTGTAAGAGGCAGCTGAAATTCCTTGTCCCTGAAGGACCTACTGAAGACCATTTAACGCTAGCAGAAATCCCCCTGTAAACCTTTTATGGATCGCCAGCTAGTGTCCCACTCTTTCAATACCTCCTTGTGATTATCTCCATCCCAAATATTGTCTCTCACCCCAGCAGAAGAAATACGGAGAGGCAGTAATCTCTGAGTTCAACCTCAGACATCAATGGCTGTGCCCACACAATGTGTTTTCAGAAGTAAAGCAGAATCAGAAGCTCTCCCCACACGCTCAGCCTCATGCCCCTGTTTGCTGTTCTCTGAACGCTGTCAATTGCTGCACTCCTTTAATTAATTCCGACTGTAAATAGGAAGTATGAAGTAAGGTGGGATCGCTGCTTCCTCTCCCAAAGAGTGTACCTTACTTCTGGCTCAGTAAATGAAGCTTGTGAAAAGGTTTGTAAATCAGAGTTCTGGAGCCATAGGCTGCTAGTATTACAGGCTGTTACATTTTAAACACATAGTTTTAAGGCAATAGTTCCATACCATGACAATGGGAGTCCTCTGGCTGAGCAATTTCAAGCTACAGGAGAACTGAATCAGCTCTGGCAAGTTCAGCCTCAAAAAAAAAGGTGACTCAAGCCTCTTTAACGCTCTATTTTGAGCAGACCTAGGCCTTAATAAGTATTTTATTGCAGTGGTGTTTGAGCACTGGGGTTGTTGTTGTTATAGAAACTTGTAGATATTGCTGGTTTTGAGATATTTACAGTTTCCCTGTTAGAGGATGGCTCACTCAGCTGCATACAGCAGAGTTTGTAAATTCTCAGTTACTAACAGCTCAGATTATAAGAAACCCCCACTTGATACAATTTACTAGATCTTCCTACAGCTGTTGATGGCCTAAGTAAAAAGTGTAAGCACTGAAAAGCAGTTTTATGTGCTGAGGTCTGACCATCGCTGCATGACAGAAGTGCAGGAGCACAACTGCTCCCTCCCGCTGTTGCAGCGGCCCCTGGGGACCCCAGCTGACTGAGGAGAACTTATGGAGGCTGTCAGTCACCTCTGAAGTCTCCTGGACACTTTCCCTAATTTTTCCAACATCTCACTTCTCATAGGGTGTCCCCTGTTCCTTGAGCAATGAGGGTTTTACCACAGCATTTGTTTCTTAACCTTTGAACTTCACCTGCTGACAGCCAAATTCTTCTCCCACTTGTGCTCACTGAAGTTGAAGCCATCCTGGATTTGAAATGGAAAGCACATCTGCAGGAGTCTCCATTTGGGTTTGGGTGATGACAACACAGAAAAGGGAAAGATGGAGAGATCAGGTAAGAATATTCAGGAATTAATCAAAAGCACAAGATGCCTTCTTCATAGTTATTCAAAGGCTTGAGGCCATTCTTGAGCAAATTTTCTGCAGTCGTTTAGCAATTACATTTTTGGCCCTCTGTGGTCGTCATTCATCTATGTTCTAACTGCACATTAGTGATGGAAGAAATCCTATCACATCTTCATTCTTGGCTAGCTTATCTTCACAAAAGCGAATTTTTTTCTAGAGACAACAGCAACCATAAGAAAATTCTGATGGTTTTGGTTTATTCCCTTGGGCATGACAAACACTGAAAATGTTCATTGCTACTCTATGCTGTGTGGAGAAAAGAATGCAAAAGGAATTTTCACTGTGACCCTGGGAACGAAGCCACAAGTCACATGCTCTTGGACATGTAGAGTGAGGGCATTCTTGAATAATCAAATCCATTAATATTCATACAGCAATATCCCCAATCATAGTTCCAGTCCTGAAAGATCTGAGAAAAACCTTCAAGAATATCTGAGATCCAGGGAGAGTTCTTGAAAGCTGTAATGATTTTTTTCTGGCATTCTGAAGGTGTGGATATGCCTTATGACTGCCATTCCTTTTTCAGAAAAAGGCTATCTTCATTAATATTTGCCCAGCACTGTTGTAAGACAGCTTAGAGCAACACAAATGACCCATTCTCATGTACAAACTGCTCAAGTAAAAATCCAGATAGAGGGGGAATCAGTGTAGCCTCACAAGAGGCAGCTGTCTCCCTTACCAACAGCAAGAGACTTCAGGGCTCACAGCTCTGGAAAAGCTGTGGCTAACACTTCGCTTGTTTACTTTCTTTTCACAAGCATAACAATGTGGGAAATGATGCTGCCGAGGAATCGTGGTTAGTTCCTTTCTTCATTAAGTCCTGCCTAACTGAGGCAAGACCAGCTGTTTCGGGATAAACCAGGAACAAGCAGAAGTCGTTCTGAGGGAAGCTTTGAATGGCACTTTATCGGACCTTTCACAGCAATCCAACCAACTTCCATCAAGAGAGACACCTTCAAGTTTTCCCCCTTAAACTGCACGCAACGAATAACCAGGTATGGAAAACCTAGACACCTGTCCTGCTTGAAGGGAGATGCCCAACATACTTGAGTTTCAGAGATCCAGCACTGCCGTTTATCTCCTCCAGTATTCCAGAAGAGTTTGGCTGGTGCTCTACCCATTTATGGACCCAACAGCTATGTCCTCACATAGCCCTCCAATCCTTTATAGCTCCATGCATCATCCTCTAACCTCCTACCGTGTGCCAAAGAAAGCTACCACACCACAGTTTTCAGTTTTCCTCTTATAAGGAAATTCTCTGCAATTCTTCACATCTCCTTCACTGCTCTTCACAGTTTCTAGAGGTATAACAGTTTATGTGATTGGATGCCTCATCCATTTTTATCGATGATGACAGAAAGATTCATCCCTTTACAGTAATATACACATAATTAAGCAGTTCTGGATTCAGCTATAGAAAAAAATGGATGGGTGCCCACACCCATTTTTTATTATTTGTCCATGCTCCAAAACAGCCCAATAGGATTGACTGAACAGATATGATACCAGCCATTACTCGGCAGTTGGGATATACCAGGACAAATCACATGCAACATCTTTTCATTCACTGCAATTAAAACCTGCTGGACCCAGAATCAGACCCATATTAATGAATCCAAATCTTTACTGTTGTGGTACTGGAACAGACAACTTCCAGAAGAGGAAATGGGAAGGCAGCCATCAACCTCAAGATGACAAGAGAAGAAATAAGTTGTGCTCTGTCACAAGAAAATCCTGCCAATAAGAGGGGGGGGAAAAAAAAAAGTGAGGGCAAGAGGAAAGGAGAAGTTTCAGGACTCAGGGCTCTCCATCAGATTCCAAACAGTTCTTTCAGTTTCTTAAACTAAGTGCAAGTGATGATTTTCTGTACAGGAAAATTAATTTTTTTCCTTCCCCACAAATACGTATTACAAATCCCTGTTTAGTGACACTTCTTATTAATGCTCTTTCATGGATACTTTGGAAAGAGATTGTGAGGAAGGAACAATACACATTGTAGACATGAATGGTAGATGTGTTGCAAATAGCTTAAAATCTTAAAATTGGAAGGTAAGATAGCTATAAACAATTTGATGAATTATGTAACTATTTAAAGCCACTCATAAACCAGTTACTGATAATTTATTGAATCCTAAACTATGTTCACATTATATATTTTCATTCATCAAGTTGTACAGTTTCTGTGCCTACAGTAACCAAAATTACTCCAAATTATTCCTTTTAAAATTAGCAGGAAGAGAAACAGAGGTAGAGAATCCCTTCACAAAGTACCAAAACCCCACAACACTAGCAGATAACCATCTCGAGAAAGCTACTGCCACACAAACATTAACTAGAGAAATACATGTACCAAAAGAGAGGAAAAAGGCCAACAGCTAATCCAGACAGTGTGTTGGAAACTCGTAAGACCTGTGTGTTGGCAGGCTGTCAAGGGGAGAGAAGGGAGGAAGGGTAAGGGGCAAATTCCTGAAATGAGAAGCTTTCTAACAGGAAATCCCCTCAACCTCCCATGGAAATCTTCACCTGAGGAACAAACAGCCAGTTGTATGCCCCACATCTTAGCATGGGGGTGAGAGGCCGTGTCTTGGATAACGGGTCCCAGACATGGTCGGATTTAGAGATAATCACCAACAGCTTGAGTTGCACCTGGATGAGGGCAGGAAACGAGTGCAGAAACACGAGCACAAGCATTATCCTCTCTCAGAAGCTCACCTCGCAGATGGGAGTGCTCTGTAATAGCTGTAAATTCCTCAAAGATTGGCTTTAATTAGAGCCTAACCTTGCCATGAGAGGGATGGAAGGCCATTACCCACTCGGCAGGAGTGATCCCAGTCTCCTGCCTGGCTGTGGATGATGAAAGGCACCATTGCTTACTGCTGCCACTCCAGATTGCAAGGCCAGGGACAGACTTAAAGGAAAGCCAAGGCTGCAAGACTTCATCATGGTGAGAGGAATGATTACAACATAAGAAGGATGAGAATTCCGACAATCAGCCTGAGCTGGCCTACCCTAATTCCTCCCTGGCGAAGCACCACAGGCATTTAAACTCTTTCCCCCTTCATGGTCACAGGATTTATCATGCAGTATAAAGATTACAGTAACGCAAGAGCCACATCTTATGGACACCTAGGTTATATCTACACTACAAAACCCCTCAGCAATACTTTGTTTCCAGCGCTGCATCCTAATTGCATCCCAGCTACATCAGGGCACATCCATCCATGCACCAGACCTGTCCTCTGTGTCCTGGTTTCAAGGCACGGGACCCTCAGGTGCAAAGCCCATAAAGGAGACAGAATGCCCCCCAGCAGGCACCCTCTCTGAATGAGAGCCATGAGGGCACCAGAAAGCATCCCCTGGCTTGCCTCAGCCTGCTGCAGTGGGCACAGCTGGTTGCACCAGTGCTTCTCCACAGCTAGAAATCGTTTTGTTACTATAGGACATACAAAGTGATTTCACAGTCTGCATTTTTGAAGCCCACGGAATACCGTAGCAGGAGATTTCGGCATAAAACCAAATCTAAAAACCAAACGCACAGACTGTCTTCTCTTCAACTCGGGACACTTCATCTCAACACTGGTGCTAAGCTGCACCCAGTCCTGTGCCCTCCAAGATGCTGCATCAGCTTCTATTCCCAGTGGGGAGGAATCACACCTCAGCTCTATGCATTCTTTCAAATATCTCTCCAAGCAAAAAAAGCATTGCTGCTGCTTTGTCAATATTGAATCACAGTTCAATCTCGGTTGGATCCTTACTTAGTCACAAAGTAATGGGCAAATTCAAGTCTGGGCACATAAACTCCATTTAGTATAACTGTGAGACCATAATTTTTTTCAGGAAATATGTTAAGGGTGAAGAATTTCTGTTATGAAAAAAATAGAAAAATGAAAATGTTAGTTTAATGATGCTGCAGTTTAAAATTGTCCTCAGAGTTTGCTGGAAAGTCTACATGAAAAAAAGAAAACAAACCAGGCAAAAACTATCAAACCCCAAAGAATTAAAAAAAAAAAAATAGGAAGAAATATCCAAGAGAGCTTCATGAAAATCTGGAAAGAACTTCTAGAAAAGCTGAGTCACAGCTCAACTATAATGTGTGTTTGAGCAAATGGAACTCTGTCTACTTCTCACATATACAGATTTTATATAAACAAAGAGAGACCTCCAGGTACCCTACAGACATCAAAAGCAAACCTTGGGTAAAAGAATAAAATGAGAAGGGCAGTTAGTGCCTCACTGTGAGTCAGATCCAGAACTGGATCACTAAAATGGAAACTGCCTCCCAGTTACCGTTAGTAGGACTGGAACTGGATCTTCCCAAGGAGCTTTGACCAGCCATTCACATTAATATGGTGCAGTGAGGTAGCTGAACCCTGGACACAAGTTTATCTCTGCTCCAGGGATGGTTTCTGCCATGCAGAAAGATGAAGAAGAGCTGTGGGGGTGATTTCTTAAACTTCTGCAGCCAGCCCAGTCTGCACTTTCACCATGAATTACTTTATTTAGAAGACCAGCCCGCTCTGATTTCTCTTACACACTTACCATTTCTGCTTTCTTTCTACTGTTTTCTGGGAGAAAGCGACTTATATTAGATTAAGGATGTGCAGAGCTGCTCCATGTGCAAGGGAAATGTGCTGGAACCCAACAGCTTCAGAGGAATGCAGGAAGAGGAAGACAACCTTTGCACTTAGTTTATCACAATGTAAATAATATGAAGAAGAAGGGCATGTTCAAAATCAAGTGAAAGCTCAAATACACTGCAGAGAAAATGGAGAAACAGGCAAAAGTCAGCATACTCAGAGAGAGATGCTTTGAGCACATTTCTGAGGGTTTACCAGAACATTTGTCTGACAGTTACCCTGCAAATCCAAATTTACCCAGAGCATTTAAGGTCCTATTCTCTGCCATGTAATTGCATTCTACCCATCACAAGACCCATGGCTGCTTCAGCAGCAAACATTTAAGCTAATTAGGGTGCACACTGGAAAAAATGAAAGGGTTTTTTTGCATTATGTCCAATCATCTCCAGATACAAACCTTTCACAAAGGTAACAAGCGACTGCTCTACATTGTGTTTTCCAGTAAGAATATGCTCTCACTCTGTAGTCAAAGCTATTAAGGAAAACAAATAATACAATAGTTCGAGTTTTAAATGTATCATTTTAAGTGCACACACAGATAGGTCTTTTTGGTTGTGGGTTTTTGTTTTTTTTTTGTCCTTTCAAACTGTTGTAAGTTTTCTGAGGAGCAAACTAAGGAGCACAGAATGGAAGGCAGCTTTGCTGTGTATCGCTGCCATCTAGTGACCTATCTCTGAGAACGGGACTCCAACAGCAGCATCATCCTGTCAGTCCTGTCCCGATTATACTCTTTATTTCAGTTTTAGCAGATGTTAAAAGATTATTTGAGTTCGTAGCTCCTATGGCATTGTATAGGTCTTCAAAGTAAAGAATAAGTTTCAGTTAATGGTGGTGGCATATGTGTATTCATAGCAGAGTAATGGAACATTTATTCACTTTGCATAATTGCTATACATCTAAATCACCCACAGGAAAATGGGCCTTTTTAGAGAGAGAGGGGGAGGGGGGAGGGGTTTTCTCTGTGAAGGAGAAGTTAATGCATAAGAAAATCAATTATATTATTAAAACATAATTAACATCCACAGACTTCCTTATTTGTCTGTGACATTGCATTAAACGAGCTCCAACGGCATGCACAAGAGCAAACATCATGGTCACGCATTTCTTCCAGCTGCTTGTGATAAGCTTTCCATGAAGACTTGACTGTGAAAAGCTTCTGGCAATGACAGTGATTTAGGAAATGCTAGGGCAAGTCGTGCCACAGTATTATTAAGGGTGGGTCTGCCTGAGCTGCAGAGGAGAGGTCCCAGGAAGCACCACAGAGACACCACTGGCTCTTCCAAGTACCTGGGCTAATCCAGCCCAGTCTGACCTCTCTGTCCCACACCCGATAATAAACAACGATTTGGAGACCCCAGTGTTTCAGAGGCAGCTGTACAAGTAAAAGGCAGATTTGGGAGAAGGGGCAGATCCTGAGAAGCAGGCTGATAACGTATAAAAGCAATAAATGTAATAGCCATAGCCTAATACCCCAGCCCAGACTGTATCTTTATTTATTTTATGCTCTAGACTTCTGGGAGGTATCACACAGTCCTGTATGTGGCTGAAAGTAATTTAGAAGTCCATGGCAAGGGCCAAAATCAAGTAAACCTATATCAGAGTGTTCCTAACAGGGAAACTCATAAAGGTATATTGAATAAAAAAAAGAAAAAGAAAAGAAAAAAAGCAAATCAGCAAATTACACAGCCAGTTCTCTAAGGAGGTCATTGAAGTCAAATAAATTTCATAGGTCTTTCCTATGCAATAATTTAGATGCAGTTAATATGCCCCAGAATACCAATAACAGCTAAATGCAGAGGTCATTTATTCACATTTTATCAATAGGATCTTTATGAGATGCAGGCTCCTTCTTCAAGATCCACCCCATGCCAACAACCCAGAACATCAATACCGTCCAGAAACCCACCTCAGTGCAATCATCCATTTCAGACTGCTGACTGAGCAACACGAAGTTAGCAAATGTCCTTGGAGATACTCAACCCTCTGCCTCCACCCTGAGCCAAAACTAACTTCAGACTTTTTGGGAGAAGGAAAAAGCTGCTGTCCCTCAGCCATGAGAGGTTTTCATGTGAAGTATGATAGCACTGTGCTTCCTCTGAATAGTAACTCAGTTCAGCTTAATGCCTGTTTCTTCCTTGGTGCATCATTTCATAACACAGTGATGGCTTTTGTTCTACATACCCTGGACCAAACAGAGCTTTCTGATTCTTCACTATATAGGATGCAAGCAGATCAAGAATTAGCTTAACAAAACACATAATTGGTTAACTGATTATATCCCCTTCCCATAACATGCATTTTACTACTATTTCAACTGGGGTGGCTTTTCAATGGACTTAAGACAATATTGTTTGAGTACACAAGACAAAAATACTGCCACACAAATGAACACAGAAAAGTCAAGCTCAGTTGTTGAAATATGTCCACGCACAGCAGTGGAGCATGGAAGGCTAAAGGCCTCATATAATGAGCTGATGAGTGCTCCATTGTTCCAGGTTTAGAAAGAACCAGATCTCCTTTAAGGTCCACCTAAACAACAAATATTCAGAGGAGTCATACTAGTGGGTGCTGCTGATCCCACTGCTTCAATTACCAGCTGACAAAAATTACTTTCAGAAATCATATAGATCATAATGGAGAGTTCTATTTAAAAAAGTAAGTAATGTGATCGATTCAGCTGGGCAAAAAGCTTGAGAAAAATCAAACAAGATTTGGCCTGAAGATCTAAAACATTTAGGATTTCTCAGTTTTCATTTGTAAGTGTTAAAACAGTTTTCTTGGCACATTCAGAAATTCTGCTTATAAATACATTGGGTTTTAAAGAATACTTTTCAGTTATTCTGCTTATAAAAACATCACCCCCATCCTGTCCCCCCAGTGATTTCCAGGGGGCTACTGCAGCCTGTTTCCTCCAAACTACCATCATCCTCCACCCCCACCTACCACCCATTATGGGCCTGATACAGATATCAAATATGGTGCATAATGGGCATTAAATGAAGACCTCCCAGCTGTCTCCTGACAGTTTCATTGCATAATGGTGACCTTTGCATGTCTTATTCACCAAATAAGAAAAGGCAAAACTATACAATTCCAGGCTGCAGATTAGGGGGAAAAAAAAAAAAAGTCCTATGATATATCTGGGGGGCAGGTTGGGGGTCTTCATTTACTTGCATATATAGATGGTCTTATAAGACTTGCCTTGGTGCTTGAGTTGGAAGGGATATTTTATTTCTTAATAGTCATTCTTGCCTTCTTTCTTGCTGAAAAGTGATAGTTCACTTTGAAAGCAGAGATTTATACTGCAGACTCTTCATTTAAACCTTATGTAAAGAAATAAAATCTTTATGTCCACACATATTTGAGCTCCTACCTTCATACATTTATAGCGTGTTACATTTCCCAGCTTTCCCATATTTAATGTTTTACAACCTGTTCTCCAGATTCAGGTAGTAAAAGGCTCGAAGGCCAGAAAGCAGGCAGCAGCTCGCTATTTAATTAGAAAAGAACCAACACAGAGATCTTCAAAATGCACAGTTGCACAGAGGTACTAGCAAGACTTCTCCCTAGAATAAGAGCAATCTGACCTATGACTTCTACCAAAATATTTTAATTTAGAGAGTTTTAAAATGCTTTAAGTAAATCCTTGTTGGACCCTGCATTGTCTCATCAGTATTTAGAAATAACACCAGAGGGAAAAAAAGAACAAGGGAAAGAATTCAACATTAAATAGAAAAAGGTCTGGGTAAGGAGAAGTAACTATTCCTGCATTTCAAGAAGGTTTCACTCCCACATCCATTCAGCATCTCCCAGCCAAGATGCATGACATTTTCTGCAAGTGCCAGCACAGTTGTATTGGTATTTAACTTGCATCTGACTTGCCCATGCATTTGGCAGAATCATAGAATCACAGAACATCCTGAGTTGGAAGGGACCCACAAGGATCATTGAGTCCAGTTCACAGTCCTGCTCAGCACCATCCCCAGGAGACACACCCTGTGCCCGAGAGCATTGTCCAAACATTTCTTGAACTGTCAGGCTGGTTCTGTGACCACTTCCCCAGGAGCCTTTTCCAGTGCTCAACCACCCTCTGGGTGAGAAACTTTTCCTGATATCCAACCTAACTCTCCCTGGTTCAGCTTCATGCCATTTCCTTGAGTCCTATCCCTGGTCATGAAAGCAAGAGATCGGTACCTGCCCCTCTGCTTCCCCTCGTGAGAATGTTGAAGACCCCAGTGAGGTCTCCCCTCAGTCTGCTCTTCTCCAGGTTGAACAGACCAAGTGATCTCAGCCACTCCCCACACAGCTTTCCCTCAAGGCCCTTCACCATCTTTGTTACCCTCCTTTGGATGGTCTTTAGTAGCTTAATGTCTTCTTCATGTTGTGGTGCCCAAAACAGCACACAGGATTCAAGGTAGGACCATACCAGTGCAGAATTTGCTGATAAGAGGAAGTTATCAAAAAGAACTTATTAACAGTATTTCACAAAGCTGACCATACCCTTTATATCCTTCCCACTTTCAATCTCCGTGTGCTTCACTTTTTTCCCCCATTTCACACTATATTTCCTAAAACATGAAAGAGAATTTAAGAAAATATCATCAGTTGGGGATCTCAGGACAACTATAGGATATCTTTCCCTTGCTCCCAAGGAGGATTAAATATCACTCTGCAATGCACTGCAGATGTTTGTGCAATCCAGAAGTGTCATCTGTCCCAAAACAACCTCCAGGGCTCCACACAGTCACCTGAGGGTAAACCATGCAGATCCTTCCCCCACCTTATAGGATCCACAGTAGGAACATCTTCCAACATGTCCACCCACGGCTCACCAAATGACTGCCTTGCAGGTCCCCCAACACTCCACTGGAAAAAATGGGGAAGGTGGGCACCACAGCCTGGGTCTTATCCATGAGTTAATGGCTCAGAAAGTGAGTAGGCAAGAGCTGACAGGAGCTGTATGAATTATTCTGGCAAGTTTTGCCTGGCCCACAGCCTGCAGGCTATTCCTTGAAATACTTTGCTAAAGTTTTCCTTTAGTTGTTCCATGTAGATCACGCTTTCCAAACCTCTTATACCTGTTGCTATCCTCGCAGTTCTCTATCTTACTCTCCCATTTACTTATTTTCCTTTTATTCTTTTTCCCAAATTAAGTCATTAAAACATGGATGTAGCACTATCACTGATGACCATGGCAATGACTGCTCACGGGTTATTTTTTCAAACACTTCTGAGGACAAGCTAAGGCTCACTGGAACATTACACATGTTTATGCATCAGGTTTAAGCATTGCTTTTACATTACACTACATTTCTCACGTGAATTCCTTGAGTTCCTGCAGAAAGCCAAGCATAAAGCTGGGATGAAATTCCAAACAGTCAAAATTCCAGGTGTGACCAGTAGCAGTGGCTGTCTCCGAGCAGAAGCTCTGCAGTTCTTCATGGTGCACACCAAGGCTGCAAGAAGGTAGAGAACAGGATACCTCAGTCCCTAACCCTTCCCAAGGCTCCTTTGTCGTGGAAACCAGGGGATAGCAACCATTGGGAAAAAGGAGACGCTGTCCTCCAGGAAGTGAGGTGCTCCATGGGCCCCCATTTTAGACAGAATAAGCCAGGCTCCCATTGATGCTACCAGTATAATACAAAGGTTAGGAGATGAAGTACAAAAACCCACCAATATCCTGAAGCCTTTGTTCCTTTGTTCAAGTACCTCTTGGCTAGAACACTATTCCCTGCTCTCAGTGCCTAGACTCCGATGGAGAGAATGATACCTTATTTCCAAACCGTTATTTCAGGATAGAAGGATTTATCCTGTATGGGCTTTTCCGGGACATAAATCCTTGCCTCTAAATGCAATAAAAGCTCTTTGTGATGACTTTTCACCAAGCAAACTTCTGTCTTTCAGAATTACAAGCCTCCTTTCCCACACCCTGCCTTGACAAGAGAGAATGGAGGAGAACAGAATTGCTTTTGCTGCAGGCAAGCTAACTTTGTATTTTGGCTTTGGGTTTCTTCACAAAATTAAAAAAAAGTTAAGTTTTCATGTAAATGCTTATAGGTTTGGAGGCAACAACTTACAGTGGCAGCCTGAGGCAGGTCAGCTGCAAGGAAAATGTTTCCTCTAATTGAACCCCACACTGACTCCTGTATTAAGAAGCACGACAGAGACACAAGAGGCCACTGAATCCAGCAAAGATGCTGCCTGGGCTCTGGCAGGTTTCACTAAAGTCAGGGAGCAAGTTGTGCTCCTTCCCCTGAAGAGAGAAGCGCAGCACACATCCCTGCCTGGCAGGCTGTGAAGTGAAACCCTTATCTTCAAAAGTACAGATACTCCAGGGAGTCAGATGTGGAAAATCCCTCCATCAAACCAAGCCCTGTGAGTTTCCAAGGAGTCCCAAACCTCCCAAACATCAGAAATGATGCTTGGCTCTTGCTAAGGGCTTTCTGGAAGAATGAAGACAGCCAGCTCTATGACTGGCAGCAGTCACTGAACCACCACAAAAGGTTGTCTTTTTTAATGGAGTTAATTTATATGAATATTGTCAGTGCTGCTCTCTTCCAAAAGCTCAATTTGCAACAGTGTCTCAATCTGAGCCTAAAAAAAGAGGAAAAAAGAACATGTAAATGTGTATCCTGTGATGAACTAACCCATCACATGAAGCCTCCCTCCACATGACAAACTGTCTGAGACACACTGCTATGTATACACAATAAAAACTGTGGGAAACTGGGACTCAGAAAAGTGCTTATTTAGTTTACAATGCTGGAAACTTTGTCTTTATTCAGCTGAGGTTTTATACAGACTAATGTACCCTCAGCTCCAGACACAGACTTACACATGCTCCCTTGTATAAATTTCTACAAACTCCAATTACCATGTACTAAATAATATAACCAAATAACCAGCAAATTATATATATACAGTAATATATATATAACCAAATATATATATATTTGGAATAACCAAAGGAAATTTTTCACAGAGTACAGCTACTGTGGGCTGAGTAAAACTAGATTCTTACAATTAAGAAATGCCAAATCTGCAAAGCCAGAAAGGAAAATCATCTCCACAAGATGTTAGTTTGCAAACTTAGGTAAAGAATGGAAAATTGTCGTCATAAATTACAACAGTGCTCAGTTAAGGGATACAGACAAGCAGCAGAGGAAGTTGCCACCAAATTCTAATTAAAAGCACAATTTGACCCCTAAAAAGCAGATAAAAATATATTACTTTCTAAGAGAAAATAAGCCTTCTGTTCTCATGCACCTTTTAACAGCAAGTGTTGGATTTAGCAATAAACATATTTATGTTCATACCCCATGCTATTAAGAACATTACCAAAACATTTATAATGTCATTTATAATATAATATAATATTATAACCTTATTATATATTATAATATCATATGACTGCCCTAAAACTTCCTGCCTATCCCATTATACATTACAGGAATCCACAAAGTTACAACTTAAAGGTAGTGGTCTAAAATCTATCACTGATTTCTGAATCTCCTCATAGCAGCTACACTGACAAAACCAAACACAGCACTGCCCCACAGTCCAAAGGAACAACTCAAACCTCTCTCATTTCATTTGTCCTTGAGGTCCCCACAGAACAGCAGCAATACTGACTGAGAAACTTGAAATTCATACACAGAGACCACCAAAATCACTGCCTCCCCCTGAAATCAACGTTTCACTTTGATTTTCAAGAAAGCAGGCCTTCCAACCACAGCCTGTACATTCATATGGAAAAACCTTTTAGAATTTCATTAGAAAGAACAAAATATAAGTCCTTTGAAATTTGTTATGAAGTAACCCTTAGGAATAGATAATGTACTAGAATTCTAAAATAATTGCTGTAAAAATACACAGAATTAGAAAGGAAGCATCTGTTCTAAATAACTTTTTAATTGTCATATAGAATTGGAGAAGCAGAATATCTTTACCTGTTCATTTTTATAGGCTGGTACATTATTCATACAGAAAGGTTATCATTTTCCATTAAATACCACAGCACTTTTTCATACAGGAGTCTTATTCTTTTCTCTTCAGTCATGTTTTATTTGAGGAGGGGAAAGTGGTCTGCAGCCAAGTCTCTATTATTTGCTTTGGACAGTCAGTTTTGCAGCTGAGCCCATAAGGTTTCTCCATATAATTATAAAGCATGTCTGACTCTTTCAGCGGTGGGTGGACAATTACAGATGTCAAAACTTTTCTTCCAGATAATAACATGGATAGCAAACCTGTTATATGAACCTCCGAATTAAATACCCAACATCATATCAATTCCTCATCTGAAACACCCTGCTGGGCAGCATACATGGAAACTGCCTTATTTGAAAGAAAGAGCTGTTCAGTAGGGTAAATATTAACACTATCTAGCATGAAAATCTTACTTTGGCATAAGTCTTAGGTCAAGAATAAACAATGACAGAAGAAAACCTTCCAGTTGAATGCACTAATGCTAGTTAAAGAAAGTAAAAGGTGAAAACTCCTTCCAAGACCTTTTGCTTTTTAGGTATTTGTGAATAACCTGAACCAGAATCTGTTTCAGCCATTTATTCAAAAGCAATATATTAAGTATCACTAAAAAAGCATCAACCTCAGTCAAAGTATAATTTTTACTTTAATCACCTCATGTACCTACCATTCGTCTCGAATCCTGTTTCCTACTTTCTGTGGTATTACTACTACATACATTTACTTTCTGTCCATTTTTTTATAGTGACAGTAGTCCCCTCTGCTGCATATAGAGCAAAACTGATGATCACTGTAAAAAAGTATATTTCAAATATGCACTGACCAAACTAAAGGCTCCCAATAAACTAAAATGCTCACGAGGTCGCTTGCCTGATGTCCTCCCCAGTAACTCGCAGTCAGCTCTTCCAAAATTTAATCTTTCTATTAGAGCAATAATAGTTCTGTAAACAAAAAGCATTTTATGATTGTTTCTGTATGTATCAAGATGTGTTTGGCACTCCAGTCTGCAAGAGAGAATTTCCTGTTTACAAGCTCATATTCTGTCCTGAATTTGAATGCATACTTGAGCAAAACCCTCACATACGACTCCTCGCCATATTGCAGATGAGAAAATATTTTGATGAGCATTTTTGCTTTAAGTTAACCATAATTATTGCAACAGTTTGACCTCTTTTCTTAAAAAAATTAGAAACAAAAGAAAAAGTATTGACAAATTAATAACAAAATATGGATATTACAACATAATATATGAATATAAACAACTTTATAGATCTGAGAAATTCTGTTTGGTTCAATGAGGCAACTCTACCACATAGTTGGCCATGTGCAAATGCAGCAAAGCCAAAGCCTTTGTTTGTCAGGTTTTTCTCAACAGCTGTTAAGCATCATTCACATAAGTCTGACTTTTTGTTATATTTATAATAATCTATACATTATTTTAGACAAAAAACTCATGGAATTATGCAGAGACATTAATTTACCTTATTTTCTCATTTCAAGATCTCAGTCTTTTTTTTTCTTACCTTTTATTTCCCATGTCCTCATGGAAGAACATGCATTAGTTATGTTCTCACTACACAACCATATAGGTTCAAAGTTAAAATGTGTTACATTTATGAGCCCGAGTATTTGTTCTGTGAAGGAAAGGTGCCAAAGTCACCAGATTAGGAATGAAGGTGAAATGAAGAAATACACAATGAGGAGTATGATTGTATCATTCATGTGTCTCTTAAAACTGACCTGGAGCTGTTCCTGAGAGCCATGGGAGAGCTCAGTACCCACATCATCAATGCCCAGGCTGCTGTGTTAAGATTGCCCAAATTCCTGGCTTATTTGCCTGAAATTTGCTGTCTTCAACTTAATTACTTCCGACTTACAGCAGAATAAAGGGTTTCTCATCAGGTTTAAAAGAACACTCGAATGTAAACCAGCCACAAGGCAATCACATAACCCTCGGTCCCTGGTAGCCCCTTCCAGCATCATGCCAGAATCTAAAAGTGCTGCACACATTATTCAGGTCCAAAGTCAGCACTTTCAGACAAATGTTGTGCTTACTTACATGGATATTATGTAATAGCTACCAGGTACAGAGCCTCTTATTTTGCTCATTATTAATTTATAGTCTTAGAGACCTGTTCCATAAAACTGTTAAAAATTACAATGGTATTTGCCAAATGATTGTACCTCTATTTTATATTCATATTCTAAAGGATATAAAAGCCTCGGATGTGTTGCAGAAAACAACCACTGAATTAAAGGCTCAACTGAGTCATTTTGTGCAAGAAAGGGAGCTTTGGACAGACTTTCAATAGCGCTTCTTATAATTGTCCTTTACCTAGAAAAACAAACAATTTTTGTCTATGCAAAATAATAAACCTGCTGGGGTGAGGCTGCATAGGAACAGTAAAACAAATCACAGCACAGCAGGGCAGAACCACTCGGATCTAATAGGATCTGGTTGATTTGATTTGATTCTTCACTTCTATGACTAAACCTAAGGTCTGCTGTCCTCTTGATTATAAAACACTCAGTCACAAGACAGCTATTGCCAGTAGGTTTGAACTTGCTCCACAGGATCCATAACTCCACTAAGAAATACTTCAACATTTGAAAATAGAAATCTGATGAAAAACCATGTAACGACATAGCTCTGGACAGGGCCATTTGCTCAATACTTAGGGAGCATAATCCCTAATAATTTAGATTAATTATTCAACAATGATGGATCTCCATTAGATCATCCACATCTCATCCTTATGTACCCTTACATGGGGTGTGCTGGGAGCAATCTGCTGTGGGAAACACTGTTTAAATACCATATGGAGGAAAGCAGAGCCACAGTCTGGGAATGGTAGGCAGAGCAAGCCAAATTAATATATTTTAAAACGCACACATGTTTGGCAATCAGATTGTGCATTAACATTTTCAGGTGCAATTTCTTTTGCTTTGCAAATACCTTGGTAACCTCATGAGCATCTCAGCTCAGGAAGCAGAGCTGTGAGAACTGAGCTAACCCTCTGGTAATGTGCTCAGAAGCACAGAGGAGACAGCAAAAAGGGGAACTTTTGGCCATTCCTCTCTGTCACTTTAACTGCACCAACATAAACTGAAATCTTCACCATTTCCCTGTCTGTTGTACAGCTACAGACCGTCAATGTCTGACAACAACCACGGTCCTCACAAAACCAAGCAGGTCAAAACCTAGCTTACATTAAATCAATAAGGATTTAGAAAATAGAAATGAAACTGTCACTCCTCAAAGGGTTGATCTAATAGATACACAATTTGTAAATTTATAAAGCCACGTGTCTGGTCAAGAGGATAAAGCTCCTTGCAAAACATGGCTGTAACAACTGCTTTGCTTTAGGTTGTTAAGCTGTGTTTTCACGCAAGAATGTAATTGTCAGGCACTCACCGTGTGGGGGACTCAAGTCATTTTCTTTTACATCTGCCACCACCCACGAGAATGATCTAACTACCAGACTGCAGAAAGGGCATTCTTCAGCCTTTTAGTTTAATCACCGGTGTGTTTTCCTGTAAAATATGTCTCACTGATACAGAAAAAAAAAAGCATGCAAGAGACCATGCTTCTAAAGTCTACTAGTAATGTCACTTACTAAGAAAGGGACAGCCTCGGTTCCAGTTCCAAGACTATGCCTGTAATCCCCATCATTGCATAAAATATATGAACACTACCTCATACTTCCCATCCTTTTTCCTTTAAAAGAAAGCAATGATTTCTGTTCTGTTCTTTGCAAGAAAAGGTATTTTCAGAAATACTCGGTGGATATGCACCCACACAAGTCACAGGGCTTCCTCCTGAGGAAGGTGCCTAAATCTCAGACGGTGATTAGAACTGGACACAACCTTCTTTATTTTTGGTTGTGCACCTTTTAACTATCTTGAAGCATGTCCTCACTCAACATGTTCCCTTTCTGAAACACCTTCACTGCCCACCTCCCCTACACCACCAAGGCACTCAACATTTGGATTCCGGATTCTCATTTGCAACCAAGATGCTCAAAGGTTACAATCCTCACCTCTATAGCAGACCTCAGCTACCTAAGAAAAAAGCCTTTTGCGCTCTCCAGAATATAAAACCAACATGCACTTTTTAGCAGCCAGGCTCTGCAAGCCTGCTTTCCCCTAGATTTGCATCTTCTGTCTTTTTCTCCTGCCTCTTGCTCCCTACAGCTTCCCTCCTCTTCCAGTCAGTCCCCCCAGCATTTTATCAGATGGGCAAACAGCAGCTGCTCGTCACTGCAGTGTGCTGATGAGCCAGGCAGACAGATATCTTACAACTGCTCACCAAGAGAAGCCAGGATTTCCTGCCTTCTCTTGGTGGAAGAACACATTTGGAATCCACACCCTCACCAGATCCTGTTCTTTTCACCCTGCATCCAGCAATTTAAAACTTCTAAACCATGAACTCTTGCCAAATGTAACTGAATTCACCAGAAGATTCTGAAGGTTTTGGACAATGACAAATATAAACATGGACAAAGATTTTGACTTCTAGAGAATAAGGTTTAATATTTAATGAGGAGATCAGGTGAGGAATACGAACCAACAAATATCCAGACGTTTCTAAAGATGGGATTCACCCAGCACTTAGACCATACCCCTTTTGAGCACATCCTCAAGAAACCACCAACTCAACAGCCAGATCTCTACAGAGACTGCCTAAGTGAGCAAACAGGGCCAGGGAAGGAGCCCAAGGCCTCACTTATGCAGGCTGCTAAAATCTCAGCAGTGACACCACTTTGGGTTGAGCACTCAGCAGGACAAGGCTGTGAGGACAGGTGTGAGCCTGAACAAGGAACATTTTCCCAGGGGTACTTTGGATGCAGTCCCTCTCTCCTGTGAGGGTGACTTTGCTGGACTGATGCAAACTAGGCTGGGCCAGCTGGCTTCAGGGGCAGAAAACAAATCCTGTGGAAGTAGCCAGAGAAACTGGACGACATCATGTGTTAATGTTGGCCCAGATTATTGCTCACAAAGGGTGGATGGATAAGCAGGGGGAGTGCAGCCCTGTACACCACCGGAGCCCTTTGACTCTTCCCAAACCAGCAGCTCTGAGCCTGCATTGCTGTGAGCACAGACAGCATTCACAGTTCCAGGAACTCAGTGTTCCCAGATCCTGACCTGATGTGCTCATGGTAAAACATGCATTCAAAATATCCCTCGTAGACAATGATCTAATGTTTTTCCATAATACAGGGACTGCTAAATCCCCTTTTCTTTTTCAATCCTTCTGTGAAAACGCAAAATTCAAAAACTTGAAGGCGACATTAACAGGGCCCCATTGAAGAGCATTTTCTGTCACCCACAGGAGTGAAATCAGTGCTCAGGGACTTCAGTCACAAACTGGAAGACAGGAGTAGTAACAGGAGTTACTCAGAGATCCTTAGCCCTGGACTTGAACATTTTTCTTCCACATTTTACTGGCTGCACTGTTGGCAAAATAAGATACAGAAACACACATGCACCCAAATATTTCCAAAAATATCAACATACATATATAGACATCTATTAATAAATTCACACAGTAGGTGTACTTGTATCTACCCAATTTCTCAAACAGATGCTGAGTATAAATATCTAACTACATATGTGAGTATTTATTTAAATTTGTTTAAACATATGCTCATATGCACATACACAATAAAATAGAATACATTAAATACTGTTTGGGGAGCAGTTCATGACATACATCCTGAAATATTTTGGCAAAGGTACACTTAAGGATGAAACCAGAAGAGTGATCTGCTAGAAAAGTGCCCACAAGTGCTGTCCTGATCTCATATTTCCCTGTGCTAGCAAGGGAAATGCACACAAAAACTCCCACAAAAGCCAATATGAGCTTTGATACAAAAGCAGCCCTTTATAAGAATTTCAGCAAAAACAGAGCAGATTTTGGGTCATTTTTGTGAGTGACAGAATAACCTCTCTAGCTAACATGAATAATTCTATCCTAATTCTTCCTGATTTTTATAAATAAAAATTTTCACAGACCTAAAAGTAGAACATAGAGTTAGGTAATCACCTTCTCCAGCCCTCAGTCACATATTCAGAAACCGAAAGAATTGAAAAAAATGCACCTTTATTTCAAGACTTTCCTGCTTTGTTCAACAGTATCCATTTTTTAAAGCTGACTTTTTCATTAGGCTTCAAGCTCCTACTCCCAATATACTTCCTATTTAAGCAGATGAATTCAGGAGCATATTGCTTTTCTGGAGTTTTAATTTCTTAATTCTCTCTACCCTCATACCAAGTTAGAATTGAGAACACTTCCTTTGATCACACACAGTTTTGTACCCTGTCGCACACTTCTTATAGGGACACTGAAACCAATTCGCTTCCCTTCAGGTGAAAGCCCAGCTCAAAAATTTGGGTCCACTGCTATAAGGTCTGTTCTCCTCTCTTCATACATCCTGGACTCCAACTGTCCTACTCAATAGCAGTGTTGGTGTTAAAAGCCTTAACATTAATGCCAGCGATAGCATTAACCATTCATGTTACAATAAATACCTCTGGCTTCACTGTTACTGAGCCCACCATGCAGCTATTGTATTAGCAAGACTTTTAATTCTCAGTTCCATGCAGTTCTACTGTCTATTAGGCTAAAAGGCAATACCTTTCCAAATATCTTCTTATTTAATTAACATTGACTGATAACAGCAGAGAACATTTCTGACAACTTCTTTCACAAAATGCAGCCCAGATTCTTTATCAATAAACTCTTCAGTCACCGGTGACAATTTCTGCAAGACAGATAAAAACCTCCTGTTTCCTTTAAGTCCGTGTTTACTAACTTTGGAAATATGCCCTTACTGCTCCTTTTCAGCCCCAACAACAAGGCAATAAGCTAAACAGCAAAGTTCCTCAGGAAATTAAGCAATTAAAAAGTATGGCAATGGGATCATGCACATGTAAGGTATGGGAAAAAAATAAATGGTGTTGTATTTCTCTTTAAAAATAAATAAAGAAAGGACACAGAACCTGTCAGAGACTGAAATGTTATAATTTATGGCTTAAACATTTTCATGCAGGACTTCTGGTATTACAGCAGAACTATATTAGAAAAGCTGCAGAGAAAGACCACCGCACCTTCAACGGGGCCCTGAACTACACTGCTCCCTGCCCGTTGATGAAGATAAGACAAATTAACAACTCAGGCCTGGGGAGAAGGGGGAGAAGGGGGACTGGGGAGAAGCACCTTTGGGGTGCAGACCACAGCCCCAGGGCTATCAACTGCGGGGCAGCACAGACCCTCACACCACAGGGTGGGGGGACAGAAGCTTTGGGTTTGGCTGGACAAGCCTCTGCGCAGGCAGGGAATGCCCGAGCTCTGCTGTGCGCACCAGCTCAGCTGAGCAGCCCTGCACCCCGGGAAAAGCTTATCCACAGCCGAGGGGGCGTCGAGATCCACCAAAGGCCCACCCAAAGAGGTCCCCAGACCTACACCAGCGATGGTGCAACAGATCCACAGCGTTCCAAGGGGCAGTGGCAAGACCTAGCCCCCTCGGGTGGCACGTGGGCATTCCCACCTGACCCAAATCCCGCATTAATCCACTGCATTCTGTGCTCTTTGACATGGCGGCGTGGCGTTGGGGGACCCTCACCACCCAGAAAAGCGGATGGAGGGAAGCAATGAGACATCACTGGGACCCTTGCAGGGGTGATATGTTTGCATCTAACCCGTCACTCTCTCCCTCTGCCCCCAGCACCCCACACACACTTATATTTCTATTTTCTTTTCTTTTTTTTTTTCTTTGCGTCTTTTATTATTATTTTATTATCAATTTTCTGGCATCAACATCTAACCTCGTTTGGTTTTAATCATGTTTTTTGGGTGTATATTGAATCTTTTGGAGTTCAGTCCCCTTTATTCACAGAGACTTGGTTTCCTCTGCTCTTCCGTGTTTAAATCAGATCATAACAGAAGCTCACACCCATTTTGAAATAAACCTGATGATAGCTGAGTCTATGGAATTTTGTTTTCTGACAAGCAGAGCACTTTTATTCGAGTGCTTTTTAATCGGAAATCTGTAAAGCTGGAGGAAAAGCAGCTGGGCATTTCAGAAAGGGAAGGAGAAGGCTCATAAATTAACCAGTTGGCACAGTCCTAACTATAGTATCACGAACAGTGCTGTTATAATATTATTGCTGTAGGTTAATGTGATCCTTTATACAGCCTTTTTTTCTTCCACAGTAGCCCATTTTCACGAAGTAAAATGGTTTAATTTGAATTGCAAATCCCAACACATATATAGTTTGATTCTTTTGGAGCAGGATGAGTGACAGTGGTATATTAGAGTTAACAAACCTTACCCACTTTTAAATACATTTCTGGTATTGAAAGCTAACAGAGCTGAAATCTGAATGGGTAAAGGCTCTGCTCTGGCATTCATGCCTTTATTGGAGCCTTGAAAGGACCGTATGGAGGGAACCTGATAGAAATTTCATGTTGCTGCTAAATAGAGCTCAGTCCAAGGTAGAAAAATAAAAGGTTAGGTCTGTCGTCTTTTATAACATTTCATTCCTGGGGGCCACTGCTTTCAAAACTGAAACTAGGGGCTGTGCAGCCTTTTTGATTCAACTGGTCCCTCAGCTTAATGGACTACAGGCCTTGCAAAATTGCTGAATCCAATCTTTTGAAAGATTCCGTGCTTCCTGTACAGAAATCCATTAGCGCATGGGGCAGCAACAGAAGATTTAAAAAAAAGAAATAAATAAAAGGAAGCTTCAGGAAAATGTGCAGTGGGAAGTAGATAATCTCCTTCCAACAGTCCTGCACACTTGGGAAGCTGTTTTTAGGTCCAGTACAGAAGCTTAACCTGCACATTGCCATTAGCAGCAACTAAAGGCACACCACAGATATGCAGGCACAGAGCAGCCAAACACCACAGAACTGACAGAACGATGTCAGACTGAATGAATCTCCTAAACATAACTTGCTTTTAAAGAAAATGCTGGACCCCAAAGGGATATACAAGCGTATTTTTATAGGAGGGAGAAATTAAATTTATAACAGGAGAAATGGGACCAAGCCAAACCTGTGCTTAGGTGCTCTGTACCAGAAATACCTGTCCAAGCAGGAATTGAAGGCAGAATTGTTGAGTATCACCCTCAATGTGCTTCCAAAATGTAAGGAAAAAATTAGCAGTTAGACAGTTGCACAAAAAATACAAATATTCTTCTTTTAACCAAGCTACCCATCTGTTTAGAGCATCAAGAAGCAGAGCACTCCACACCACAGGCACAGACTCTAACGCAATGTGTCCCAGCAAAGACGTTTCATGTTTTCATAGTTAATCTTCCATTCAGCCATTGTACTTTGATGTGCTCTGAAAGCAGAAGAAATTTACTCATCCGCCCTTCAGGCTGCAGCAGCTGTGACACTGCAGAACCAGACAAAGGGACTGCTCTGTGGCCAGGGGATGGCAGAGACCTGCCTCCATTTGAGGCTGATAACTCATTCTGCCATTTAGAGCTGCAGTGCTCAACAAACAGATTTACATTCAAAAATGGAAGCTATTTGAGTGAGAGACCTCTACAAAGAACGAGTTGCATACAAGAGCAGATATTAATTTAAACATTCCTCAACATCAGCTCAGCTGAAGAGTGTCTGATGTTCTGATACTCATTTCAATAGGTTTCAAGTCACCTACAAACAAAAATCTTTTCTACTGTCTCCTATTCCTGTAAGACTAACACCTGTAAAATTCTTTGAATTTAACTCCTCCCCATCTGTGTGATCTTAAATGCTGGCTGCAAACGTAGAAACTAACATTTTTAGTGTGCTGGTCCCCTGCCAAAATAAGCCAGAAGACACCCCTAATAATGTAAGTATGTTATTATCTGGGCCATCCTGCATTTATTTTACCAATTACTGCAGTAATCATTAATTTGAAGACCAAGAAAGCATCAATTTTAGATACTTGAGGAAAAAATTTCCAACATAAGGTGAATGTATATACTCAGTCATGGGTGGACATTCCTGCTTTCTTTACTGATGGCTTTCTAACCTGAAACAGAGCAGTGGCTTTGACTCTTTCATCAAACTTAGAACCAGACAGAAAGTCAAGAAAAATGTGCCTAGGTTGCTCCTGCAAATGCTGCATAGACAATGGGTTTTTCACACATCACTTCTTTTAAGCATTGTCTTCATCTTTGTATTACAGGGGTTTCCAAGAGATGAATGACAGATGGAGCAAGTAGTTTTAGCTGCCAAAACAAACGTTGGTCACTTCACTCATTGTCCAAAGCCTTTGACCAAACAGATTCAGGATGTGAAGGATGCAAAGAGAAATTCCACGCTACATAATGTATTGTGGGTTTTGCAATATCTGAAAAAAAGAGAGCCTGAATGTGAAAATCACTTTTAAAAAACTGGTATTAAATCTGTTTCTTTGGCATCACAGACTATAGAAGTTACAGAAAAGACCTTACAAGAAATCTGCATGTTTGCTCATGAAGATCATTCTTTCCAACACACTTACCCCTAAATATACTGTTGTTTCACATTTATGGTTTTGGAAAAATTTCAATGATCATCAAGGAAAGATCTGTAATCAATGTATTGGATCACACTTTTTCTCACATTCTCCCTGACCTTTCCCTGTTTCATTACACAATTCTTTACATAAATATCCCAAACACAAATGCTTTCACTTTACTAGTTACTATTTAAGATTGAACACAAATGGATGCAGTTAAGCAAAGAAGCTTTATGGGACCACCCATAAAGCTAGTATTTTTAAAATTTATACCTTTTGAAAAAGATCAACATTCATAAATATTCAATCAGTGGTGATTGTGCATTGGTTTGGAATTTGATGGTCAAATTCAAGGACTGGGAAAAAGAGTGAAAGTAGCTAATAACAGAAAAATAACTTATTTTCCTATATTTATTTATTTACCTACTAGGGACATGTTTAAAGGAGAAAGTACCACGTTCCAATTTATCTGATTACTTTCCACTTGTACTGCTTTTTGCCTCCCTTTTGCCTCCTAAACAGGCAAAGCTCTTTGTCAGGTAACACAAAAAAAGGAGTTATTTTTCACAGTTTATCAGACAATCTTTTATTCAATCATGGTAATTCATGCTGTTCTTCTAGGATTGAAGAATACTGATAGTGGTAGGGTAGTAACAGAACCAGCCAATATAATGGAAGAATTGTCAGTGGGATTTCCACACAGGAAGGGTTCCAAAACAACAAGAAAAATGCCCAGCCCATTACTCTCATTTGTCTTACTACCTGCCAACAAAATGGCAATGGAATCTGAAATACTCCGGTTTTGAAGGCATGTTGTAAACATTGCTTCCATCATTCAAGCCAGAACCCTGAAAGCTTTTTTCCTGTGATATTTTACATAATAAAAATAAGTTTAAAAAAATATATTGAGGGAAATCAGAGATTGCTAATGACACTTCTTCAAAGTATTGAACAGCAGGCCTCTCATTTTGGCTCCTCTCTAATTCCTAGTCTAACAAGTGAATCTGGTGAATTAATGTTGGAGATTTGAACAATAAACACTCTGGGCCTTTTCTATTGCTTCAGTGATGCAAAGCCTAATTAGATGGTTAACTAGGCATATGGCTACTTTGCATCATTGTAGAAGCAGAAAGCATCTGATGTGCACACTGCTTCTAGGAATTTACAAGGGCTGTAATTGTCGGAACTTAATCTTCCTAGATGCCCATAACAAATGGCTGGGGTTGTAGAAACAAGGAGAACATTACAGGATTTTCTTTATTTCTTGTAAATATCAATGGTATAAGCAGAAAATGTAATACATAGAGTGATTATTTTTTATTGCAGACTCATAAGCAGGTCAGTCTCAAGCAGCAGAAATACAATGAGTGAAAACCAACTACATTAGATCAGTACTTGGCTTAGTTAACAACTGAGCTAATTATCACATTTTGAAAGCAAATTCCAACTTTAAAAATTGGTGGCAACCATTGCAAATAATGCTGCAATCTCATAGAATGTAAAAACAAATGAACGAAGACCAAATGCTCAGGAACAAAATTTTTAGGGTTGAACAGTGCTCATCATACATTGAAAAACAATGCTTGTTTTTCAATACTGAAATTTCCATAAACTAATCACCAAGAGAGTAACAAACCAGAGCAGTTCTTTAAGAACATATGGTTGATCCTTTTTATCTTTTGAAGCTGTAATCGAAAGGATCACGATCTTCTCTAATGCATTCATTATTTAAATTTATTCATCAAATAAGTTTGATTAAAGTTACTTGGTTTGCTGGCAATTTACAATCAAATCTTAGTGAACATTAAAGATACAGACTTCAAGCTCTTTTTGAATACTGTATTTGTATGCTTTGCTTCTGGTTTCTTTTCTCTGAAGAAAGATTCTATTCAAAATTGCATCTTCCATTCTGATTCCCTTGACTATGAACTTGAATTCCAAATTGGTTGCTAATTTGTGAAGCTTCTTTCCATCAGCCTTCTCTGTGAATTCCAGCACTCATGTTTGTCTGCTAAGAAAGTCACAGGAATCAAAACCAAAGGAGAATATGAAGAAGGATCCTAGAATCTGAATGCCTATGTATCAGAAACTCTCTTGTCACAGGGAGTATTTTTAACAATTTGGAAACCACAGGTCTGTCCAGAGAGCTGGAAAGACACATGAATACGTCTAGTTGTTGGTTCTTGAGGAAGGGCCTGGATTCCACATTTTTAACATGGACTCTAAAATTCCATCCAACTTATGATCCTTTGTTATTAACTTTTACTATTTTAATAAGGAAAATCAGGCTGGTGTCATTTAGCTACCTGTATGAGTGCTTCCAGTGGAATTTTCTCTATGCATAAGAATGTGCTGAGAATTACAGGCTTCACACAGCGCACGTTTCTGCCAAGCCAGCACGATTATACAACTTGGATTATCCATGATCTCACTCATTAGACAAGAAGAGCTGGCTGTGAAGTCCCACGCAGTATTCTAATGTCATAGCTGAGTATTTTGAGCGATTTGCTACATTCCACTTACCTCAGCATGAGTCACTCTTCAGAACTGATGCATATTTCAAAGCAGAGCAGAAGATTCAAATACATACATTGGCCCAAGATTCTTCATCCCAAATGGATTTCGTTCATCTCAGTACACATTTTTCCTAAATCTGTGTTATTTTTATAAGGCATGGAATACTTTTTTCTCCCCCATCAATAATGTCATTTGAAAACTAAAACAACCTGCATCAGCTTCCTTCACCAAGCTTTATAAAGTTAGGATCTCCTTCAAGTACTGCTGTTAAAAAAATATCCAAGTCAACTATTTGGGTTGCCTGGTCTTCACATTCTTCATCAAATTTCTGAGTCTCTCTACTTCCTTTAACATCCTGTACTAAAGAGCACACTGCAAAAGAGAAACTGGATTATTACCACAGCCACCAACTTTCTGCATTCTGTAGCTGTCATTCTTACAGTATTGCAGGCATCACACAAATATCTCTGATCTCAGGAGGGCTGGGCCAACAATCCTAAGGCAAAAAAAAAAAAGTGTCCAAAAGTAAAACAAAGGAGATTGCAAATTATTTCTTTTAAATATTTGAAATTAAATCAGTCAGTATCAGGAGACAGCCAATGGTGGTATACATAATAATGGCAATGGGCTTTCTCTGGTTTATCAGCTAACTGTTAATTCCAGGGAATTCAACTCTCTAACACAAGGCTTTTAGCAAGTAGCACAGCCCAATAGAAGATTCCTAGAATAAATTTTTGGTGCTAAAATCTCATGCATCAAAAAGGAGTCCATAAGATCTTTTGGGCAAGGATCACAGACAAGACACCTTACAGATTTCAGTATGCTTTCTGTGCCTATTTGCCTTCTGTGACATTAGAACAAGAAACTAAAATAATCATAAAAGCAGCATCCCTCTGCAGACACCACAGAATTTGCAACTCCCTTCAGTGTCACTGCACAATGTAATCTCTAATGTAGAAACATTCTTTTTTCTTTCAAAATTACACAATGAATAATTGGCTTTGGCCAACTCTTGTCTTCATTACAAAGTGGCTGCTGCCACTTCCTCTCAGTGGGAAGTGATCCATGTGAGATGAAGGCTGCAATTCACATTTTTAAAATAACATCTCTCCTCTTTAATGTGAAGTGATCCTCAATCATTTCACACAGATGAAGGAGGAAGTTGAAACCTATCCCAGCTTTTTATTCACTCTTCTATAACTAACATTTACCTATCCCAGCTGACGTGTCTGACATGTAAAATTCAGAACAGCCTGACAGGAATGAACAAGCTTACCTTATAAGAGAGCTGTATGTAAGAGAAATGGTGCTAGCCTCCTCCCTGGAAAAGCAGAATCTGCAATGCGGAATAAGGAAAGTTTTATTTCAGTGGAAATTAAAAGAAATATATCTTATGTGGGAAAAGAGAGGATTTGTTCCTCAATTTGAAGAGTGCAGAATGAACAGCAGAAGGCCACCCTGCACTAAAAAATAAAAACTTCAAGAATATAGGTGTTTAGTTAGAAATACCAAGACCTAAATAGCTCTGAAAGAAAAGTGCCAGCCCGAAGCAGGATTGGATTCAGGAAAAGGGCATTCTAAGCATCAGTGCAGTAAGGCACCCAGAGAAGCAGAAGCTCATTCCTGCAGCGGAAAAGAGCAGGAAAAGGTTAAGATGAGAATAAAACCAAGAGCCACAGAAGCAATTCTCCAAGGAACAACACAACCAAACGCTCACAGGTGCCACAGGAAGTAATTCTCGCTATGTCACAAAAAGCACAGCCTGTTCTGCTGTCAGCTCTGGCTCCCAGGACAGAGGGACCACGGCCACCCACTCAGGACCCAGCCATTTTCACTCCAGCCCTGCCACCACCAGTAGCCCAGATGTGACAAGGGACTATTAGGGGTGACAGCAATGCCACAGATTCACTCAGGCTGGGCAAGCAAGCACAGACCCAGCCACAATATTCTTCGGAGTTGAGGGCAATTTCACAAATATGAGCTGAACCAAGCTAATGGCCTCAGAGCTGAAAATCTATGAATTAAAAACCCAAACTCTTTCACTTCCACATTTCCAAAATGAAATATTAATTTATAGCCAATACTTGCTTCAAAAATGTAGCCAAGAACATATTTTATGTAAGAAACTCTACAAACTTAAACTATCATCTTAAAACAACTGTTTATTTCATTTCAAACCATGCACCTTTTTTCTCTTTCACAGGGTTAAAAAAAAAAATTATTTTCCCTGGGTTTTCTCATCTAGTCATAAAATGGGGGGAGGTAAAAACAAGCAAACTAAATAACTAACTAAAACAAATAAACAATTAAAAAAACTCCTTACATTGCTAAAAACCTCCTAATAAAAGCATACACTGTCTCCTTCCAGACATGCACGAACCCTTTCAACTTCCAACTGGACCACTTGGTCCTGGAAATACTTACTGCAATAATGGATTCAAAGTATTTAAATACTGCAGCAATGGAAATGGAAAACTGGAAGTGGGATCCAGATTGCCTCCCATATCACTTGAAGTGCAGCCTCATTTTTCTCCATTGCAGCTCACCCAGAAATTGAAATCAGAGACCTGCAGAGAACCAACTTTTGACAGGTTATGGCAGAAGGCAAAATTCTATGTTTAGGACACTGGAAAAAATTACAAAAAAATGTGTTCTCACATTTAAAAACCTCTAACTGCAGGGTATTACCGTGTGCCAAAAACGATAATACAAAGCTTTAAACAACTAGGGCATGAAAAAACACTTTCTGTTTGTCAATGCTATCTCCCTTTATTCCTTATTTAACATCTTACAGCACATGAAAAATAAAAACTGTTTGAAGTCATGAATAAATCATACAGGCTCAAATATACCTAATATATGTACACACATACATAATTGCTAATCTCCTTACTCAGAAAACATTCTTCATATTTTTCCCGTTTTTAAAAAATTTAAGTTTTCCTAGATTTACACATGTGGTACTATCATGCTTTCCTCAGATTCTTGAGTGGACCAAACTGCTCAAAAACCTCCTAGAAAAATATTTGCAAGGATTGAGAAATAACCTCAGGAAGTTGGACTGACACTCTTGGAATGCAAAGATCAAGGGTTTCTTTGCACTATTTTTATTATAAACAAAGAACCCACTACAATTGCAGTGGCATCACTGGGGGAGGTAGAGGGAGGAGACTAGAAACAGTAGGAGAGCTGGAAAAAAATACAAATAATTATATGAAAGCCCTGAATATATTCCTCCTGTACTCCTCACATCATTATGACAATGAATATACCCCAGGCCCTTTCACCAAGAGCTTCGTCTCTGTCTGAATTAAGTAATAACATTACAAATTTTGGAGGCTGTTTGAAACATCTCCATGTGAAGTCAGATGTGAATCACCAAACTTTTCCCTGTTAAAAAAAAATAACAACAGCCAAATACCAAAATACAAAGAAAAACAGAAGTTAAGAGGAAGAAATAAAATGAGCTCAGTTTTCTGACCATGTAAATCATCAGGAATTGTTTCATCTTAAACATTAAATGCCCCAGCCATTGCTAGCATGTAGAGATAAGACATTTCCACCTCCCCATGACAGCTCATACAAACTGTTTCTTGTTTATATCCCTATTAGGAGTTCACAGCAGTAACCAAGATTATTTCACTTGATTTGATTCCTTCCCTGCTCTGTGGTTCATTGAGCAAGCCCTATACAAGGCTATTCACATCCCTTGGGAAGATCCAAAGTTAGCATTTGTGCTGACAAAAGCGGCAGGCAGAGAACGCTCCGCGGAGCCCTGGCCACCACAATGCCGGCTCTTTCACCACGGCTCTCTCCCGGGTCACCTTCGGAGGCAAAGGGCTCAAACAATTCTCCCTGCTGCTCCCATGGTACTGCTTTTCCCACCTCTCCCAAGCTACCAAAGACAAAATGGGCTACAGTGACAACTAAGGTGACAAAAGGGACAGCTGTAAGGTTGGTGCCTGTGGTTGTTGAATCCCAGGTTTCCTGGTACAGCATTTCCATTGCAAATAAAAGTGAGAGCAGCTGAAGAAAGTACATTTGGTCAAAACCAAAATACATTCTCTCTCTTTTCTGTGCCCACAGTTTGCAAAACTAAGCAAGTATTAGGGAGAGTTAGGAAAATAATAGTTTGATAATATTTCTTATTACAAAAGGAAAAAATACAACCCACATAACAAGGATGTCTTGTACCCCCTTTCCGGTTGAGGGTCACACCCTGTTCGGACAATAATATAAGAAACTATAACAGCTAGTCGATAAGAATTTACTCGGTAAGATAAAGCAGATATGCTGCAGTGTAACCAAATTAAAACACTTCAGCCAGCAATGCTTCAAAATTTACAAATATTTTAACTAGCTGCAAAACCTATTGCCTACTGTACCCAAAACACAATGGAAATGTTGGGGAGGTATCTATTCCAATGCAACTTTTTTTACTGGAGTTACAGAGCAGACTAATTTTTTTAGTTAAATATTACAAGAAGGAAAATATTATAACAGGCACAGATTTTTTTTAGATTTTTTTTTTAAGTATTCCCCACATCATAGTAACACTGCATTCTTTTCGTTTAATATTACAACTTGTAACTGTTCTAACTGAGATACAAGTCTCCTCAGTGAGTGTTAAAACACTTCGGTATTACTGTCTTAACTTCATCTGTAAAATATGAAACAAACTGGAATTGTAACACTGAACACTAAGCAACCTTCCAGAACATTCCAGCCTTTAATCTCCGTGCCAATCAGATCTCTGCAATCATATCATACACTGAAATAGATAATACATGCCCTCCTTTGAAAAAAAATTAAGGACCTGCAACTACAACCAATAAAATATTCTTTCACGTTTCACATTTAAAGAACAGAGGCTTCTAGAACACCATCCAACAATAAATGATGGAAATAGATATCTGCACTTGGTGTGATTCATTTGCACGTGTGACCTGGGAATGAAATCAAATAACTATTCTGGAAGGAAATCAAAGACAGAGTCAGTCTGAAAAATTTTAAAACAAGAGCTGGAAACAATAAATGATACTTAATCTAGAGTTCAGCAAGTAAATACAGTAGTAGAGAACCCAGAAGCAGTTTCTCAAAGGCAGATGTGCAGACAAAGCCAGTAGTATTTAATGGACTATAGCTAGGGCAATTGACATCTCTAGACATAATACAGATGTTATACACCAGCAGCTGTGGCCAAGTCCCAGATGGTCACTTGTGATATCTGTGACTGTTGACCTGAAAAATCACTGAACAAAGAAGTTGTAGGAGTTGTTGGGTTTTTTTGCTAAGCCCTACATAGCTCTTATTTGTTCCAGGTACTTTAGTAGTGAAAAATCAACATTTTTGACAGAGAATCAACCAAAACAACTGACTCGATCAAGAGGCTGGTGTACAAAGACGAGCTTTGTAAATTCAGGCTGCAACAGTGTAAGTTCTCTTGAAAATAGGTCTCTTCTGGCTGAATAATAATCAGCACTGAATTCTAAGACTTTCTAACTAAATCTTTTTGTTACTCCTGAAAACAAAATTAGCCTTGTATTTTGTTTTAAAGCAAGAAGGAAATGATACAATTAAAGAAATTGAATAAAGGGGGACAGAAAACATTAGACATGCAGGAGGAGAAAATGAAACTATTAGGAAAATTAATTAAAATAAATATGAGGGGGTGTTAAATAAACCACATAAGTTATCCTACTGGCTTCATTTCTGCAAAAGAACAGTCTGGGGTATTCAGTTAAACTACAGATGTTGAGTATTTCATGGGGCTACAACGTGATATCAAACTTCACCTGTTCTGTAAGCGCCAACATCTGCCTCACTGTGTAACCCCACTGTGCTCTGGTTTGTAGATCACAGCTTTATTAACTGCTTCTGGGTAGTCTCCAATGGGTGTATCCCATTACAATCTAGTTTTTGATCCTCTCTTTCCCATTCAGCGTCACTGTGAGAACAGAAAGCTCGCTCCTCTCAGATGAGATGTCTCCAGGAGACTTGGAAAAACCTCCGGAGGTTCAGTCGTGGCTTTACAACTCTTCCAAGTGTAGGACCCTTACGATGAATGGTTTTGGCTCTTTGCAAAAAGTGTATTATCACAGTTTGCACATGGCACAAAAAGGCCCAAATTCTATTTTTATTTCTAATAGTGAGTTGTAATAGCTCCGTCGGAAAAAGTGAGGGTCATTTTTTAAAGATATTATCTTTGATATCATCTATATATAGATGCATGAAGCCAGACGTTTTAAAGCAAACAGAACACATTTAAACGCTGAAATAAAGGTCGGATTTCCAAAAATTATCTGCAGCTGGAAGCTCTCACCACCCTCAACACACTAAGCTCTCGGAAACCCAGCAATATACACAGACACCTAAACAAGAGCTGAGTTATTCTGAAATCTGGTCCCAGTTGTGAACACTAACATTTCCTGACTATTCACTCACTGGGCTCTGAAAAGCTGACTACCTACAGCTCCCACTAACTGTGAATCCATACCTTTGGAAAAAAACAAAGCCACAGTTGCCCGAGAGGAGATTGCTGTGGTTCCAAACCCGAAAATTCGCTTTCACATGTTTTAACTTGAAAATATTCATCTTTGCTCCAGCCACATATGATTTAATTTGTTAATGTTTTTCAAGGACCCAATGCTGCAAGGTAGAAATTACAAGGATGTACGAAAATTTACAAATGACACTTTCTATAAATGAGCCAAACTTTCAGGGCTTCAGAAGCATCCATTTAAGTTAAACAGTTTTGTTAGAGGAAATTTGACTACATTCTAGGAAAACGAGGGAAGAGCCCTCTGCTGGGAACTTTCAGCTGGGTATGATTACAAATCCTTTTATACCCACCATAAGTATTTCATGATTTTGAAACCATCTATTTTTTTAATTAAGATGTTTATTTAAAAAAAAAATAAGCAACAGATCACACAGGGTTGATCTTAAAAAGTCAACATCAACCTCAATTCTGTGTTGACACTTTATAGCTTATTTTCCAAACAGTTTCTTTCCCACCCTCATAGAAATAACATCTTCTTCAACTGTCAGTGCACCATAATGATGATAGCACAAAACAAGGATTTTTCTCTTCACTTACACATCATGAGGTTGCCGTTAATTTGGGCTGTGCTAAAATAACCCCAAAATAACCCCAAAACTGAAAAGGATGTTTCCCATCCATGCTTCTACTTCTATACTCCAACCCTACAATGACTACTGTGATACTTTTGCAATACTGGATTTTGAAAGCATAGTAGTGATTAAGTTTGAAAAAGATCACTTTTATTTTAAAATATAATAAAAGGTAAGAGCCTTACAGTTTTACATCTGAATGCACTACTTCAATCTCCTCAAAGAGCTTTGCTTTCCTCAGGAGAGGAAAAAGAATAGAACTTCAAATACAAAAATAAAAAGCTAACATAGTAATGAATCTTAGCCTATTTTTTTTCACTAAAGCAATGCAAAAGACTGAACAACAGCTGATGAAATTGCCTCTAAAACAACCTCCTTGCAAGATATAAGTACTTCACCACCTGTAAACTGAACTGCATCGTTTTTAATGCATTAGGATACATGGATTAGGAGACAGACATTAGAATATTTTCTCAAGATTCCTTTGAAGAAGAAAGAATTAAAAGAAAAAAAAAAAAGAAATTTAAGCAAGCCTCCTATAACAGTCAATATTCCAAGCTACAAATTAAACTCCCTATGATTAATTTTAGTTTACACTTCAAAAAAAGATAAAGAGATTTTAAAGATTGTCTTTATACCTCTGAATATCTTCACAGTGTGGACTATAAACACCAAAACAACTGAAATAAACCCATTTTATGTACATGAGTAATTTTTTATTTGATTTTAAATATTAGCTTTTAAATTTTAGCTTAAGTAATCAACTGGGATATCTTTCATCCAGAATACACAGGCCTTTCCCTTCATGATGGGAGGCAGCTTTTTTGGGGGCCAATATTGGAGTTTTGGGGGTTTTTGGAGGGAGAGGGATTGATGATTTCAGAACAGTAAAAGGGTATTTTCCTAAGGATATCAGCACTTTAATCCAGTATCTCACTGCAAAATGTATATTCCTGTGACACCAAACCGATGAGGACGAAAACTCGATGTTTTTTAGAACACCAAGGGACCATGCTGATTATTATTTTGGAGAGCAGCAGAGAAGGCACAGCCTGAAGAGAAGGGTGCCTCCCTGTGGCAACGGAGCACAGGAGAGACCAGGCAAACCCCTGAGCCTTAGCTCCAGTTCCTTTTTCCATCAGCCTTTTGTTTTCTGGGCAAAGGGATTATGAAACAGGAGTACAGACTAAGACCCTCTGTTTCCAGAACTGTTGGAAAGCATAATTGAATAGTTCTTACTATTATCATATGGACTCAAGCAGCCGGAGCATGAAATGTTCCTCGGAGCACGCTCTCCTCTTTATGCTGTGGCAGAAAATCGCCAGGGCAAAAACACACCGAAACCACACACACAAATAGAGAAATAAATAAATAAATACATAAACTTACAAAAAAAATCCTCATAACCAAAAAGCATCGCAATTTTTCCTAACTCTTTGACTTGAAATATTAAAGCTTATGTTGTACTTGAATTTTTATTTGTTTTAATTCAAACAAATTGAATTGCACCAAGCTTCTCTCTTGACACCATCCTAATATAGATACAGGTGCATTTTTACAAATTCAGAGAATCAAACTATTTTTTTGTTGATGTCCAATAAACATCTAATCTTTCTTGATGCTCCCCTTCTAGTTCTTCCATATCAGTTCTTTTTTTCCTGCTGAGTCCCACTCTCGTAAGGACTCCATAGTGCCTTACTACAAGTTCCTTTTTCCGTGTTTTTCCACATCTCCTGGAGAATGTTACTTATAAAAGTAACTCTAAAGTTATTGGGTAGAAATAGTTGCCATTGTGTCATTATTTAGCTCAAACCTAATCTAGCCAGTGATATCTCTAGAACTAAATTGACTTTCTCTGAATGAAGACTACATCATCAACAGTCGAGTTTATTGCATTACTCAGATAGCATCATTCCATACAGGTTGTTCAAGGATTTTCAGATGTTTCCTCTTATTTCAGAAAAAAATATTTTTAAGAGAGACAAGTATATTTTTGGGTTTTTTAGATCTTTAGCTCTTTAAATTTTTAGTTCTCTTTAGCTTGTTCTTCAACCCCTTGCTTTCTTAACTGGTAGAGTGGAAAAATGAAAGAAAGAAATGGAGGAAATACAATCAGAAACCAGCTATATGAAATAGTTTATGGAAATTACAATATTCAAATACAAAACACACCCTTTTTGTTGGATTAATTATTATTCATGTGGCTTACTATTTTTATAATTATTCACAGTTTTACAGTTATTCACACCATCTCCAGTAAGTGCCTTTTCCTATGTCAGTACAGCACAGGTTTACCCGAACACCCACGTGCTCTTGTTCAGTGTGTGCAAGTCTTGCTCTCAGATTCTACTTCAATATCTAGCTACCCCTTTTTCAACATGTTGAAAAATAGACAAATCAAAGACAAGGAATTGATAATTTGTTTTGAAATACAAATTAATCAAGAGCCATTTTTTTGTTTCTAGATGTGTATTTCCTCTCTCAAGCTCTGTCTAGTCTTATCAAACATCAGGGCATACTCCAAATAAACCCTTTAGCACTGTTTTTTGGACCAAAGTTCTACACATATCAGCTATTTATTTAAAATATTGATTAAAATATTAAATAAATTTTTAAAAGGAAATTATTTCCTCATTGTATCAAATCTAGAGGTCAACAGCAGATAAGGCTTTTCAAAATCTTACCCGTGTTTACACTGCGAAGTTCTCATATTCACAAATCCCTCTTTTAGAAGAAAGTTGAGATTGAAATACCTTAGCAAACCAGAGTAAGAGCAACGGAAGACAAAGAAGGAAAAGATTTGCATTGAGTCATCTAGTCTGCCCCTGCACATGTAGGATTGCTCCCTACTGAGCATTTTTCGTTAAAAGGGAAAACTGCAGCTTTCCAACCGAGTCCAAAAGGGAAATGTTCAACAGCTCTTTAGGAGGAGCTTGAGCAACATCAGTTTCCAACTCCGTGTTGCAAGGAGAGTTAAAAATAAAAACACGCTGCATTTCAAACGTTGGAAGAAAACAAGAGAGCCCGTTGGATCAGAAGACTGGATTTTATGCTGCTGGCAGCTAAATACGTGGGCCCATATTGAAATTCCGACTGCTGTCTGTGCCGTGGAAGGGAGGATGGGAACGTGGCTGCGGCTGGCTCAACGCAAGGCAGTCGGCATTACACCTGCAGGGCCAGGACAAGGAAAACGTGACCAAGGGCAGAGAGATGAGCTGAACACACTCTGAGCCTGAGCATTACCTTCGTTCCCCTTCACAGACAAAGTCTGCTGGGATGTGATCATAATATTTACGGAAAGAGAGCAATACAGACATAGCTTTAGATGTTAATCAATTGTGTTACCGTGCTGAGCCTCTAAGCTTCATTAACTCCCGTTATTCTGGAGGCTTTAATTAGCCTTGAAGGAAGAAACAGTCAGTTCCCAAAAGATTTCTTCCCTCTGTGTGCTTCACACAATGCCAGGAAAAATCAAATCATGGTATTTCAATAGAAAGCAGATATTATAAAAGAAAAATTA
Organism: Pardalotus punctatus; assembly: GCA_013400915.1. Lineage (NCBI taxonomy): Eukaryota > Metazoa > Chordata > Aves > Passeriformes > Pardalotidae > Pardalotus > Pardalotus punctatus. The sequence continues at coordinate 270,706 of VZTX01020666.1, forward strand.
TGTAGAGATAACACACAGGGAAAAAATATAATATATTAGATAAGATAAAGATATAATATATTTGATGTAAATACAATACATAGAGAGAAAAATCAGAATAAAACTGATGTATCCATCTTGTATCTGACGTGTCCATGGTATCGATAGAGTGGCGTTTATTGTTCTTGCTCTCTGTGGTAATACCCAAAGTTTTCAATGAGATGTGCTCTGCTCTATTAGGTGCTTTACAAACACAGAGAAGGATCTGGATGCCACTGTAAAATGTTACAGTTCCATTAAAAACATTCCCAAAGCCCAGCAAATCTATGTCATGGTTGAATTTTGTGCATTGTGCATTCCACATCACAAAATAATTTTTCTTCTTAAATCAAAATTAAAAATATCAGAATTTTAATTCACTTAAGGACTAACAAATTGTTGTGCACCCAAATGACAGCTGTACTCATTGGAAAAAATCCTAAGTAGTACTGTTTCTTGAGCCACCTAAAACTAGAATGCACCCACTTAGAAGACTCATTCAGTCATTCAAAAACATTTCAAATTTTTCTGACATGATAGCTCAGTGAAAGTTATTTCAGTACTGAGATTCTACACATCTTACCTAGCAACTTCTCCAATCAATTATTTCACACTGTTTACCAAAGATGTAAATAAATATCTGTAGATCAGCATGAAATGAACCCTTTGAACATGAACATGAATTCTTTATCTTCTACTCATGGAAAAGTCATTTTAATGTTACTTATCCAACTCTTTCAGGCTACTTGCAAACTTTGCATAGGTCTATTCTCCCCCATGCCAATCTCTTGCTATCATTAGCTGATGCTGATCCTACATATTTCCCCTAATTCTATCAGATACTACTAAAAATTCTGTACATTATTTTAAAGTGTATTTGATACACAAAATCACAAATCACTGGAGTTTAAATATAGAAAAGAAAGAGTTTATACTTATACACTCAGGATATGTACATAAAATATCTCCCCAAGGACTTGTGCACAAATGATGATACCAGTTCTTCCCTTTGGGTAAAATGAGCATCTAAAAGAACAAGATAAAAGAAAAAAACAAGCATAGCTTAGGAAGGGTAAAACTATCCTTTTGCAATCTAAGTGAAAAATTTGGATTTAAGAGATGTAGGATCGCTGCCTTTTTGCAGAGAATTACGGTGGCTTTTCCTGCACATTACCCTAAGAGGAAATAAGATTGAATGTTTAACAAATTATTCACTACAATAGTAAAATAAACTTTCAATATTTAATGAAAGCAATACATAATAGATTGTAGCTGTCAACCTAAAGCAATTTGAAAGGCAGAATAATACTTATCCTAGCACACTCTACCGGCCTCACAGGCTAAGTCAGGTTTATTTTGGTTTTAAAATACACCAAAAAAATCTTCAGATATTTTTTTCCTCTATTCTAGAGCCCACTGTGGCAGATGAAACCTATCAGGGTTATCATTATATTCTGAACTAGTTTATTTGAAAATAATTTTGAAGTCAAGGTCTTGTGAGAGTTTATGACCTCCTTTACTCTTCCTCTGAAATATTCTTGGATGGACTTAAAAGAGAACTGCACATATGGTCTACCGGATTAAACAAGGAGGTAGGAAGGTCAGATTATTACCGGAATAATTTATATTTCCTTTTGCATTGGCTGTATATTACATGAGCTGTAAGCAAATGAGACTCACCAAAATTTATAGTCAGCTACACTTTGGATTGGAAAACAGACTAGGGAAAAAGAGATTTTACAATAAGCAGAGAATAGAAATCATGACCAAAACCTGGAGATGAGGGGATGGCAATTAGAAAGATCTTACCATGTGCCTAGAATGCGGCTCCTCCTGTAGCATACAGCTCACCTGTTGTACTTATTTAAATTAGTATTTAAAATTTGGGATTTGTAATCACTTTATCAGGAAAAAGAGATCTTTTCTTTAGCCTCTCTCTTCACAGCAGTGAAGACAATCAATGGTCCTCATACTGTACTCTCACAACTGAAGGCAGCATCCATGAAAAGAAGCAGCAGTGTTCATTCGGTGACAGCCTGATTCCTCTTCTTGCTAAAATTTACTGGAAAGATCCTGCTCCCTAGGATGGTCTGTGATATATCCACAAAAGAGAAGCATTTTAAAAGGTGCATTATCTGCAATAATCCTAGCAAAGCTGATCTTTCAGAAACAAGCTATGTAGAATAAGGACACCTTTTCACAGAATATTTAAACAAAACAAAACACACACCCCACCCCCAACCAAAAAAAGACAAACCAAAAAAAAAAAGGACGGACTTTCTAAGAAATGAGGATTAATAACTAGTTGCCTATAGGGAAATTATTATAGAATTACCTACTACAAGACTTCTTCCCCTTCGCCCAAGTTCTGCCTTGAAACAAGGTGTCAGCTTCTGTGTTTTGAAAGACATTTAGAAGTTCATCCAAAGTAATCACCGTGGTAAAGGCAAAGAATATCAACTGAAATTGGTTCAGGGAAGGGTTTTCTTTCCTTAGTAGAAAGAAAACTTCAGGAAGTGCTTTTGTCAATCCCAGTAAGACTTTGACAGTAACGTATAACCTCAGTCCTTGACCCAGCAAGTCTGAGCTGCATTTAATTGGTCTGTCTGCAAAGCTATGAAGAATTTCTCTTTGTGTACTGTAAAATAAAATGTATGTATTTCATACAGCTGGGAAACAATATCTACTCTTCAGAGCTGCTGGCAGCACAACAGAGCACTTTCCTTGTTAAACTCTCTGAAACCATCCCCTTTTTTCCAGTCCTGCTTTTAGGTGCACTGAAGAAGCCAAAAATAAAAAAGTCAACAAGTGGAAAGCATAATCACTGGAAAACTCAAAGGATATAAATCATTCTTAAGAGAAACACAACATTTGGTGAAAACCCTGAGAACCTTGCAGATTTGTTGGGTTGGTTTGTGGAGCTGGGGAAGGACCTATTAGAAAAAAACCCCAAAAAACACTAAACAGCCTCACTGAAACTAAATCCTCATCTCTGTCTGTCCATTTCTTTCTTTACTCAACTTACTGGTCTTCCTCAGTATCAAGCTACTCCCCATAAATGCACAAATAGCAGCATGTGGACTTTTACGAGCTAAATCTCAGTATAACTGGAAACCCAGCTTATATTAAAAAAACTAAGCTTTTCAATATATGACGAAATAAACATTCTAGGATGAGGAATTTAAAGAGGAAGAGACAGAAGCTTTCTAATCTCTGATTCTCATGCCTGTCAGTGTGAGTTTTTGTGACAGTTCTAACACATGCTGAACTTGTGGCCATTTTTATAGCTGGAAATAGGAGGGGTTGAGGTGTACCAGTGCTGCAGAATGGGTCAGCCAACAAATCCATGCCAGGAGACTCCCTCGTGGAGACGCTGGAATAGCTACATCAGCCTCATAAAGATGTAAACAAAGGTGGCAACAGGCCTTGTTTCACTGCTGAGATGTAGCTACCCAAGGCATTTTGCTGGCAATAAATCTCAGTAAGGGACAGGGGGAGGATGTGGTCTTCCCAGTTTCCACTTAATAGAGCTAAAACTAGCAAAAGTTATAGCACAGCCTGAGCCTGAACTGTATAAAAACATAGTCACTGAAAATTTGTGAAACTCTGGTTAAAAGGAGAAAAATGGTTATTTAAAGGATGGCAATATTGATAAGAAATGTATAATTTTCATTGATCCCACACTGATCCAACAATAAAATGTCTGATGCTATAAACATCACCACCTCATTGGACTGAAAACAATACCACAACTTCTAGGCCTTCATCTGAAATCAACCGACAAAGAAACAGCTAGATTAGGTGTGTCCTGTGCAGAAAACACATGTGGAAGTGATGTATCTCTTGTGCAAATTAAATCTATTTTTATTCTTCCAAATACCTTTAGATGCAGCAATAACTAACTGGAGAAAAGAGTACTCCTGCATGCAAGCACTGTGAAGGTGAAAGATCATTTTGAATCTTTAAAGCAGCTTACAGTTTAAAGATGCTGGCAGTAGAAAGTCAGAAAAAAACCCAAAATGAGGAGTGTCTTACTGCTAAGTGACACGGACAACATTCTGACACAAGTTTCCTTATTGTTTTTAACTAAAGCACAGAGAAATAAAATGTTAACAGCAACAACTGGTAACCATTAGGCCCACTTTTCTTTAATCCTGTGCAGAAAAAGAACATTCCCTTAAGTATTCTTTGGGTGGGCACTGAACAAATACTAAAACCACCCACGCCTGTTTCTCGCTGGATGCTCTTTGGTGCTGCTCAGAGTTAAATGGTGAAGCACTAGCATTTATACAGCTTTATATCTTCAAGCATTGGTATGAAGTCTTTTCTTTTCAGCCACTGGTAGGTGTGTGATGGTTACACGATGCAAGAATACAGGCTTCTGAACACTAAAAACAAACCCTTAAAATACATATTCCATTTGCTTTAGAGCATCAATTATAAAACCAGATGTTAGAGCCAGATGTCAAAGAATTATTTTTTATAAACCACAGCTTATAGCCATGTAGCCTCCATTTATCATCTCAGATGGGAACATTTAATTTGACAGCATACATTTTGGTTAATAGCCAGTTTCAACATTAGCACTTGTTTCTGCAATTTTATGTAAAGGGATGCGATAAAACTGTCTATAATGAAAATTCTGTTATTTCAGTACCTCAGCATTTACAAATCATGTCTATCTGTGCACAAGCTGAAAATGTTTTACACACTTGTGAATGCCTGCAGTATGTCTCAGAGGCATAGCTCTTTCTGCATGCCAGCTTATTTAATGTATATCTACAGATAAAGTTTGCTGCCTAGAAGCAGTGCTCCACTTTCAAGACATTTATCTTAAGAGAACAGAAAATAAAATGTCTTTGCTCCTTTGAACATTACAAAACCTTGTTGATTTCAGGGGATCATCTTGGTAAAAAAATAATATTGCCTTCTGATCCTTTTGGTACATGGGCTAAACAGAAATTTGGGTCTAGAACTCTCAGGGCAGCCTATATTTAGCAACACAAATTCTGTCTTCTTGTATACTCCTTGCATTTCTAGGTAAAAAATCTATGCCAGGTCTTCAGCTGCTGTCAGGCTGGCACAGATCCAGCGATTTCAACACTGTATTTAAGTTTCTTTTACATTTGACAGAAAAACAATCTCTCTCTTCTGGAGCCAGAAATACTAAGGGAGGGATACCTGGCATACCTTAAAAATCTGCCAATAGATATCAATCTGCCCTGATTTTAGCCCTGAAGGTGAACAGTCCCACTGCAAGGCTTCTACTGAGAAAACCTGGGTAATCATATCGAATTATGTGACAAATTTGTGAAAAGAGCAAATTAATTTTGCTTCTGAGTTAAGCCAGGATTTGACTCTCTAGATAGTGAGAAGACACAAGCACACTATTTCAGCTGTGACGTTTCAGGTTTGAATTATTTTGTCCAGATGGCAAAACAGAATTTTTGGCTGCCAATCACACATTTACAAACCCAGATGTTAATTTTAGAATAAAATCCTCAATAAGTAAAATCAAGATGTTTAACGCAGCCGTATCAGAAAGACACATTGTATGTGCTGCCTATACTCGTGAAAAATTAGGGAACAGGCATTTTGAGTGCTCCTGTTCATACATCAAAGAATGTAATGAACTAATACATGAAGGGACCAAAGAGGAACGTACAGTATCATCTATCAAGTAACCCCTACAAACGGAAAATGGAGATAAATCATAACACACCTTTTATTCTTCAATGGTAGGTATGGCCAGATCCCAGACTCCACCTGCTAATAAGAAAAACAGAGTCTCTTAACTGCAGATTAGCATAGAAATCACAGCCAATACCCTTCCTTTCATAGTGACATAGAAGAAATCATATGTGCCAGCTTTAGTTTGCTGCTAAGAAGTGTCTCAGAACATTTCTAAGAGAAAAAAAGTACAACTGAATAACTGAATTGGGTTTTTTCTCTAGTCTTACCAGCCATAGCATTAATTTTTCATTAAAAAAAAAAAAAAAGAGAGAGAGAAAGAAAAGGAGAGAAAGGGAGAGAAAGAAAGGGAGAGAAAGAAAGGGAGAGAAAGGGAAAGAGAAAGAGAGAAGCCAGAAACAGGAGTTCCTACTCTTTCTGTTTCACAGCTCTAAGTCAGCACCACCACTCAGAGGACCTGGGAATCAGAAGGCCCTGGGCTCTTGGGGTCCTCAGCCTAGGATGGCTTTGCTGTGTGTGTGGAGAGTGGTGGCTTCAGGTCAGAAACAGCCAGAGATTCCAAAAGCCACGTGCATCCTGACAGGGGTGCTGAACACCTGTGTTAATTCCTCCATAAAGTTCAAAAGCAGAAGCCCTGGATGTCACCACACTCAAAGAGCCTCCCAGATTCTGAGCTAATGAGGATAGGAACATTAAGATTTCTCCTGTAAAATAAATGTTTTCATTGTTTTTTTGGTTTTGGGGGTTTTTCTTGGCTGTTGTTGTTTTTTATTATTTGTTTTCCTGTCTGAGAGACTGGAAGCTCCACCTTTTAGAATTGGTGGAATGTCAGTCTTACTCCTGCTGGGCAGGGTGTAAACAACAGAAATGAATATATTATAACAGAAAGTTAGTAGATCAGAACTTACTTGTGACTTCTCTTCCTAGTTCTGGAAGAAAACCAATATGGAAACATCAGTTATTCACACACTGAAAATTCTGATTTTTCAACACCCTATAGCAGTAAAGTCAGCACAAGTCTTTTGAGCAAGTCTCCATTCCTTTCATTATTTTGGATACTTCTATACAAACACAACATAAAGAGGCTGAATTCAGTACTGAACTTCTGATACACACAAAATAAGGTTTTGACACAGGAAAATTCCTGTATACAGTAATTGGTTCAGTTGTTATGGTCTGGCAAAAGGTTTTCAGTGCTCTTATATCTGCTAATGTTATAGGAGCAGGGTATTGCAGCTTAATTAACTTAACATTAACAATGTAGAAGCAATGAGAAACTAACATTCTACTTTTTCACATAGATTATGCATGTTGAACACTTCTAACATCCAGATCATTAGCCACAAAAAAGTTGTTTTTCCAGTCACCGACAGCCATGTTTTTATTTCAGCAGCCATAACACTCTAATGGCTAAATGGGTTTGCTTTCCCAGAGTGTCTGGGAAATGATTTTGCTAATCTCAGTTCACAAACTCATTACCAAACTGAATTCCAGCATCTTTTCTAGTGTCTAGCCAGAATATCAAGTTTCAGGCACCTTTCACTGCTCCTTATTTATGTAATTCTTTATTAAACCTGCATTTTACAGCCATTTTTTACAACTTAGTCATATTAAGTTACAAGATTCTGGATAACTGGAAAAAAATCAGCAGCAGCTCGAGAGGTACCACAGATTGGGGATGTAAGTGTAAAATAATTTAGAGCAGTAATACACACAATGTTGGCAGTGGAGCAATTCAACGTTGATGCAGCTCATGCGGCTGCTGCTGTGTGCTTTCCATTTTACACAGGAAGGTGTGTTACTTTCCTTCCCATCTCATGTTAGTCTGGGAATTTATTTCTGAGGAAAAACTGTTTCAACAGCAATATCAAATTACCACAGCAAGACGACCGGCACAGCAGTGAAATAATCTGCATTTTTGAAGCGCTGCAGATGTTTGAAACACTGTGCAGACAAGGTACAAGGAAACCGGGACAAATTCTTCTCAGGGCACAAGAAAGGACAATCAGCACAAGAAGCAAATAGAAAATTACTATTAGGGAACAGGGAAAAAAACTACCTCTTACAGAAAGAGAAAGGCTGGTCGCACAATGGAGCAAGCTTCTTTGCTACGGAATCTCCATCCTTGGAGCGACTCAAGAATGGCTTGGGAAAGGCCCCAGCAACCTCAACTGATTTCTAAGTTGCATTTACCACGAAGACAGCTCTGCTGTGACTGGCTTGGACCAGACAACTTCCCCTCCCAGCCTGATTTCATTATTTGATTTCACTTTCCACCCCACGTTCAGGATTCCACGATTTGGGAACAGGAAAGAGGAGACACCTTTTCTGCCACAGAGGCAGGGCAGCAGCTGAGCAAGGCTGAAGCAGCTTCAGCAGCACGCCCAAAATTCTTTCTCCTTTTTAATGCCTGCCCTATACTCTACCCCTTAGAGAAAGAAGACATGCACTGAAATCATAAACTTCATCATTCCAGTTTCATCTCCTCAAACAGTATTTTTCTGGAAGGCACTATGACATGCTCAGTTTTCAATGGAATTTTGAAGGGCAACAACCTCCCTGCAAACTGAAGAATTTTACAGCTGGAGGAATGCTGGATCCAGGAAGCCTATCAGATTCTACCCTAAATTCATCACAGCGGATCTAGCATTTTGAAAAACTGCTAGCTTTTTAAAATAGGGATTTGCCAATTAAACGTCTGGCCTGTGCAACAGCTACAAGCTGAACACTTCTGCATTTTCTTTTTGCTCCTTCAGAATCTCAGTTTGATATATTCTTTGTAAAAATTTCAAACTATCTACTGAAATAATAAAAAATTTCAATTGTCCTAAGGAACAAATTTATTTCAATTTTACTGCTGCATAAAATTAATAATTCCAAACAAGCATTTTCCCTGTCATTCACAAGAAAGTTAGAATTGTACTTAAACTGTAAAATAAGTTTTCATCTTATCAACTAATCAAGTAAAGGTTTCTATCACACCAATGTCTATTCAAGTCTTACAAAGAAGGAGAATTCCTAAATACTTAAAAATTGAAAAAAAACATATTACTTTGTTTTCATCCTTCCCAGGTTCTAGAAGAAACTGTACAATTAATTTCAAGGTATTTCAGGTTGTTTCATTTTGGTTCTGACAGTATTTCGTTAGTCGGCCATGTGCTTGTTCCAGTGTGACTTGGAAAAAATTAAACCAAATACAGTAATGCAAACTGTTAAGCTGCAGAGTGAAAAAAAAAAAAATCATAAATTCTCACACACAGAGATGGTATTCAGAAAGTTATTACCACTTCTAATTATCGCAAGCAAACAGCTGGCATGTAAAATTGTTAATGAGTGACCAAAAGTATACACAGATCTATTATTTAAATTTATTTCAGCCTGGAAATGGGCTCTTGGAATGAAGCAAACCTATAACTAATTGATTTATGCACTCTAATTTGTTTATTCCAGTTAGAACATAAACATTTAATGCATTCCTGAAAGACCTGGCAAGAAAATTAACTGAGAAATTATTATGTTTCTTGCTTGAGTATTTTATCATTGTTCATTTTATTACTGGTTTTTTTTTTCCTACTGGATATATGAAATATGCAAAAGTTCCTGTTACTGTAATGCAGACACATAAACAGAGGAATTTGGCTTTTCCCTGACTCCACTGCAAAGAAAAATAAAACAGAATTTCACCTATTGTCAGAGTTATACATGGCTGTATTTTTTCAAAACTGCATTTACTACAGACTCTATATGTGGGAATTCAGGTCAAATCTCATTCCACCCATCCACTTTTCTTTCTGTCACACAGACTCCCTTTATTTCCTCCTGCCATTTCTTGACACTTGGAGCAGCACCACTGAGGAGCTGGGAGGGATTATCCCAACCTATAACAGTGCTCCATCACAAAAACAGACATTGGTCTGAGAACCACTTAATAAGTAATTAAAAATATATAACTTGCAGCTTGAAATAATTATTTCCCAACGTTTTAAGTTGAATTTTTTAAAAAAAACTTAATTATTTAGGATTCTTAATACTAGGAGGGCTCATTTTGAATAAATACCATTCTCTTTAGTCACATCTTACTTCATTTTTATTTCATTTTTTATTTTCATTTTGCTGGTACTTGGAAAAAATCCCTACATTTTGAAGCTTATAAAGCAAAAAGCGATGGATGCCAACATCAGTCACAAAGCAACCCTACTACAGTGTTGGTCTCACTGTCTGTCTAAAAGTTAGAAAGCAAACAAACATTTTAAACTGCAATCCAACTGTAACCATAAGTCTTTGTCAGTGCAGTCTGACAGTAGGTTTTGCTCTTTGTGTGTATATGCACGAACACACATACAAAACTCAGAGGAAAAAGCACTAGGAACAGCACTGGGAAGATTCAGCAAGCCTAGAGAGAATCACATAAATCTCTTTTTTATGTCTTCAAGCTCAGAAGGGAGACAAAACTGCAAAGTGTCATGTTGGATTTTTGCATAATCCTTGCTTCCTATTAAGAGTATAAATCAGAGTCTGATAATTAATCTGGATCTCTCAAGAACATACCAAGCCTAAACACAGGAACAAAACCATGCTGAGCGGATGGCCTGAAGTTGTGTCAGGGGATGTTTAGGTTGGATATTAAAAAAAAAGGGTTTTCCCCCAAAAGAGCATGATCCTGAATAGTTAAAATAAGTTTAGAAGTTTCGCTTGAGACTGTAGGTAATACTCTGATTTTCCTTTAAGGAGGCCAACCCAAGCAATATGCCTGATGTATCATGGAACAACACACAATTATTTTAAAGACTAAATGAATCAATTAATTGGACTCTTAGAGCTGGCCAAAGAATTAGCTAGGAGCAGTTAGTATGAGTTAACCCTCAATTGTTTAATGATTTTAAAAAAATATATTACAACTGTGCTTAAACTTCTAGATCTAGAGAGTTTTTTTTTTTTCCAAAAGATGAGAACAAGCAGGCAAAATTCTGCCTTTAAAAATGTATATTTTTTAGGCAGATAATAGCCAAAGCAAACACTCAGACCCAGCCTTGGGTGCCCCAGCTTTGAGAGGCCAAAGGCACATCCTGAATCCTGTTTGTGCCATGACATTCCCAACTCAGACATCCCCAAGGAGCACAGTGAGGCACTTGAAGCTCCCAGGCTCCAGCAACAGCTTTTACAAACTGCAGCTTCACTTTATAATGGTTCTGAGCAGACTTGCCATTAACATCGACCTCCCCCCAAATTTCAGAGCACCTAGAGAAAACCAGACTAATTTTTCCTGCAGCACTGGGCTCTCATCATCTACCTGTGACCCGTTCCTGACTTCCACACACAGCCTGGTTCTCTCTCCCTGTATGCGAGGAGACACCCCCGCTTTCTGACGGGGATGCTTTGTAATGCTGGCATGAAGAGCACGTCGGGAGCTGCTGGCTGAGAGGAGCTTGGAAGCAAACATGGAGAGAGCTGCAGGAAGCGAGCTGGGCTCATGCATGGCTTTTCCACACACTTTTGTAAGAATTTTAGGCTAGTCCAGACAGTTGGGAAATCCGGAATGACAGATGATCCATTTTTATTACCCTTACATTTCCATTGTGAATATAACTCATATTGGACTTGTTGCAAAAAAGCACCACACTCAAAGCCAAAGTGTGGCGGTGACCGAGTCTCCTTTTACTGTAAGAATCCATGAAATAAGCTGGATTGACTTCCCTGCTAAAGACAGTGAGCCAGAGGAGAAGGGAGAAGACGAGGCCGGAGATCCCCCACACACCCCGTCCCTTAAGCTGTCTATCACGTTAATGTTACTCCCCTTTCCCCTCCCAGTTATTTCATATGTATTAAGCGATTTCATATGCATCAGTTTCTGGAAAGTTCTCGGTTCTTTGTGCCTCCATTGGGCAGTTTGAACGTACCCCTCCCCTTATTTCGTTCGATTGGATAACTGCGGTTATGTAATCCTTTTCTGTTGGCTGATCCGTGGTTCCTCCCCTCAGACACCCCTTTCTGTTCCCCTTAAATACCCCTGTAAGGGACGCACTTTATTCTTCGCTTGTTTCTGCGTGTTGGTCGCTGTTGCTCTCCGGGAATAAAGGCTTGGTAGCCGGGGCAACAGAACCCCTCTGGGCTCCTTGGTCTCTGCGCCTCGCTCCATTGCGATCGCCTGCTGCCGTGCTCAGCCGAGCTCCCTGCAGACGCTCCCGGAGCAGGAGCCCGGGACCAGGGACACGCACAGCGGCCTTGCCGGGGCACGTGTGTTCCTTGTCCTGCTTGCTGACCATCCGGGCCGTCAAGCGGGCAGCGACACCAAAGAAGATGTAGCACATTTCAAAAGAGCCTTTTTCACATGTCTGTGGCTACTCCAGGAGGAGTTAATGTAAAAAGTAGCCAGCATGACATCTGAATTAATATATACACGCAGCACGTATGGATTTACTCATTAATTAAAGCAAGAGCCTTTATGTCATTTGTACAGCATGAGGTAAAGAACATTTTTCCTGTCTGTATAAGCCTTGGTACACCAGTTTCCTCCCTAAAGAGCACATAATAGCTACATTTAAGTAAATCAGGTCAACATGTCCTTCTTTATTTTATGTTAAGGTAAACTGGTCTTCCTGTCCCACTGCAGCCTAATTTTTCTTCATAGCTATTTAAAAGCTATTATAGGTTAACATTAACATTCAGACTGCTTCCTGCACTGTCTGATTTTGCTAGATGATAAACTTAATAGCACTTACTGACAGACAGCAACCAAGAAGCTGGGGGAAGGGGGAATTTCATCTCCAACAGCAGCCTGCAACATTTATAGCAGTTTAATAACAACATCAATAAAAAGGCATATCTACTGTAAAATGCCTGTGGTGGCAATTACTCTCGTTTGTTTACTTTGGCTGCAGCCACCATAGAGAAGGGTCCATTCTGCTTACCAAGCACCACCACTTCTCTTCCAGTCATATCCCACATCTGGACAGTGAGAAGCATAATTCAGGGTGGGGATCAGGAAAGTTTAGAGGACGGATACCATACTGCACCTGGCACAGCCCACGTTTCTCTAGCACACAGACGTTCATTCCACTGTTGTGGCAGGATGCATTAGTGTTCAATGGTCCGCACACAAACTATAACCTTGGAAAAGACATTACCTCACAAGAAAAAAATCTTGCACTGTATTCATTTTTCAGGATTGAATTAAGCCTGTTTTGGTTAAATGTGAATATCAGTAGTTTCGAAACCCAAATCTGATGCATATATTGCTCTATACTGCCTCAGAGGTTCAATTAGGGGATGTTTAAAAGCTTGCTGCAGGTAGCAGGCAGCAAAAGACACTCAAGAGACAAGAGGAATGATTTGTCAAGAGGTTTCTGATTCCCAAAACTGGTATTCAGAAGCAGTCTTGTTCTCAGGATCAGTGTGGCTTCTGGAGACAGCAACTCTGCCATTGTGCTCTGAGGCTGCTTTGGAAATATTTCACTAGCCAAAAGCAATATTTATAATATGAAAGACCATGTAAGTTACTTCTGCAACACTCCATTTCTAAATACGTTCACACTTAGCTGATACCTGAGTCTTATCTTGCAGGGAAAAAAAAAAAAGGCATAGAAAGAAAAACCTTGTGTTAACAGTAACAACTGAAAAACTGGCTATTGTCTTAGAACTATATGAATGGTGTTAAAATGATTCTAAGCTGGTTGTGGGCTTTCCTGTCCTCAGGTCTACTTGGTAAAATGCACTCAGTAAAATGCATGGCATAAAGAGAAAAAGTTTGAAAACCATAAGGAATTATGGACTCTGGGATTTTGCTCTGGCTGACAGTTTCCATATGGTCGTGGAAAACCAGGAGAATTTATAAAGAATGTCTGTGTGCCTCCTTGTACGCATTTAGCTGCATAAGGACGTGTCACAGAAGATGTTGCCATCTCCTTGCCAAAGAAATCAGACAGGTATCAGTCTGTGCTCTCTAACAAGCAGCACAAAGCAACTAGTCCTTTCAAATTTGATCAGCTTCCTCTAAGAGTTAGGCTCAATTATTCTCATGGGTCCCTTCCAATTCAGGGTATTCTAGTACATGATAATTCAAACAGCTACGGGTACAGACTTTCCTCCATGTGAAAAAAAAAGTCTTGCATTTGTCTTAAAGTCTCAAAAAATATCTCTAGCAAAATAAGTGCCCATCAAAATTCCAGATATCTGCTTATCTTTGCGACATATCATGACCACTTTTTTCATCCCAAATTACGGGCCCTCAAGAAAGACCCATGAGATGGGACAGGAGGAAGCTGGGCAGCCCTTTAGAGGGGAAGATGCTAAGCTGTACATCCAGGAGAGCCCCTCTGAGCGCAGAGCAGCCATACAGCACATCTGACCACAGCATTTCTAGTTCACCCATGTCCCATGACACAAGAAAAGAATAAAATAGCAGCAGGAGAGTAGGAAGATGTCAACTGCGTGAGTTTTGTTCTCGACATGCGATACTCAAAAGTCAGAATAAAGGTTTTGCAAAGGGCATCAAGGAAGAGTAACAGCCTAAGGGCCATGAAAATCTATGTAAGCAGCAAGGACAGGCACTACTTAGGCCCCTCCTGCTTCCCACCCTCAATGGACACACACCCCAAGGTACAGGGGCATCCCAGGAGACCGCAAATGCTCAGGGGTGCAGTGGTCTCCTGCCTCTCTGACAAGCCCTCAGAAAAACAGCTTAGCATAAACTAGAAAAAACCAAGGAATCTAGTCTAAATCAGGATCTAGGCAGGTCATCGGCCAGCCTAAAACATGGAGAGGCACAAATGTGCTGCAAAAGCACTTTTCCTCTCCACCTCCCCTGAACTCAGCAAGAACTAAGCCCCAAACCTCATAGCAGGAGGCAAATGCGGTTGGTTGGGAACAGAAGACTAAAGTCAGGTTGCAAGCCAGCCCCCCAAGGCTGAGCCGAGCCGAGGCAATAGCTCCAGCAAGTGTGCAGGTGGCACAAAGAGGAGCTCTGTGCCATGGCCAGGAGGACAGCAGCACAGTGCCAGCCACCGGGAGCTGACGGAGCGTTGGCCGAGCCCGGCCACAGATGGCTTCACCGACAGCACCGGGCGGCCAGCCCTGCCCGAGGGGAAACCTGGATGCAGGACAAGGCAGAGAGGGGGCAAATGTTCTACTCCTTCTCAAAACAAGTTGCTGTTTTCATTTCAAGATTTCAGACTCTTTGGCTCTAATTAAATTTGAAGAAGGAAATGAGGAGTAAGCAAAATTCTTGGACAACGGGCTGGTTTTTTCAGCTAGCTGGGACTGCAAGCAATGTGTGAAAGGCAGTGTCAGGTGCTAAAGCAAAGCAGCATGTCCTTTAACAGCAACAAGAAAAGTACAAGAGAGAGAATATACCTATTTTAGGAATGTAGTTGTTGTACAGAAAACACAGCATCCCCAGTGTTCTTCTGAGCTTGTATTCTATTACTCAGCACTTAAAAATTCCTTCAATCAGCGAAATAAAAGATTTCATCTGATGGTATAAATATTTGTTCCATACCTTTTATTTTTAATTTTCTTCTTTTTTTCCTTTTTTTTCCTTCTTGATATTTATATAAATATCATTTATTGAACACTGGATCTGCAAAGAATTAGGGAGACATGCCCTTAATACCCTGTGCAGGCTATGTGCAAAAATCTCATGGCAGAGTAGAGCAGCTTCTGGAAGCCACTTGTTTACCACCACATCAAAAACTTGGCAGTAACCTTCCAGAGACTCACCATGAAGAGACCAAACAACTGTTACAGGTCTTAAAATAAAAAGAAACCTACACAAGAACCTGAGGAGATAAATATACAGCTTGGATGTTAGAGGGACTTCTGCAAATGAGATGCAAATTTCTCAGGTTATTGAACCAATTCAGAACTTTGCTTCAGCTGATAATAGCTCAAGAATTTTATTTTTTAGTGTCATTTAGTGGCCCACATGAAAAAAAAAAAAGGAAAAAAAATCAAAAACCAAATCTTGTGTCTTCTTCCAAATTCAAACCGCTGTTCTTTTTCCTGAACTCTGCTATATAACAAGGAAAGCAACATTCAACCCATAAAAAAAAGGTAAAGAGATCCAGCACTATTCTGCTATAAATGCTTAAAGTCTTTCTAGCCCTTCTCACAGACCACCTTTCCAAAATGATTGAGCAGTACAGGTATGTTAGTGCTGTTCTGCATATCCGTCTGTTAAAAATCACCCAAAGATGAAAAGAAATTTAAATGTGAAGTATGTCTACTTTTGGTAAAAATAAATTGGATTTTATATGATATGAGAGACATAGATAAAAGCTAACACCAGAGCATTACAGTGTTTAGTAGCTGGGTAGTTTATTAATAATTTCTCTAAAAAACTGCAGGCATCTTTGCTACACTTCATCTCAAGCAATTGTCTCAGAGCACAAATATTAACATACAATGATTTGAAGACAACAAAAACCTATATATACAACATCACACATAATAGGAACATTTGGTGACCACTACTAAAGAAGTGAACTTTTCCCACACCACTTTTGGTTTCTCCAGATCCAGCTGCCTAAGCAGTCTCGTCTTTCTGAAACTGCACATCCATCCAGAAGGGATTCACCAGCCCCCAGGAAAAGAGAAACTATAGCAATGGCTAGGTCAGCAACTGCAGGAATGATGTTGCTTCCCAGACTTTCCACTGGAAAGGAATGGTTTCTCTTCTGCAGTGAAAAAAGGACACTCTAGTGGTTCCAAGCAAAACAGTACTCAGCTCAACTACAGCACTCAAGATTTCTTTAGAGGATCTATAAAAAACGCAGTGAAACATCATCCCAGCTGTAACTTGCTGCTGTGAAGAGATACTAAAAAAAAAAGCCATGCAGAGTGTACAGTAGAGTGCTTCTTAGATGAAAAATTACCCCATTTTGGAGCGAGATTTAAATATTGCAATGATGAATTTCATAATCTCTCATTTACTAGTCAAAACAAGAATTCACTATCAAGATTCCGGCACAATTACCTTAGTTGACAAAATTCAAGATTCTTTCTGTTTCCGTGCACCATCACTGACAACATCCATATATTAAAAACCATGTCCCAAGCTCTCCAGTGACTGCTTTTTCATGTGGACCATAAACAGAAAACATTAAAAGAAAACAACTGAAGATTATATCAATTTGGAGAAACCTGCAGGGTAATAGGGGAAATATCTATTGTTTTGACTACAAAATCCACTAAAATATCCATTGTATATAAGCACTGGGAGATGATTGGAAAGAGACATTAAAGAAAAAGAGAAAGAAAGAAACCTCTAAAATAACGAGAATTTCACCTGATTTTAAAACATTTTCACCAAAATTTACACTATGTACTTCACTAACCACAACAGGCAAAAGGCATAAAGCAACAGGGAACTTTATTACGACCTATGTGCACACGAAAAAAAAGTGCAGGACGACACCAGGAATAAACTGGATACAGTCTGAACCTGGGGAATGGATAAACACCTTATGGCAAGTGAAAACACATGAAAACCAGAGACATAAAAAAAATTCACAGTGATACTCTGAACTTTTCCAAAACTGTGACATCAACAGGTGTATTCCAGCCACATACATATTTGCATTCAATTACCCACAATAAAAAGATGATTTTGCACTAGGAAAATCTACTCTTCATGGCAAAACCACGAGTGTTTCATTCC
>VZTX01020667.1:0-18533 GCA_013400915.1 Pardalotus punctatus
TGCTCCCCATGCTGGCCCTGCTCTTTGTCACTCCTTGTTCCCCAACCCCAGCAGCCCTGCTCCCCACGCTGTCCCTGCTCCCCATGCTGGCCCTGCTCCCCATGCTGGCCCCGCTCCCTGTCACTCCTGGCTCTCCAGCTCTGCTGGCCTTGTCCCCATCAGCCCCACACCGCCCTGGCACCACTCTCTGCCTGTGCTCCCCAGCAGGCCCCGCACCCCAACCCCTCCCTCCCTGCTCCCTGCTCACACCAGGCTCAGCTCCCCGACCCTGCCGGCAGGACACCGCACTCCCCAGCCGCTCTGGTGTAAAAGTTTAGGTTTCCACAGGCGGATACGGTGAATCATAAAATCTCCCCATGAATGTAACTGCTTCTCATAATCCCGGTGACATATGCTCATCCCATAAATCTGTCAGAGCTAATGGATTCAGCATTTCTGCTGGCAGGTACCAGTGACATCACAGGGCAGGATTGCTCAGTTACACACTCAGGAGCTGAGCTGGAGCTCCAGACGCGTCCCCCTGCCCTCCCTCCCTCCTGTCCCTGTGTCCCGTGTGTCCCCAGGGGAAGGAACTGCACCCTGCGCTCTTCCCAAGGACAGATCCTGTCATTCACGACATCAATAAAGCATCACTGGATAGAGACCGTCCATGCAATATTTGAAGATACACGGCAGAAAATAGAAATAGGATAGAAAAATAGAATAGAATAGAAAAAAATAGAATATAATAAAAAATTCCCCACCGAAGGGAAATTCAGCAATAAACCCGGCACAGACACATTTTACAGATTTGGTGAATCCAAATTTTGTGGCATTGGAAGTTAATGGGTTTTTTTCCTGAGCTCCAAACATGGAAAGTCATTTCGTTCCTGCATAATTCTGTGCTATATCAAAAGGCAGGGGAAAATAGCCAAAAGCACACAAAACTCGGTGTATTTTCCTTCCTAACATGAGTATTCCCTCTCAACTATCTTATCATGCAAATTAGTTCACCTGGAAGGGCTCAAATCCCCTGTTACAGAAAATATTGGGATCGATAAAACCAGCACAGGCAAAATAATGAGTTTATGAAAAGGAAAAAAACCACGTCAGCCAAACTAAAAACCATGTTTAAATAAAATCCCATGTTCTTGTGCTGTGTTCTCCTGCTCTGAGGCTCCTCAGGAAGCACAACCATGGCATGTGTGCATTCCTGGAGCAGGAGGAGGAACAGGTTCGCAGAGACTCTGACACCAGACCCTAATTTTAGCCTTTTGGGGGATTTCCAGCCTTGCCCAGGTCTTCAGGACCCGCTGCCACTGTCACTTCACTTCCAGTCTTCAACCCGAAAGAGCCACCAGGGCAATGCAGGACCAAGAACAGAAATATACTCGATATTGAAGGATTTGCGATCCCCGGAGCTGGTATTCAGGATATTCCCTCACTTTGTAATCTGAGTTTTATGTAATAAATGGGGAAAAAAACAACAAACCCAAGAAAAGTTATTACATATTAAGGAGATCGAGGTGAATCAGGAAACTTCAGGGCTTAGCGGGTTTGGCTCTAAATATTTTATATTTATTTTTGGATTACAGAAGATGAGCTAAATATACAGTGAATATTTAACACCTTCGCAATGTTTTTCAGAATTTTTTGCAGGGTGTATCAGGACTTTCCATTCCTTTTGTTTCTGCCTCGATGCTTCATTCCAGTGAGGTTTCCTGCAGGAATGCTGTGAGCAGCGGGGATCCCTCCAGGCTGCAGCCTGGTTTACTCATGTAAAACACGAGCATTGTCACTTGCCTGAACCTTTTCACCCAAACCATTCAGAGGCCAATGGATTAAGGTTTTAAACTGGAAGTTCCAAAAACTGCCACTTAAGATACCTCAAGTCATTTCAATGGCAAAGACACGACAAAGTGAGAGCAAGCACTTCTTGCTAAGGATCATTTCATGGGTAAAAAGGGTGAGTTCTGCTGCTGCTGCAGTTCAGGATTTTAAAAAGCATCATTTTCTTTCAGAATTTGCTTTTTTCCGGACACTGGCCGGCGTGCCCACAACTCCCTCTGCTCTTGGCACCCAGCGAGATGCATCACCTGCATCCTGTGCAGCTTTTCTTGGTCTCTTTGGCTTTTGACTCATCTAAATTTTTTTTTTCCACTCATTTTCTCAAGTAAACAGCCTGGTGAAATGATGCCTGACGGGGCGTGTGCCTTCAGCCTCTCCTCCCTGCCTGCCCTCCGTGGTCACCGGGCAGTCATTTCTGAAGCTGCTGCTGAGCTCTGCTCCCTTTGCTGGGCAGCGAGGACGTCACAGATACCACATTCCCCCTCATTTCACGGAACCAGACAGGCAAGAAGAAAAAAGAGTCACTATCCTTCCCCACAGCAGGAAGAGAGCCCAGCTCAAGCTTTCTTAGAAACTCATAACTGTCCCTAAAGGCACCGAGTGACGCAGCCTGAGCCCATCACCCCGGAAACCCCAGCTCTTATCAAACCAGCCCTCCTTGGCCATGTGCAACTCCACCAACTCTCTGTGAACAACTTGGGGCTATTTACAAATCAATTGTGAAAGCAGAGGCTACAATCCCACTCCCTAAAGCTAAATTTGCTTTTCAGACCAGAATGTGGAATTAAAATATACCCTCCAAGTCCCCCGTGAAAATATTTTAAGATCCACAACTACCCCAAAATAACAGCCAGATATAGAATCCATTAGGAGTTGCTCTTCTACCAATCTAAAAACTTTGTGTGGGAATGATCTTAAAATAACAAATATTTTCTGGCTTTCTTCATATTTAATATTCATGGATATCATGGATTGGGTTGGGTTGAAAGGGACTTTAAGCCCATCCAGTTCCACCCCTGCCATGGCAGGGACACCTTCCATTGTCCCAGGTTGCTCCAAGCCCTGTCCAACCTGGCCTTGGGCACTGCCAGGGATCCAGGGGCAGCCACAGCATCTCTGGAAAATCCATTCCAGGGCTCTCCACCCTCCCAGCGAACAATTCCCCCCCAATATCCCATCTAATTCCATTCTCTGGCAGTGGGAAGCCATTCCCTGTGTGCTGTCCCTCCATCCCTTGTCCCCAGTCCCTCTCCAGCTCTCCTGGTGCCACTTTAGGCCCTGCCAGGGACTCTCAAGAGCCTTCTCCCGTCGGGGCTGGACACCCCCCGCTCTCCCAGCCCGGCTCCAGAGCAGAGGCCAAGGATGAAGCGCCCTGGGATTCTCTCCCTGAGCGGTATCTGCTGTTGCTACAGCGACTCTCACAAACAGTAAACACAAGTTTAGATGCTCCATGACTTGTTCTTTCCCTGAACCCAACGTGAGCGTCCCACTGACATCAGCAGAGCAACTCCCCCTGCCAGAAACGCTCCCAAACCTCATCCACTCGCCGCCTTCGATCACCTTCCCGGTACAGCCGAGGCACATGGCCACTTACGGAAACACTCCTGCAATTTCGGGATCTGGGCTCCTGGAATACTTCAGGATGCGTCTTCAGCGGGCTCACATTTCAGTTTATATTTGGGGATTGCATAACCCAAACCCATCAAACTCTAACGGTGGTTTGCTCGTGTTTTCTAAGGCCCTACATGAAATCATTGCTGAGCCAGAATAGGGAAGTGAGGAACAACAGGAGTTTCAGTTCGTAACTCCCAGCCGGTGTTTGCGCAGGAGGTTTGGGGCTGGTGGCACTCCAGAAGGGCTGAGGTGACATTTCGTCACAAGACCTGAGTTGCTGCCAGTCCCTCCCAGGACAGAGGCAGCCCCTGGCCTCGTGTTTCTCCGCTGGCACTTGGAATGCTCCAACGTCCTGAAATTCAGCTCCTTTTCCTGCCAGGATTTTGTAACAACTGCATTTTTGGTACGTTTTGCCATCTGTTCCTTTTCCAGCTCTGTAAGGTGATGGAACACACGGAATCTCCCACTGGAGAGGTGACTTAGCAGCCCCTTTTTAGAGGCTTTTTCCCACCTACCGACTTGCTGTGCTCCTGTTTTTCTTACCCAATCATTTGGGTTGGAAAAGCCCTGTAAGATCATCCAGTCAAACCCTCCCCAGCGCTGCCAAGGCCACCCCTGCCCCATGTCCCCAAGTGTCACATCCACAGGGCTTCGAAATCCCTCCAGGGATGGGGACTCACCACTGCCCTGGGCAGCTGTGCCAAGGCTGGATGGCCCTTTCTAGGGAGGAATTTTCCCTGAAATCCAATCTAAACCTCCCCTGGCCCAGCCTGAGGCTGTTCCCTCTCCTCCTGTCCCTGTTCCCTGGAACAGAGCCCGACCCCCCCGGCTGTCCCCTCCTGTCAGGAGCTGTGCAGAGCCACAAGGTCCCCCCTGAGCCCCCTTTGCTCCAGGCTGAGCCCTTTCCCAGCTCCCTCAGGATTCTTCAACCCCTGCCCAACTCCCTTCCCTTCCCTGGACACCTCCAGCCCCTCAAGGTCCTTCTTGTCCTGAGGGGCCCAAAGCTGACCCAGGATTTGAGGTGCAGCCTCACCAGTGCTGGGTTCAGGGGGAAAGGGGAGAGCTGCTCATCCATATGGCCTTGAGGCCTTTTTCTCTTCTTGAATACTTGGAAAGAGAAAGGTTTTGGGGAACACCCTGTTTTCTGGGGGTAGTTCAGCACAAGGACCAGCACACACTTCATCAGGAGGCCCAGGAGGGGTCACGGATGGGAAGGGGGTTGATGTGACAAACTCTCCCCTGTGGCTCCCAAGCCCTGTCCGTGCCATCCTCCTCCCAGCAGAGCTCCAGGCCCTCGGTGCCTGCAGGGATCTGAGCACGAGGCCAACGCTATCTGGAGCTGCAGAGTTCCTCTCTGAACCCACAAACTGTCCCCATCCTGCCGGAGGGATTGGTGGCTTTGCCCTCGACTGACGCAGGGGATGAACCGAGTGAGGAAACATTTTGAAATGAGACCCAAATGCCAAAATTTCAAGTGGGGCTTATTCTCTCTCTCTCCTGATTCCCTCAATGTTTCCCTCTTGCCACCCCAATGCCTTTAAATAAAAACATTAAGACATCTTCTGGAGGAAAGTGCAAAGGTCATAAAGTCATAAGAGCTTCAATAATGGCCAAAAAGCCACGCCCCAGCCAGGTGAGTTAAGAAATTTGGAGAGGAGCTGCAGTTCTCTTTGCTCAGTAAAATTCTGCAGCGAATAAACTTTCCATAATCTAGGAGGAATATTCCCAATGGGATTCAATCTTGTGAGTAGATTGTCTAATTTGGTGACAAGAAATGCTTGAAGACAAATATTCGCCAACATTTTTACAAACTCGTTTCTCCTCAACTGTTAAAGATCAAATTGTGGGCTCACTGTGCTGGGAAAAGACTTCAGTTCTGCTTCTGCAAGGAAAATAAACAACTCCTTCTACTGGATCCCAACTTTCCTTGTAAACCTTGGGCATGGGGAGCTTGAAACTTAAAAAAAAACCAAACTGATAGACTGCCAAAAATTTCAAGAGAAACTTTTACATGGAAGGTTAAATTCAAGGCCCTGCAGCTTCCAGCATTTTTCCCAACTTTACACAGCCCATCCATCCTTTTCCACACGCACAGCACTCGTTTACAGTGTCACAAGACATCTCCTGAGTTATTTACCCTTCATCGCATCCTGGCTGCAATAAATTGGGATTATTTATAAAGTTCTTCAGTGTTTGGGGCCGTCCTTCCCACTCCAAGCTCCAGCTGCCTTAGGAGCAACAACAGCTGAGACTCGAGGTCACCAAAGTCACTTTCCAGTGATTCCAATTGATTTAATAAAATATTATCACTCCATCTAAACCCCACCTCAACATTTTAGATCCAGGTCCAACCTGTTCCTCTAAGAGGAAAATTAATAAGAGCAGTTGCTCCCTTTTGCCTTGGAAAGGTTTTGATGCCGGATTTATCCCCAAATCCAGTGTGCACAACGTGGCAGGAGGCAGGCACTGAAATGTTTCCCCAGTGTTGAACAAACTGATAAAATGCAACAAAACCCACAGCAGACAAACAATCATAAACCCCAAAGATTAAAATCTAAGTATTACAGGTGGAAATGCTTCCTTCCCTCCACGAGTGACAGGGAATTGGGTGAGGAAGGAGCAGATTTGGGAACCTGAGCTCCACCACAGCTCTTGGGTGAGATGAGGATTTTGGAGTCCTCGTGTCCTGGTACGGAAAGGTGGAAATGTTTATCCTGGTGCATGGAGCTGCTTCCAGGCACTGCAAACTCGACTTTAGGAAATGCCTGAACACATTAAGGATGCAATTTTAAAATGCACCTAATTCCCAGGTGAAGCCATAGGACGCGAGCCCAGAATTTGCATTCATCAGAGGAACTTAGGCCAGCCCCTTTTTAATCATCCTCTATTTATTATAGATGATCCTAATTGTTGTCATTATTGCAGATGACACAAAAGATTGGGAAGAGAAGGCAGATGCTGGAGCTGATCACGTGAATGGCAGATGATTATTTGTGAGCTGATAGATCTCATTAATGCCACTGAAGGCCTCATTTGCATTTCTCACTCCTTGGCTGCTCATGACTAAGCTCGTGGGGAGGGAAGGTGGCAGAGCCCGCTCTGTGGGACAGTCCATCCCAACTGATCCAGCAGCTGATCCCCCCGGGCTTCTCTTAACTCCTGGGGCAGGGGAGAGGGGGGGAAAGGACAGGATGGAGAGAGGAGAGCGAGGAGAAGAGAAAGGGAAGGAGCAGGAGGAGACTGAGATGGAAAAGAGATGGGGAGGGGAGGGAGAAACAGCAGAGAAGGAGGAGAAAAGGAGAAGGGGAAGGGGAAGGAGAAGGAGAAGGAGAAGGAGAAGGAGAAGGAGAAGGAGAAGGAGAAGGAGAAGGAGAAGGAGAAGGAGAAGGAGNTAGGGGAAGGAGAAAGAGAAGGACAAGGACAAGGACAAGGAGAAAGAAGGAAGGTGCCTGAGTGATTTCCCAAGGCGCCCATGTGGCCATGGCTCACACAAAAGTCCCACAGGTGCAGATGACCAAAGGCCCTCCTGTTCCCCAAAAGAAAATGGCCCTTTAACCTCACCAACACGAGGTTCATTAGGAGGAATATTGCCCCACGTTAATTACTAACCAGTGTCAGAAAATGGCTATTCCACCTCCACAACACGAGGTTCATTAGCAGGAATATTGCCCCACATTAATTATTACCAGTGCCTCGCATCACTCTGAAACCCTGGAGCACGCTGAGTAAAACAGGTTTATCAACAAAGGACATGACAAAACTTGCTGGAAAAGGGCCTTGTGCAGGCGGGGAGCCATTCACCCTTTGCCTTCCCTAATGGAGCTGTGGTTGCTCACGGATCGTGTGGACATGTTTACATATTTATCCTTCACAATGCCGAGGGAATAACTGACACCAAGTGATTTATTTGTTTAATGTATCCTGTTAGTGCATTCAGGGAGCTATTTCCTTGAATTAAACCATTGTTCTACCAGATCCAGAAAATATTCCTGTGGAAATCCTTCTGTAGAAGGGTTTGGAAATTCACAGGGAAAAAAAATCAAAGGCCCAGAGCGCAACCCCTGTGATTCACTTCAAATCTGCAATGAAATGTCCAAATCTTAAAGCACCACCTCCCAGATGCAAGCACTGAAAAAAATCCTGTAATTACAGGTTTCTTTTATAGGTCCCCCGTGCGCCTTCCAATATCCAGGGAATACGCGGAACAGATTTCCAGCCTTTTTTTCCGAGCACAAAAGCCACACAAGCACCTGAAGAAGGTGTGATTGAAAAGGAAGATGCATCCAGCAGCACGTGCCTGCACCGCTGCCAGAGCCCGACGAGTTCCCTCTCGCAGCTCCCGCGGACGCTCCGGATCCGCCGGACGGCGGGGCCGGAACGAGGAGCGCGCGGAAATCCTGGGAAGCACGGAGCGATCGGCGGCACTTCCCCCCCTCCCCACCGCCTCACTGCGTGCAAGGCAGCCTAATTATATCTTTTGCAAAGATGGGTGCAGATGTGCTAAGAACAGCGCAGAGCCCCAGCGCCCGCGGAACAGGTGGAGCCACGGCGCTCTTGAGCAATTCCCCAACAAATGGACGAGCCTGCCCTTCTCCCCTCGCCGTATTTTTGGGACTCCAGTCCGACCAGTCACTCGAGCTGCCCCCTCTCACATTTCTCACACCTGCAGCCTCCCTCCGGCGTGCAGGGGAGGTGGCGGTGAGAGGAAGGGCTCTTTGTTGCCTGTGGAGTGGGGCCAGCGGGTGCCGGAGCTCGGCAGGAGCTGGGAATGCTGCAGCCGGAGCGGGCACGGGCACCGCATGCAAATGAGCGCAGAGTTGTCTCAGAGTTGTTCTTTTAACACAAAATACTAGATTTTTTTTTTTTTCCCCCGTTACCCGGCATTTAATATATGAGATGTGGTCGGAAAAGCCTGGGAAGTGAAATCCCTGTGGAGAGAGGCGATGGGATGAACTGGCAAAGGCACTGGTGGGGGGGCACTGACGAGGTGGCACTGGAGGAGATCCAGCTGTGGGGGAACGCGGATAAAATCCTAACAGGGGCTCCAAAGCAGCAGGAACAATGGAGCCTGTATTCAGGCTGGGTTCAGAGATGAGAGGGGAAGATAGAGACAAAAAAATGAAGTGAAAGCTTTCTACTGCTAATTGAGAAAAATGCCAGGAAATGAGCGAGCTGGAGCTGCCAGGAATAATGCGGGAGACTGGAATTGGGGATGAGAGTGTTTGACAGGAGCTACAGCCTCTGGCAAAGTACAGCCAAGACTTTGGGGGGCATTTTTATTTTATTTTCTTTTTTCCAAACAACAGCAAGCAGGAGAAATGAACTTTTTTCTTGATTGCTGAGGAGCCTCCTGGCATGGCATTCTAAGTTCCCTAATTAAAGACAGGTCCTTTCTGGGATGCACCATTCCAGCTGCTGGGAAAACTCAGCCCCAAGAAAAACGGCTCCAAAGCTGCTGAAGACGTCATGGCAGCGACTAAACGGCGCTTGCCCAGAACGCCAAGGACACGTCCAGGTTCAAACTTGAAGACTCTTGGTGAGGAGACGTCTCACAAAGAGAAAGCACGGGCAATGAAAAGGAGAAGGAAAAACCTCCTGGATGCAGGGAATGCCACCAAACCAAAGGGCTGCCCCATCCCAAGGAGGAAGAAGGCCCAGCTGGGCAGCAGGGGCTCCCAGCGAGGGGAGGAATTCCCGCGGTGGGACTCCAGAGTCACTCACTGCCATAGCAGCAGTGATGTTTCTGAGGCAACAGGCGAGCGGGGCTCTGAGCCCCGGGCCAGCTGCGGGGTAATCTGAGCAGAAATCTTAGCCTGGAGAAATGTCACTGCCGTGGGGGGGCCCGCTGGGCTATCTTTAGCCATCCCAAAGTTAATCACCCAAGCTCCCCGCGCAGGCAGTGGAAAGCGGCTGGGAGCTCCGAGGGGTGATCCTGGTCTATTCCCAGCACCACGGCGCGGGCTGAATGACCCTCCGGAGGTGCTGTCACTCTCTGCTCGCTGCAGGAGGCACCTCTGTGCCCCAGCCACAGGAAAGGACCTCTGCAGGTCACCTGCCCCGGCCTCCCACCCAGCAGGACGATCCCCGAGGAGCAGCAGCTCCAGCCTGATGCTCGAGTGGCTGTAGGGCACTGATGGACACCCACGGCCTCCCTGTCATCAGCCACCAACTGGACACACAGCTTTCATCCCCGCCCTTGGGGCCTGGTGGCCAGCAATATCCAGCCCTGTCAGCAGCTGCCATGTGGGAATGCTGTGGGAAATGGTGTCAAAGAGTTCCCTGCACGCCCATCCATGGCCACCCATGTCCCCACGGCCAGGCCACCCTCCAGCCCTTGGAGGATCAGACTGGGCCTTTCCAACACAATATCTTTGACAAGTCCGCATCTCCCACTCCCAATTTCCTTTCTTGTCTTTCACGTGTTTGGAAACAGACTCCAGGATACGCTCACCGCCCTCTCAGCGATGAGAAGAGTCTGAGTAGTCCAGATCCACATTTCCCCAAATCTGCTCCACCTTCCTCAAAGATGCACCTTTTTCCTCTTGTTCCCTTTCCATGCACCACAACTTTCATGAACCACTCACATCGACCCCACAGCTTTTCCAGCCTGAGCCTTGTCCAGTGACATGGACTTGAACGCCTCCACCTCCTCCAGGCTGTCCCTAACCCACTGCTCCCTCATTGACCTCCATTCCTTATTTTCCCAAGCAGGCTGGGGCGTGAAGACTGAGACCAAAAAATCACTGAATATTTTCGCCTTTCATGTACCAGTTATCACTAGGTTGTTCCACCCATGGATCAACACTTTTTTCTGGATTTTCTTTCCCTACTCCATGCCCACACTGGAGTCCCCTCACCAGCCACAGCTCCATCAGCCTTTGGTCAGCCCAACTCACCCCACAGGCCCCAAGAATTTTCCATGCCTCCCTTGTTCCCAGTCTTTCTCACTTTTTGCCTGCTCTCTTCTTGCATTTTGACTCTCTGAGAAGCTCCTTCCTTCACCGAGTTGGTCTCCGCTGAAATTCCTGATCTTCCTGCACAACAGGATGGTTTGCTCCCAAGCTTTTCTTCAAAAAGCAGCCATCGCTAAAGGCTGGTCTATAATGTTGAGGTGGCTGAAATGGCTGAGGTGAAATTCATCTTATGACACTGACAGAATCTCGACACCAAGCACGGTGAGAGGCCTGGGCAGCAAACAGAGGAGGTTTTGCAGAGCCCTGGTGCCGGCCAGTCCCAGTTTGCTTTGATTCCAGTTGCTGTAACCCACACTAAGGTGAGCAGCAGGAGGTCAGCCATGGGGGCCCAGCCACTGTTTGGGAGCAAAAATGAAGCATTTCAAGGAAGCTCATCCTGAGAGGTCAGCCTGGAGCCAGAGCCAAGCCCCGAGGAAGCCGGTTAGAGCAGAACCGGACAAACCTGCAGAGTCCTGACTGGACCCACCAGTACTGGCTGGGGTGGTGATCACCAGCCAGGTCATGAGAATCGGGTCACCAAGGCCACCAGCACGGGCTGGCAGCTCCCTGCCAGCATACCCCTGTTAGAGGAACCAGAACTGCTCAGCAATTAGTGCACAGCGCCGTGATTGCGGCTCATTATCTCTGCAGCTGGAGAAGTCGCTGGGTTTGGCCAGGCTTGGTGGGAATGGCACTTCCCATCAGCCAGTCCTCCCGTGGAATCGGTCAGGGTCCCCTGGGGTGGGCAGCAGGGCACTGAGAGTGCCAACAGCATCCTCCCTTCCAGGAATGACGGGGATGCTGCTGCTGGATCCAAACGGGGAAGCTCTGACCTGATGGAGGAGTCAGCTGGGGGGTACGGCTGCAGTTTTTCAGGGAGGCCCTGGATACCCCCACAGACACCTCAAAAACAGACTGGAAAATGGGGGGGATGAAGCCTGACTTTCATTGCCTTCCCAAGATCTGGATTTCCCAAATGTTGCTGGGAGTGAAGGACCAGAGCTTCAAGGGGCATTGCAGAAGATGTTTCACCAGGAATCTTCATTCCCACACAAGAAACAATCCTAGCATCTCCAACTGAAACAGCATTGGGAACACTTGGAAAGGAGAAGCTAATAAAAAGTCTTGCTCCTAAATTAAACTCAAAAAACACTTTTATATCTATTTCGTGTGTTTTAATGTGTCTGATTGTACGTCAGCCGTGTAAAGCCCAGCTTTGAAGATGCTACAGGAAGAGATGAAAGCTCCAGATTCCCAAAGCAAAGCTCCACTGCATCTTTTGCATGACAACGAGGTGCAAAAACGAGGCGTGAACACCAAGAACACCTAAAGGTGGCTGATAGAAGTTGATGAAGCTTCCCAGAGAGGTAATTTCTGATGTGGAGATAAGCCTAAAGGTTTAATCTGAAATGCTAACGAGGAAGGAAAACTGGAGACATTCTGAGGAAGGATTTCGATTGGAGATAGCATCTCCTGTAGGGTGGGAAGGAGTGTTTCACCACAAGGCAATCCCATTTCCCTGTGTCCTTCCCCCCGAGGGAACAATGCAGCGGAGGTGCCACAAATCAGAGGGGTAAGTGACAGTGCTTTTATGGTGCCAGATGGAAGTAACAAAATGCAGGAAGCATCCTGTCAGATGTCACTTAGCAGCGCTATCACCGGGGAATCTGGGAATGGGATTTGCCTGCATAGTAGGAATTCCTCGGTCCAGGGAGAGGGAGAAGCAGAAATGGCAAGAGGGGCAGAATCTAATCTTGGCCTGTTGAATGAAAGGGAAAGATTCCTCAGTTCCAACTTTATCTCAGGGTTTGGAACATTATCCTCTCACTGACCATGCTGGTTTCTCATTCCCTGTAGGATTCTTGCCTTAATCACAAGACAGGAGGAAAAATACAAAGCAAAAGAGGAGCTCTCCTACCCAGGGTCTAACAACAAGAGCAGAACACGGGCAGCGCACACAAGGGAAGGAGCTGCAAGGAGAACACCGGGAATGATTTGTAGGGACTTTAACACACTTCGAACACATTTCTGAAGACAGAATTTCCAAGGCCATGATGAATTTTTAAATTAAGAGAATCCCCATCACACCTGCATTCCACACGGTCCTCAAAGAGCAGTGGAAGGAGTCCAGAGAGCTGGGATGGAGATGTCCATCATTTTGGATGGGAAGGAAGCCTCCAGTCCAGCCCTAGAGCTGAGCCTGAGGATTTGAAATCCCAATCCCAACTTCCTGCAAACCACAGCGTGCCCATATTGTGTTTTTGATGCTCTAAGTAAACAAGGCCAGGCTCGGTCACAGCAAGAACCTTTTCCTGTGCGAGTGGAAGTGTTTTCTTCCCGAGCACACGTGAGTGCAGGAGTGTGAGAAAGCCCTGGAAAACTCAGGATATGATGATGCAATGACCTCGGCACCCACCTCGGATTTACCTGGGCACTGCATTATCTCATTTGCCACATGTGGGCTGGCTCCGAGAGCGCTGCGGAGCTCACACGTGCAGGAAAACCAACTTGGATCCTGGAAGCAACATCCTTGTGCTAACGAGGCGCTCCACCTCAACTAATTAGCCCTGCCTTTCAACAGCCTTAATTAGGTGGGGCACCATCCTGGGCTGTTGTGGCTGGACGGTTTCCGGTTCTGGAGCTGGCTCAGCCACAGCCCGGCCGAGGATTCCTATGGATTCCTACGGGAGCTGGGTGTGCTGGAGAGGGGGCTCTGCTTGTGCCAGCCCCCAGCCGAGCCCAGGGGCTCTCCCCATCCCAAACTCCTCCATCCCAAGCTCCTTCCATCCCGGGATCTGTGCACAACCGCCTCCTGCACCCCTGCGGCCGCCCCAAAAACTCCTCCTCTGAAACCCTGACTTTCACAAGAGGCCCAGGGCACGGAAGGAACTCCCCAGCCAGACCACAGCGCAACGATTTGAGTTCAACCGGAGATAAAAACAACCCCAGAGCCTGAGAGACGCAGAGCATGAACTGTGCTCTGGGTCACCGCTTCAGAGCAGTTTGGCAAACCACGAGCAAAAAGGTCCTCACTTGGATCTGCCCCCAAATCCAGGTGTTGCTTTCATCCCCAGACCCATCTGGAGCCATTAAATTGGATTTTGAACCGGGTTAACCTGAAGATAATAAAACTTGTGGTCTAAAGAGTCTGTCAGGAGTGAAAGTGCTTTGTGGTGAAATGATGGAGTAGGAACTGGAAGAGGAACCTCAGGGATAAATCCTGGAAGTTCAAAGCACGATGCCGGATCTACCTGAAAAGCTCCACTTGGCCACTGGCACTGGAGGTAAAGACAAAGTTTATTAATAATCCTTAGCTCTTCATGAGGAAAATTATTCAGAAATGGTAAACAAGGGGCAGAGCAAGGCTGCCCACATCACCTCAGCCATGTAGAACAGGCCACTGGTAAAACATTAGACCCGTCTAAATCAGCTTCCTTGGCTCCTGGGAAGGTTAAAAGGTCACCATTTAACACTAAATTGGACTCCATTTCCTCTCAATTTAATTTCCTGGAGTTTTTTAATATGAAAGCTAAGACTGTGGCCTGGAAGCATCCCAAATATAATCCATAGGAATTCTTTAAGACACATAGCGCCCTTTGTGTCCGCACGCTTTGCTCAGGCCATGGAAAGACAGGACTTAAAGTCACCCCCTACATTTTGAGTGACCATTTCAAAGTTACTAATTACAATATAGAATTAAATGGTGTTTTTTTCCATGGCTAAATGTAATTACTTGAAAGCATTATCCTTTAGGACGGCAGCTTGAAAAACAGCTTTGATTTGGAATTTTAATCTGTTTTCCTCCGATAGATATTCTATGTACCCAAGGGGAAACGTCAACCTCGCCGATTCACCTCATGTGAACTCTGCGCCCTCGGCTTGCCTCTCACTGCAATGCCTGGGACTGTCATCCCCCAGCTGAAATCCGGGGCTATCTGCACGGAGCAGAGTCACCCAAGAATGCAGAATGTTGCAAAGAATGGCCTGTTCGGACCGACTGGGGTGGGAAGTCACGCCGTGAGTCAGCGCTATCGGCGGATCTGGGATTGCAGCGCGGGACACCGAGTCAGGGAGCAGCACCAGCGCAGACAGCTTGGACAATCTCAAAGCACAGCAATTCAAAAGCTCTTTCCTCATCCACACTTCTCCAGCTTTGGAAAATGCAGAACATTTTGCACGCGAAGCCAGAGAGTTCTGGGACAAAACACGCGGGTTTTGTCCATCCTCACACCATAACTCTGATTTGGGCTGAGCCTCAAGCCCCAAACTCCAACTCCTCAGCAGCTGGGAGCAGAGCTAAGACACCCCTGTGCTAATCCTGGGGATTCACCTCCCTCAGCACACAACCTGTGACTCACCGGCCTTGCTGTTTCCCCAGGTGCACGTAGGGCTTTTGGAATAATCTGTTGAAAATCCCGGAGTGAGTCCCACGGGGAACAGGGTGGGGAGGAAGAGGGAGATGGCAGGATCCTACAAAGCAGCATCATTTGTTTTGACAGCTTTTAATGTTCCGTATTAAACCCTGCACGTGCTGATCTCCACCTGTGAGCTGCGAGCTGAGGCCAGCACACCCTGGCTTTTTAAAAGGTGTGTTTGGGACACGGGGCACAACTGGACCACATTTTCCCTGAAATGACCAAAGAAACAACATCACATTCATTCCCTGGTTATCCATAATCAGAATTTGATATTATAGAACACAGATAATGATTTATTTGTGGGTTTTTTTTTTCTATATCTCGATTATTTTAGCCAAGAGGTGATTAAATGTGAGGGTCTGAGTCGTGTATGACAACATTCCTTAACCTGGGGTCAGTCCTGACCCAAATCATGACCCAAATCATGTTGTTTACACCACAGAGATGCCTTGAAGGGGCAGATGGCATAAACTTGACCCAGTAATGACAGGCAGACTTGAAAGTGCAACCACTCCCCAAATGGCTCCAGCCAGCAGAGGTAAGAACAGCCTTTCACTCTCAAAAACCATTTGATTAAAGCCCTCAAAAATACATTAATTTAAGCGCCTCAACCCGAGTTCAAGGAAATCAAAATGTCAGCATTCAAAGCACCTCTTATTAACAATTCCAGCTCAAATATCAGATTGAACGGGCACAGAAATGAAAATTCCCCTCTGAAGGTCAGCTCTGGGCTGTGGATTACTCCGAGGGTTACTTTCCCTGCTCTGAGTTTCCTACTTTGTGGCACCTTCCAGAAGTTCTTCCACACAGCAGCATAAGCGGCACCTGGTGTCAGCCTTGGCCGAGCTCTCTGCGCTGCCACTCACACTGTCACTAATCCTGGGCGGTGAATTCAGCGCAGTTCCCACCATTCCTGTGGAATTCAGGCAGCACACGACTCCCCACTGGAGGCAACGTGCACCAGGAGCTGCTCCAGCAGCACTCACAGCCACCTTTGCAAGTGGAACAAAAGAGGGAGCAGCTGCTGCTGGAAAATGTGGTGTGAGCAGCATCTCTGCTTGGGCTCCTCCTTCCCCATCCACGGAGTGTGAGGAGCAGCTTTCTGGGTTTTACCTGCATGAGATGTTCCCACTGGAAGGGGATGGAAATGCTGAAAAATTCCATGCAATACAGCTGAAAGCCAGCAAGCTGCAAACATTTCAGCACCAGGAATTTTGGGAAATAGCCTGCCCAAAGAGCTGGAATTCTGATGGAGGCCCAGCAGTACCTGACTAGAGCTGGATGGGGACCGTGGTCCATAAAGTCTAAACCAGACACACTCTAACTGGAAACTTCTCCCTGGAGTTCGCTTCTTCAAGAGGATCTTTGGGAAGAAAAGGGAGGAAAACATTTCCCAGCTGTCCAATGCCAGTAAGGTCCATTTCCAACAAACCCTGCACTTGTGTGTGTTTATTCTTGGAATTTTTGTAGCAGGACTGGCCCCACGCTGTGCTCAGTGACAATCCCCACGGAACAGATGTTATCCCACATCCTCCTGGGCTGTCCCAGACCAGCACAAATGCTCCCAGCATAGATCCAGACGTTCTGTACCCGAGTCAGTAACAGCAGGGACACGATTTTGGGTCACTTCTTGTAAAATTTATACAGGGAATGAGGCAGGCAGGCAGGGAAGAGGTGCAGGAAAACAGGCTGGCTTTTCCACTTCCCAGAATTCTGCCCTGGTTTTTCAGAGAACACAAAGATTGCTCTGACCAAGTCCTGCTTTTGTCAGCCTAATACATGGTATTTAAAGAAAAAGACATGGCTTGTAAAATGTGACATTTCAGAAGCATTTTGGTATGAAGTGCTAAGCTTGTCAAACCTCCCTAAACACATGCTTGAGGCATGAAAGGTCTGACTGGATTCAACCCACTTGGAATGAAAACATTGGGGTGTCTGGAATATGCTCCAAGGGACCTGGCAAGCTGCAGCCAAAGCCTCTCTCCAAACGCTTGGAACCTGGAGGCTTGGAGGTACAGAGAAAAAGTCTGTTTGAGAAAGCTTTTGAAGAGTGTGAAGCTGTGGTGGAGGAGTTTAGCATGCACAGATGATTAATTTCCTCCTGGAAAGGGAGATTTCTGACAGCAGGATATTTATACTGGAGTATCTACATTAAAATGCACAGTTCCTTTAAAATTCAGTTTAACCATGGAGTTCCTCAGCACTGAAAAAGGGCCACTGATCCTGGCTCCCAGCAAACACCTGAACCTCGGGTCAGATCCTGCTCCTGGCTCACGTTTGTCACTTCCAGAGGCACAGTCCTGACTACAAAATCAAAAGATATTAATTGTCAAATCAACATCCTGCAGGATTTTGGAGAGTTTTTTTAATTCTGAATTCCTAAAATGATTCTGTGCTTGAATGCACACCAAAGCCAATCAATGTTGCCTTTAGATGTGAGAATATATCCCACAGGGAGAGGTGTATTTCAATGGTTTTTAAAGGCTACTGCTTAAAAAATGTAAATGTTGGGCATCATACATATTTACAGAGAACTGAATGAACTTTGAATAAACTGACAGGTTTGATTAATAACCATAAATAATTAGCAGCTGTTTCCTTTCTGTCAAAAAAAGGTATTGCAATTATAGCATCCTTAAGGCTGTCATTTGCAGGCACTTCTTAGAGAAAACAATATTACAATGAAAGGTTTCATTAACTCTTAGTGTAATGTCCCTCCCCGGTTGCACAATGATGCTTACATTAATTAGCACACCTTGCTTGGCTACAGAAATCATTTTTAGTTCATCAGGAGATGAAACTGGTGATAAAACCAGAACATTTCTGGGTGATTTGAACATCGAAACAGTGATATGTTCATTGTTCATTATCACTGCTTGGCATCTGGGGAGTCTGAATCAGAATGGATGCAATTCCACGTGGAATAGAGGGAAAAGTGCTAGGGCAACCCTTTGCTCCCTCTTTTAATTCTACCTCGATTTTTAAAGCTCTGAAAAGTTTTAATCTTTATACTCGTTATTTTGTAATTGTAGAGTTAAGTTTGGTGGGCAAAATGTCCCTGCAGAGGACAGCAAATTCCAATTCAGTCCTTCAGGAAGAGTGCTGGATATTCCCCTCCAATCTGGAAGCAATCCCCAATAAACCCCACCAAGGCTAAAAAACACAAGAAATTATTTGGTAATTCCTGCCCAACTACGAACCAAACGATCTGGCTGCTGAGAATCAGAACACAACGCTGGAAACACTTTTTAAAACTCAAGAAGAAAGCAGCTCACACTGGGAATCAGATCCTGCAGGAGGACAAAGGTTTGGCCATGGGGGCTGGCTCTGGGCTTTGCGCAGTGCATTTCCCTGGGAATGTCTCCACAGGGAGGTTGGGTGCTGAGAATGTCTCCACAGGGAGGTTGGATGCTGGGAATGTCTCCACAGGGAGGTTGGGTGCAGCCTCTCCCACTGCCATGGCCAGCTGAGCCCAGGCCACAACGTTCTGTACGGAGCTCGGCCTTGGGGAAGGAGAAACTTCCACAGAGCTGCGGGGGCTTTGGGGAGGCCATGGCAGCTCCCACTGCTGGAAATGCTGCGCCATGGAGGCTGAAGGGGCTCAGCCAGGGGGACAAAGAAGGACCCCATTCATTCATCCCTAAGGCATGCACAGATTGTGCCCCACAACCTACAGAAATAACCCAGCCTGCCAGAGCTTTGGTTGGGGTGGTTTGGTTGG
>VZTX01020668.1:0-32314 GCA_013400915.1 Pardalotus punctatus
AGAATAAAAAAAATGAAAAAGAAAAATATAGAATAAGACTAATAGAAAGATTAAGAAAGAGAAGAAGAAAAAAAGGAATGAGAATAAGAATGTGAATGAGAAAAAGGATACAAATAGGAAAAGGAACAAGAATAAAAAACAAAATAGAAAAAGAAAAAAATGATAAGATTATGAACAGGAAGATGAATAAGAGGAAGAATTAAAACAAGAATAAGGAAGAAAAGAATAAGAAAAAGAAAAAAAGAATAAGTTGATATAGAAGAAGAAATCATAGTAAACAAAAATAATAGGAAGAAGAAGAATAGAGATAAGAAAAATAATAGTAAGAAGAAGATGAAGAAGAAGATTAAGTAGTAGTAGTAACATCAAATTGTTATTATTGTTATTGTAATAATATCAAGTTAAAATACACTTCCACTCATCCTCCAGCATCACGGAATGGTTTCGTTTGAGAAGGACCTCAAAGATCATCTGCTTCCAACAGATTTTCTTCTGTTCTCTTTTTGAGACCTCTTTCCTATTTCTTTCTCTCTCTATCCCTCACTTTTCTTGTTAAATAAAACCCAGCAAAATAAAATCTGGATGTTGTCATCAGATGGTCTCATTTGCACCTTCATTTGGGCAGGGGCATCTCTCCCCAATCCCATCTGAAGGCGTTCTGTGCGCAGCCTCCACTCCCAGCAGAGCGGCTGCAGCTGCCTGGGGATCTCCATCGCTCCTCTGAGCTCATCCCAGCAGCCCCAAATCCTTCTCATGCCGGGGCCCCCAGACACGGATGGAGCGGTGTGGGGCAAGAAAACAAAGGAGGTTTAGTAAAAGGAGAACAAAGACCGCCTGGTTCAATAAAATAAGGTTATTTAGCTGAAGTCCCGAAGAAGATGTAACAAAGTTTCTAAAACATAACAGGTTTTTCCACCTTAGTCCGCAATAAGTTATAACAAACACTTGTTCTAAAAGAAATGGTTTGATGCTTGGATCATTTATTCTGCTGCCTGTCTAGAGGCATGTTATTTTAATCTGATGGTAAAAATAATATAAAAGTTGTATGCTTTTCTAATAAATATTTCTGGCCTTATCAATGTCAGGGGCCGTGCTTTGCTCACCGATACGCTGCAATATATTCCAGGTGGAGTCTCAAAAAATGGAGTAGAGGGCCCTTGCCAGGGGAGGTTCCTGGGCTTTCCCACCTGGCCTGGGCATATATTAATCCTTTAGATTCCATGTTTTTCAGGGAACACTCAGAGCCAAGAAGCCCCAGTGGAGAGCATCAACAGAACACTGTTAGGATTCACAGAGCAGTGAGGTTTTCTACTTTATCTGTCTCTGTCACTCTCTTTCTCTCCCCATCCCTTTTCTATTTCTCTCTCTCTCTCTCTCTCTCTCATATTTGCTATTAAATAAAACCCATACTATTGACTTTGGCATAAGGTCTCATTTGCACCTTAATTCAGACAGAGACATTTCTAGTATCTTTAATAACCAGACCGTAACACTTGGGCACCAAAATCCTGAATCCTGGCTGTGGCAGCCAGGAATAATTAGAGTAGAATGTGTAATAATAGCTATTACATACTTGTTTTGGTTCTAATCAAAATATTAGCACAGTTTACAGATTAAATTGTAAAAAGGAGAAATACTGGGCTGAGAGAAGAGAGCTGGCTTCCATCATTGGACTTAATGTATTTTATTAGAAACAAAATAAATTTAAATCTGTCTAATGTTATGTGTGTTACACATGACTGGGCAGGAGAATTCCTCTGGTGCGAGGCCAAGTACAAGTTAAAGGAGCATGTAATCATTTCTGCTGTTAATGGTCTGGCCAGAGCCACTGGCAGGGGAGAGCTGGGCAGCTCCGTACCTGAAAGGCAGCAGATGATGGCTGGATTAGCCATTGCTTGGAAGGAAAAAAATAGAACAAATCCACAATTGAGGTTTCCAGTCTATTTTCACTTTGCATTCCCTTTTGGAAGGGTGGAACTTGCCAAACTCACATCCTGGGTTTGACTTACAAAACAAAAAAAATAAAAAGTAACTTTGTCAAAGGTAGTTTACAAATGTAAAACTAATATTGACTGTTGGCCCAGGCTCTTTATTGTGAGTTACAGAGCTATTTTAGCAACAGAAGCAACTGAAATCTTTGAATTGCCAAGTAGGCCAGTTGAAATAAAATACTGGCATGAAAGATGGAAAATGAGTGCTCTATGCCCTCATGTACCTGCTTCCCTTGGGCTACTTTTGAACCTGCCTACTTATTCAGCAGTTTCCCTCTGGTGCTGATTTCCAGTATTGTCCTACCAGACATTTCCATTTCCTTCCTCACTGGGAGGTTTCTCTCTTTCTGGCTGTTGTCTAATAACCATGCTGTAATGGCTTAAAAGTGCAGGTAATGTGATGACTTTGTTACATAATTTCTAAGCATAATAAACTGAAAACCTATGAAAACCTAAGTTGTGCTTTGATGTCTTCATAAATACTGGCCTGAGTCGCTCCTTCTCAATATAAACCAAAAAATCAAAGTGGTTTATGCTTTGTGCTAAGGGGAAAAATCTGATTTAGGGCTGAGTGTTTCCATTGTCCTGTGAGAAGGATGAGAGAATTTCCTGAAAGAAATCTTCAGCCAAACTGAGGGTCACAGAAATGGGATGGTACAGCTCAGTGTCTTTGTCTAAAGTACATGTGAGAAGGAAGAGGAAGAGGAAGAGGAAGAGGAAGAGGAAGAGGAAGAGGAAGAGGAAGAGGAAGAGGAAGAGGAAGAGGAAGAGGAAGAGGAAGAGGAAGAGGAAGAGGAAGAGGAAGAGGAAGAGGAAGAGGAAGAGGAAGAGGAAGAGGAAGAGGAAGAGGAAGAGGAAGAGGAAGAGGAAGAGGAAGAGGAAGAGGAAAAGGAAAAGGAAAAGGAAAGAAAAGGAGGAAGGAAGGAATGATCAGGACATTTGTTTAATTGACAGAATTATGCACCGAAGAGAATAAGTACATTTACTGCATGATAATTTGATACCTTTACAAGAAATAAACAGAAAACCATTGCTGTTACACATTCTTTTTGCAGAACTTGTCAGTGGAGCAGATCAAGCAGAGCTGGCCGTGGCTCAGATTAGATTCCCACAAATCCTCCAGGAATCCCTTGCACAGAGCAAGGGATGCCATCTCTGCCAATCCTGCTCCCGAGCAGAGAACCAACAAAAAAAGCCGTGGATGGTGAAAATGTGAGTGTGATTTGCCTGGCTGAACCTGGGAATGCTGTAGCAGAGGTTCCTGGTGGGATAGGAAAATGCAAGAAATTAGAGGGAAAAAAAAGACCAGTTCTTCATGACTTATTAAAACCTTTTCCCCAGTGTTTGTCATGGAAAGTTACTCTGAATGCAGAGTGGAAAATATTGTTCTCCCGGCCATGTTAAACAGATTAAATTTTATGGTATTAAAATGCAGACCAAATATTTCCAGCCTCTTAAATGAAGCTGTGCTAACAGGATTTTTTTGGAGACTTGGGGGTTTGTGTACCATCTGCCCTGCATTATCAACAGGCAGTGCTCTATATGGATCAAGAAGGAGCTGAGTATTAAAGCCTGAGATTTAGCTTGGGTAATCCTATTCAAACTTCTTTTGAAGTTTTTTTTGTTCAATTCATAAGCATAAATTCAGGAAAACTTGAGGGCTTTAACAACTACACAAAGCAAAGGATCCTAATAAAAGAAAGATTCAGGTTTGTTTGTTTACAGCTCTACACCTAATATTCTTTATTAACAGATAGCTCAGAAAAGCAGATTTCTTCACTGGTTTTCTGGGTTTAATGAGTTTTATTTATTTTTCTTGCTGCAAGTGTCCCTGTTTCTGTAGATGTTGGGTGCTCAACAGACCATCTAAGTCATGGTCTGTTTAGGACAACTGCATTTGAAAATGCTGGCACAAGGGGCTGGCTGAAGGGCACAGAAAAACCTCACAGCAGAGGGGAAAATGAGCACAGATTTCCAAGCACTCTTCCTCCTGCTTTCAGGACAGAGAATCCTTCCCCTTCTGAAATAACAAATTAGCCAGTGAAAAACATTGACCAACATCTGGCTGTAAACCAAAAGGATATTAATGAATAATTTGGATAAAAAACATTCATCTTTATTGAAAACATTTTCCCCTTCCTTATTTTTCTCCATTTTTCTGTCAGTTTTTTTCCCCATTTCTTTTTTGTTCCACAATCTCTTCTTTAGCTTTCTGTCTGCTCTCATACCCAGCTCTATAGTTAACACACTGGACTCTTTTTTATCCAAGTTGCCCAATTGCTGCTCTGATCTATTCTTTCACAACAGCTACTCTCTAAACTCAGAATTAATTTTCTAAATCTCTGCTATCTATCACTAGAGTTTTAAACAGACAAGCTTTAATTCCACCTGCTGCTGCTTTCATCAATTAAATTTCATTTTCAGTGACGAAGAGGAAAGATGCCAAGTTTTATGGTAATTCCCATCAACCACTAATTTGAACCTGTCAGTGTAGCAGCACATATTGACAAAGATTTACCCCTGGGAAAATCATTGTCTGCTTTTGTGCCGAGGACGAGAGATGACAAACAATAATGAAGTGTACAATGCTGTCAAGAGCAGTCATGGAAGATCATCTGTTAATTGTTTCTTTCTAGTACCTTCTGGAAAGCACTTTATTTTTTTTTTTCCAGACAAACACCTAGTTGGAATTGGCTGCTGGATGGAAACAACATCCTGATATCTGTACCGAGACACCCCGATTAGAAAATGTAATATGCACATATTGATATATTTTAGGACAGCCAGGTGAATGGAAAGCACAGTGAAGTATTAAAAAAAAAAAAAAAAAGATTGTTCTATTATGGTTTTTGACCTCTTCAACTGGCCAAAAGGTTCTTTGCATGAACTTTTCTGATAACGTTGCCTAAGACAGCCAAGAGCTGTGATGTGAGATTGATAGGCAGGACGGAAGGAGGGAATGTCAGGGCTGCTTTCCTTCACTGCCGCAGTGCTTCTCCCCAGTGCAATGGAAAATCTCCCAATCCTCAGCTGGGGGAGTCACTCCAGCACACAGGAATGATCACAGCAGCTCTGCAGAAAGGGCTGTAAAATACCTGACTGTCCTGAGAGCTGCCACAAAGGTTCCCTTTTCAATCAAAACTATTAGCGGGAAGAGAAAAGCCGTGAATCACTGCAGCACAAAAGTTTTCCATCCACCTTAATTACTGTCCGTGGGGAAGGCATTAAAAATCCAAACATCCCTTGTCGGAGGGTTACAAAATGATGGTGCAGAGCCCCAGGCAGCGATATGTGAATGGCTATTCAAGCACAGACCGATAAAACGGGATGGGGCTTTGTCCCAAGCGTTTTCCTCCTTGCTGGAGGGAGGTGAGTGCTCTTGGATTCCATCCATGCACAGCCCCAGCGCTGGCTGTCTGTGGCAGGCAGCTTCTAATGAATCATATTTGTACCTGAAAACTGAAGCTCTCGCTTCGTTTAAAGTGAAAGCTCATTGTCATTAACAAAAGCCGCATCTGGGAGAAAATGAGCTATAGAAATGCAGTGACAAATAATACTCCGAAAATCTCCGGGGTGGTTATGAGCACGGAGTATGAAACACTGAATTTGGCTTGTTCAATGCTGTTGAAAAGGGGAAAAGCTCTTTGTTAGTGATTCCCAGAACATCCAGACAAATACAACTTCTTCTGAAAAGCATATTTTACTGCATAATGACAAGGGGCAAGTGGAGGCATTAATTGGCCACTGGAATGGCTTCACTGCCAGTCAGCTCATGGGAAGGGAAATCTTCCAAATGCAATTAAAATATCAAAGTTAACTCGGAAGGGGTTGATATCTTTCCAGAGCCAAGGAACTGAGGGACAGCAGTGATGAGAAATGATTTTACTGTTCTGGGTGTGAACTGGGGAGCTGTGGCTGTTTGGAACAGAGGAGGGCCAGGACAGCTCGGGCTGGGAAGACCCTGGAGCTGAACCAGAGAAAGGAGTTTTATGGGAATCCTGGAAAATGTCTGTCGTGGCATCCTTCCCATGGGCTTTTCTGGGAGCGGAGGAAAGGCCAGAGACCACCCTTGTGCCCCCACCTCCCGATCTCTCCATGGGGCGCTGATGCCCCAAATTCAGGGAGGCC
Organism: Pardalotus punctatus; assembly: GCA_013400915.1. Lineage (NCBI taxonomy): Eukaryota > Metazoa > Chordata > Aves > Passeriformes > Pardalotidae > Pardalotus > Pardalotus punctatus. The sequence goes on from VZTX01020668.1 coordinate 6,120, forward strand.
ACATTTATTAACCTGCTCCCTGGAACAGTAGGATTGTTGGAAAATATACCAGTTTAAAAATTTTATATAACTTTGGTCCAAGGTTTTGTTTGTCCTTGCCCGAGGGAGGGGGATTTTACATTGTTCTACCAGGTGGAGTCTGATGAACTCAGCATGGAAGTCACCCAAAGATAAGGGGCCATCAGCAAAACATCAGTGGCCACCAACAGAACATCCAGGAGACATCAGTGGCCATTGACAAACATCTACTCCAGAGCCACCTCCAGCAGGGGTGAAGACATCTGGTCTGAAAAGGAATTATAAGAAAAATTGAGGAATGAAAAATCTGATTAGCATCAGAGGCGAGGAAATTCGGGTCCAATGAGATACTGAATATCTAGGGTTACTCAACTCCAGTCCAATGAACTTTAAAACAATGTATGTCTATGGGATTTGACTGTATAAAGTTTGGGGGAAAATCCTGTAAAATCCGTGTGTCATGGAATGATTCTCTCTGCACACCCGGGCTCTGTGTGGATGAGATGATTTCTGTGGTACATCCTGGCCAGAACAACATCTTGGCCAGGAAATAAAGTAATGCCTTGACTCTCTAACACTAAAAATGTTGTTGGAGGGTTTTTGTTTTTCCCGCAGGTTCGGTGACAGGATCACAGCACAGAGGAAACACGGCTTCTTAGCCGATCTGAATTGTGGAAGTAGTTGGGATTGCAGAACCATGCACTGCTAAAAACACTTCATGGCTGAAGTCCTTTTCCAGCCCACGGGAGCTGTGAACGTTGGGTTGAAGATGAGCTGGAATCTCTGAAGTGCAGAGGAGAATTCTCCTAGAGGAAATGAGCTGTTCCAGGAAAATCTGTGATACCTAGAGAATAAATTAACCAAAATACTAATCATGCATCTTAATGGATTGTCCTTTTTTGGTTTTTTAAACAGATGCCTGCAGGAGATTCAGGAGAGACTGAGATTTTTAACCCTGTCATTAAAGTCTCTGACTGCCCCTCTCTTATTTTGACTTTCCTGATAAAGAGTCAATTAACTTAAATGGCCTATGAACAATACTTTAGACAAGTCCATCAGTTTAGTTGCTTTGATGGATTTAAACTAAGTGGAAAAAAAAAGAATAAACCTAAACCCAGAAATCTTATTCGTAATGAGCCTACAACCATCTGTGGGCTATTTTTGGGTGTGTTGCTAATGACTCCCATTATTCAGTTGTTGAGAAATCTCCTTGCAGAGGGGTGTGTGTGTCTGAGGGCTGTGAAGGTGGCAAGCACCTCCTGACATGAGCATGGACACAAAATATGGCTCTGCTTTAGGTCGTTTTTTAGATGCATTGGATGTTGCAACTATAAAGCAACTTTGTTTTTTTTGCTATTAAATTTAATAAGTGCCTGACTCATCATATAATTATATTTACAGTTCTGAATCTATGTGCACCTGATTTTAAAATCCCTCAGCAAAGCACTTTCATACCTGCTCCTGTCAATTTTGGCTTCCATCAGACTCCAGCATGTTTCAATTCAAAGTATTCTGAAAATCTTTCGTTTATCAGGAATTAAACTGTCAATGATCAGTGACAATTAAAACACAGCTTCCTCCTTATCTTGGTATTTCTGTAGCTCTCTACTTCAGGTTTAATATCTCTGGACATTATTGCTCTGTGAAAGAACAGGTTGCTGTTTGTCCTTCTAAAATTTATTGTGTTGAATAGACCTGACTGCAAAAAATATATTTTAAATACACAAATATGCTAGTTAAACATACTAAAATCAATTAAATACCTTTTTAAACCTTTTTTTAAAGGCATGTTATTTTCTTATGTCCTCTTCTCTGTGTGTGGCAGTCAAAACCAATTGCATGGGATTTTTGCTCTCAATATTTTCTGATTTTGGAATAACAACACTGTAGTACCTTGTTTCTTATTAGCACCAGGGAAGGCTGAGACTTGTTTTGCTTTTTATTTATTCATTTATTTATTGCTTAATTACAGCTACTCCACACATTAATTTAAAAATGAAATCATGCATATGCTTTATTGCTTAAAGGGCAGAAACCTAACTACAGGTAATAAAACAGGATCCACAGCGAGGGCTGCTGGGAGGCAGGCAAGAAATGCATTTTTTGTTAACTGGGGTCATCAGAGAGCTGATTTTAAGGTAATGAAAGGGGCAACATGTGAAAACAGAAATAAAATAGGAGAAATGACCTCCCTGTAAATCCAGAGTCCATCACCAGCTCCAGGAACCTGCTTCCATTCCGTTTAATTTCAAGGTTTCTCACTTTTTTAGTCTGAGGAGAGTCAAAGGGGTAAATAAGCTCCATCCTTCCATAAAATACAGTGCAACACCCTCTGTCTTCCCCATGCATGTTTTTGATTTCTTTCCTCTGCTTGAGCACTTTTTGTTGGTTTACTTTCCAATTCCCTTTGTTGTTCTAATTTCCCCCTCAGGGCTTTTTTGGTCTTGTGTACACTTTGTTATTTGACCATCTCTTCACAGCCTTTCAAGAACATGAATTTCTCTGGTGTTTTTCATCTTCTTTCCACAGTTATATTTTTTCCCAAGTATTTCTTGTTTATTTTTTTAATGAGAATTTTTGTTTTCGCCCTTCCAATCTAGGTTCTTTTCTTTTTCCTTTCTGCTCTCTAGTAATGATATTTTTGTCCATGTAGCTTTTATTTCTCTCACCTCCTAACTCTAGCATCTCCCTTTTGTCCTTTTCTTTATTTTTTCCCCCACTTTGTTGATCCATTTTGTTTTGTTGTCTCTGATTTATCTCTTTTTAATGCACTGGGGTAACTCCCATGTTCTTTCCTTATGCATGATGGTCATCTTAGACGGAAACTGCATTCCATAACTAAAAAATTCCTAAAGATTACTTTGAATCCCACCTCCTTTTCCTTCCCGCTGTCCTTATGTTTACTCTTCCTCACAACGAATGAGTATTTTCCAGTTTAAAGACACTTTGGTATCCTCACAATCTAAAACTTCACTTGTCTCTCTCTCAGCATCAAAGCTGAAACAATCAAAGGGAGACACCTGTGGGACCTCTAGTGCAGACCATTCATGAGATGAAGACTCTAAATTATCCTGGAGAGAGGGGAGAAAAAAAGGGAAAAACAAAGCTGGAAATTGTGGGCAAAACGACAGCTGTCCTGCCTTTTGTAAATCAGTGTGGATCTGTCAGCCAACAGCCTGGAGCATCGTGATGCAGGTGCAGAGTGTGGGAGAAGAAATCATTCTGTGTGTTGGTCTTAATTACAAAAAGCACAGTGTGGCTTGGAGCTGAATCCAGGTTTCTCCTGGCTGCTGTCAAATGGGACTGATAAATAAGGGTGGTTTGGTGAGTAACAAAGGGAATTTAATGATCCAGATGCACACTTGATGCTCTAAAATTAAAGAAGCAGGTTTGTTGTGATCTCCAAGCAGTGATTACATGGTTATTTTGGTTTCCATTCATGTATTGAAATCTGATAGAAGTTCTGATATTGGTTGATTGATTTGGCTTTTTTTTCCCCCTGAAAATGTCATGATCAGATTCTTCTTTCAGAGTGCTCTACCTGCATTATAAATATCAATTTAGGCTGTTCAGTAGCTCTGGTGATCAGCTTTCCTTAGTTAACCTGTGTGGTGATGAGAAAGAACAAGGTGGAGTGGCTTTTCTCTTTATTTTCTGTACCTGTGCTGTTTGTGTGCAGGAGAGCAAATCTGGTAGTTCTCATCGCTGTAGAGTTGGTGGCCAAGGTTCCTGATTTTTGTCGGGATGGAAAAAGGCAATTGTGCATCCCTCTAGGAGGTTCAGTGTTCTATCGAATGTAATGGGGATTGCACAAAAAGCCCCTTTACAATCAGGTAGACACAAAGGTCTATGGTACCTTCCTTTTTTTTTTTTTTCTTCTTTTTTTTTTTCTCTTCGCAAAATTCCATGAAAATTACTGAGAACATCTTCAAACACAACATTTGGGGATTTAACTTGCAGGAATTTTAAAACTGGCCGATTCTGACAATGAAATGTAGTGGGATATGAAAGTCCTCCATACTAGTAATTTCTATGAAACTCTTTTGAACAGCAATTTCTTCTAGGATTATTATTCTGTTGCTCTATAGCAAATATTCCAACATATTTGGTACCTAATCTTCTGTGTCAGTGGTGAAAATCTAGCTTCTGTATTGCCTTGTGACTATTTTTTAATATTCCTATCCTTAGGATACCTGCTCATCAAGGCTTTTGTCTGAAAGCTAAGGCAGCACTTAGGTAAGTATTACCACATTCTTAAAAGGAGAGAAAATAAAGATACGGGCGGTGCTAATTTCTCCAAGGTCAGGAAGCAAGTGAGCATATGGGGGGTGGGGAAGTACTTAAAAGATGAAGAAATAAAAAATAACAAGGATCCCTACAGGTGATTTTAGATTGTTCTGTTAAAATTACAAATTGGCAGCATCACTAATGCCACTTAGCCCCTCTGAAAAAGGCCACTGATGGTATCACTCACTGAAAGCTGACAGGTACCCTTTGAGCCTGACCTTTTGTTAAACCAATTCTCCCCGACTTACACTGTAATGCATCAACATTTCCCATTTCAGGGAGGTTGATGCAGGGTAAATAGTCCAGAAAATTGGTGTGAGTGGAAGAATCTTCCCTAGAAAAGGGAAAACTTTCTAAAGTCGCTGCTCAGTTTTTGACAGGCAGGTCAGAATTGTCATTTCAGGTCAGGTGAGGAGTGAGCTCGTGGAACAACTCCGTTTGTAGGGCTGCATGCACAGACGTGGAAAGAGCAGTTTCCAGTGGAAGTTATTTCTTACACCACACTTTTCTGTACAAAATAATCTCTAAACACTCACAGGGTGAGCTGGGACTAAAAGCAGAGTTGCAGCAGAGGTATCACTGGCATGAGCTTTGTTAATTAGAGAATGCATTGAGTGCTCACCTGGCTGACAAAAATATTGACTTTTAATGCGGTTGGAATCAAGAAACTTCATTAAGTACTAATAGTTAATGACTTGAATAATTGGCCTGAGAGAGGAAAGAGATCAGCATGGATACAAAGAATTGTGCTGGTGCTAGCCCTGTAAACTGCAGAAAATAAAGCCAGGCTTTGAGAAAAACTCTGACCTAGGAAGGCAAAAACTCCCAGTCCAGCGCCTTCTCCGTGAGGTTACACGTTAATACAGGAGACATTCTGCACAACTTGGATCTGGAGCAATCTCCAAGTAATTTACTGCCTGAATGACTTCATGGAATTTATTGCAGCCACATGGATGTTGCTAGGGCCTGGTCGGGATCATCACAAATTTTACTTCTCCCCATTAAACCCTTGCAAACAGAGCAGGGAGCATTGATTTTTTTTAATAGCATCTCATTTTAGGATGATCATCATATTACAAAATGTAATACAGTGCTTATCAGAATCCCATAACATATAAGTATATTTTTTCACCGTCTTTGTCTAGTTTATCATCTCTTTCAATGTTTTTAGAGCAGTGTTTTGTAGTCCATGCATGCTCAGAAATATACATCTGAGGAACACTTATATTCCTTCTGCCAAGCAGATTATCAGTTATTAAATCTTTCCAAATCTCCCTGCTTTACAATGAAATCAAGAGAGTTCAAGTTATGCTTTTATAACTCTATTAAATGGGAAACTGTAATTCTTGGGGAAAAAAAAGATATTAACTGAGGCAATTTATCATGGAGTCTGAGAAGTAATCAACTTCTCTGAGAACAGCTATAAATACAGGTTTCCAGACTGGATAAAAAACCAGCCTTTTTGGGAATATTCAAAACCATGGGGAGTGAAGGGCAAACATCAGGAGGTGCCTCCTACAGCTGCTGCTGCTGCAGGGAGTTCTGCTCCTTCTCCAGGCTTTTCTGCACCTCTCCTCTGTGTCTTGTGGGACTTCATTTCTTCCACACCTCTGCTCTTGGCTTTTTTCTTTTTTTTTTTTTTTTATGGCTCCTGATCAGTAACATGCAATGTATAAGTTTCCTTTAGCTGTATTACACTACAGAGCAGCTGTTTAAAAGAAAAAAAAAAAAAATCAAGGCAGCTCATAGTTTGTGTGGCTCAAAGACAAGAAAACCCAGTGTTCAGAGCAATGCATGATTCACTACTGGGGTTATTTTCTGTTCTCCTCTTCTGCAGTGCATTTTTGCTCAGCTGAGGTGTTATATTTTATTTTATACTCCAGCATAGTCCAAGTTAACAATATATATCTTTATTCTAGTTTGCCCTTTGCAGTTTCAGCTTTAATTCTTAAAATTTGGCCTGTAAGCTTCAAGAGAGATAAAGAAAAGAGCCCCCAGCATCAAAGAAGTGGTAGCAGATGAAAGGAAACTCGAGAATGCCTTTAGGGATTAACAAGGAGTCTTGAGGAAAAAGGCCCTGAATATCCAGTCAGTCACAACCAAACCATGGAGAAAAATCTCTGTGAAAAAAGCAGAATTGTATGTGGAAGGATGATTGCAATTATTGAGGCAAAAGCTGAATTTCTGACAGTGGTGTGTGAGAGAAAGAATACATGGGAAGAAAAATTGGGGTTTGCCATCATCCTATAGGTGAAAGCAGAAATAGTGACATTCAGTGACCCTGTGCTAGAGGATTCATTATTTATAACTCTCTCTTGACAAAATGTAAAATAGTTCATGTTCCTCATGATCCCAGTGATTTGAAGCCAAGGGAGTGAGATTCTTTCTGATCTGCTCTGACTGTGCTGGGAAAAGTTAATGTTTCCACAGGAGATGTGGTAGAGTTGTGTCAGCAGATGTTTCACCTAAGTGTGGGTAATAATAAGAAAACACTGGCCTGCAATAAATCATCTTTCCAAAGAGTGTGCTTAGATAATGAGCATGTGAAAATACCCATAAGCAGCCTATTACTTTATGGAAATTCTTCGATTTTCTACAAGCTATGGAATAGGAATAAATACCTGCTACTAAATTCCACATCATTATTACATTTTTCTCAGACCTGCAATTAGAGAAGCTACCTTCAGGAGCTGATGGCAACAGCCTGTTGTGCTTTGCTGGAAGTGTAGAGTCCAAGAGCTTTGCCATGGGGCACTGAGAGCATCCTCTGGCTCCCTGAACACCCTGAGCCATTTGCTTGTTGTCTTTTTGAGCCACCCCAGAATCTTCACATCTGAATGAGTCAGTTACTTTTTAAGATAGAAGTTAATTCATTCAATCAAAAACTTTTCCAACATTCAAAGTACTTAGGCTGCCTAAAAAATGCAGCTGCTGTTTTTAAGTGTTCTTAATTATCTGCTGTGAGTCTTGTTAAGGATCTATGAACCATTCACTGCCTTGTGTGTCTTCAATCACAGAAAATATTTCACTTGTTTTATTCTAATTCTATCCAGCTCTAATAATTAACCCTTTTCTACATCTCCCAGTCAGGGCATCCAAGGGAAGGTGCTTTACCTAAGTGAGTAAATGAAATATTTTATAGAAAATCACCCTGCAATGAGCTGAGCCTACAGCAAACCAAACTTGGGTGTGTGAAAAGATTCAGCCTGAGCCAGACTGGTCTGCGAAGTGGGGTGAGGAAATGATGGGAGGGGGCTACAGCGACACATTTTGTGTAGTTCCATCAGGAAGAGGGGTGTGGGGAGCAGCTGGATTAGGAAAATCAGAAAAGCTTTGGCAGAGAACAGGCATTAACACTCGGTAGCCGGGCGATTGCAGCCCCTGACGATGGGGAGGTCACTCCTGCCCAGCTCTTGGTGGAGTTTTATCTCAGTCCTTGCAGGTTGAGTTGCCTCCCTGCCTGGCCCTCTGCTGCAGAGGGAGCCAGGAAAGAATTCAGCTGTAGCCTCTGGGAGTGCTGGGGAAAGCTGAGGGGTTTGGTAGTGTGACTGCCTCATGTTTCTGGGATTTTTCCACAACTATCCATGGCCCCACGGTGCCAAAAAAGCTTTGTGCCACCCTGCTCCTTGGCACTCACAGAATTGCTGGCACTCATCATCTCACAGGGCACAGTTCTGCTGCAGCTTGTAAAAGCCCAGGCTTAACTGGTGTGGGAAGGACCCTTCAAGCCTCAGGCTTTTGAAAAATGGATGAGGTTTACAACCCAAAATGTCATCACAGACAGATCTTTATCAAAGCACAGCTTACTGTGGGCTGCAAAGGCAGCCTGCTGTGGTGTTTCCTTCTGCCGGACATCCTGGGAGAAGAAAAAAGCCTCGAAAAATCAGGTTTAGGAATTATTTAAAGGAAATACCAAAGCAATCCAAAACACACTCTTCATGGGTTATTACATTACAGTAAAAACGTTAGTCCTGCACAGATCATTATTTTATCATTAGCTTAATGTCATCTGTTAATGAAGACACATCCATGCAGCTCTCAGATGGGTTTCACCGTGCTGCCCACACCCACAGATAACAGATGCAATTAAAATGCTGCCACAGTCATCATCCTTGTGACAAAGCTTTGTCAGGGTCCTTTTGATGGTGGAAGAGAGTTTTCATTTTACTCACATCAGTGTTTGCTTCCCACTAACCTTAATTTTGCCCATAGCATCAAGACAGAAAACATCCTATCTTAAATTATTTACTGTTCTGCAATATTACCCCTTTCTCTTTCTATATTTCAAGAAGGTGTGTGTGTGTGTGTCATATCACTGATAAGGAGGAAATTAAATAGAAAAGGAATAAACATCCAAACTATGATAGCCCTCTAGTGAAATGGTTATGCTAATTTTATTTTTTTTTTTTCATTTTGCAACCCCTTGGGACTACAATTTTTCAACAGCAGCTGCATCAGATTTTTNATTATGCTAATTTTTTTTTTCATTTTGCAACCCTTTGGGACTACAATTTGTTTCAACAGCAGCTGCATCAGATTTTTAAAAAAATAAAACCAAAACAACAATTCCACAAACTGAAGATTTAGCATCTTTCTACCGATACTATACATTTTTATCAAAGAACTAATTTCAATCCTGTTACATTTTATTGTAGGGAGGCTATGATTCATAGTGGAAAAGATACAAATTAATTACTTGCTCCTTGGGACTGCTTCCATGGATAAAACAGTTCCTTTCTTTATTTAAAGAAAGGGTGCTCCCAACGAACTGGTGAACATTTGCTCCAGTTTTTAATAGCACAGCAGGGCACCGGTGCAGCACACCTCTGTTAGGAAAATTAATCCAAAATCGCCAGAGGTGTATGTCCAAAAAGGAGCCAGAGGAGTCCTGTAACTTTATTCATGAACAAAGGGAGAGGTCATGGCCATTTCCCATGGGGTCTCTCAGATTGACAGAGGACGCAGCCTCTTTTATCCGAATTCCCGACCGCAGGTTCCCTCTCTCTTTTCCCCATTGGCTGAGGTACTCGAGAGGTACAGATTTCCCAGAACGCCTAATTAATGTACATCCCTCCCTAATACAGACATCCCCAATATACATCCCTCTTTTCTTCTTCTTCTGGTGTCTCTGTTCTTGTAGTCTATTAACGTAGTTTTGGGTAAATCTAACTAGGGAAATTCTTATGGAAATCCTACCCATTGCTTCTTCTATCTCTCAGTATCAAAGTTATCTTACCAGCAGACTCAGGTCTTATCTTTACCAGCCATTTGTTTGGAAAGACACTCCCTTATTCCTTTCAGGGTGGAGAAAAAGACAACAGAGGAATAAACTCACCTGGGCACAGCGTGTCCCAGCACAAGCATTAGGGGGAACGTGGTCAGCCTCACCTGCAGGGTTTGTGTGGGCTGTAAACCCTCACAGCCCTGAGCTGGACAAAGTTATGATCCTGCAGGAGACTGGTGTAGAAATGAAAAGCAGCAGTTCCAAACAGTTCCATCGTCCCCTTTTTAAATTCAGGAAATTACAAGGACTGGGAATTAATATGCTGTTATAAACTTTATGCCTGAGTTTGTCTGAAAATCACAACAACAGGGAAGCATTGTGCACCGGCTGAATTTCTATTAGCACATTAAAACAAACTCAGTGAGCTATACAGCAATGTACAGAAATTAAGGTCAGCTTAGTTCCTTAACCAAAATTTTGTATTCCGCCAACAATGTGTCTGAAAGGATTTCTAGTGAGGCCAACTCGGGAGCAACTGCTCCTCAGGTATAGTAATAAATGTATTTGCAGTGCAAAACATCTCTAAGAATCTTGAAATTGAGTCAGTTTTCTGAGATGATTTACAATCTGCAGTAAGAATCCTGGTTCTATTTATTGTTTTGGAGGAGTTTCAGACCTTCATCTGTAAGAGAAGAGTCTTGTAATGTTTTGGTGCTGGCTGTTGGCAGCTCTTAACACCTTCTATAATTTATGCCTCAGTGTAATCCAATTTCAGCTGTCTGAGGACAGAACCGCACTCTTGGAGGAAAACTGAGTTGTTTAAACTAAATTTGCCAGACAGACATGATTCCCAGCCCTGTGGTGAAATTTAAAACATTTTACACAGTTTAAGTGCAGATAATGGCAGTGACTGCACTGGCGTGCACACCTGTATCCCTGAGAGAGCCAGGAAGGACTGGCTCAATAAATTAATCAACAACTCAATAAACTAATCTGTAACTTGGAGTAAACATCAGGCTTTAAGTCAGGCTTATCTAAAAATCTAATCCAGTCGATGCCTGTCCTCATTGCAGGTGCTTAAGAAATGACAAAACAAGCACGAGTGCATGAGCTGCTGTACCATGGGGGCTTCTCCTAGGGAAATAAGGAAGTTTGGGAACACTTGGAAAACAAAGGAGAATTTTCATTCTGGTCCAGTCAAGGGGTGAATGGTACAAGCATCTTCTGTACCTCACAACAGTGGGAAATTCAGGTTTTTATCTATTAGAGGGTTGGCTGTAATCTTCAGTAGCACCTTGAGAAGATGCAGGGGAGAAAATGTCTCATTGAGCAAATGCCCTTGAAAGTGGTTTGCTTTTCAGGCAAAAAAAGATGTGTTTTTAAAGAGATCCTGAGCTTCCTAAGTTTGTTTTTCTTGCAATTCTGCAGTAGTGCCTAACTAGAGTAGCTGAGAAGGCCAAAAGCACTCTCCCTTAAAGACTGACTCCATCCCAAAAGTGCTGTTTGCCTGGCAGCGAGGCATTTACTGCCCCTTTCTGAAGTGAAAACGTGCTGAGTGACTCCTGGGGAAATACATTGTAATGAAAATTAGAGTCCAGTCTGAGGCAGCACCTTTCCCTCTGCTTCCTGCTCCAAAGGAATGATTTATCTGGATTTACTGAGCATGGGAGACATCAGTCAGGTCCTCAAGGGACTGTGGTTAGGAATGACTGGGTTTCATGTTTTGCCCATACTGGAATCTTAAACCTGGCATCCCTAAAACCTGAGCAAATTCTGCCTGCCAAAACCCCCTCATTGTTTCCCTTCTCCCCTTTCACAAAAATCAGCTGATTTATACTTGACGTGGCTCAGCAGAGCTGCATTAATTTCAGTAGAGGAGCATCACTTTCCACTGCATAAGAATCAGATTCTCTCTGGCTGAAAAGACCTATTAAATGCATTATTATTTCAACAGAAATGTTAATAAAAACCTGGCAGGGCACTGTTACAGTGAGCTGCTGGCTGTTTCCTCTGCCTGAGCATTTTGGCGAGAGGACATGCCTTTCTTCCTGCAATTTGATTTCTTGCACACTTTAGCGTCTGTAGAATCAGTGCTTTGGACAATATTAGGATGAGACTGAAATAATTCATTCGCTGAAGGCTCTGCTGGCTGTTTTTCCATGATTTCCAAGAAAACTCTCTTCTGATTCGCTGAGAGATGTTCAGTTTGCGTTCAGAATGAAATCTGGAGCCTCCATTGGTTTGACTTGAGCCTGGCTGATCTCTGAGGGAACCGAGTCCCTGGGACTTGAGAAGGAGACACAGCAGATCCCATGGTCCCTCTTGGATTTTAAACCTGTGGGAGGAACAGGAGAAATGTGGTGAAACTGCTGCTTGCCTTTTTAAAAATCAGCTACTTTAAAGCCTAAGTTAAAAGTGACATTACCAAAACCAGTTACCTATGGAACACAGAAAATTAATTAAAACTTGTGAAATTAAAATTGATATGTTATGTCATGTATTGTAAAATAAATAACGAGACTATACACTGAAGCTCAATGAAAATACTTCTAATATCCAAATGTTTTAACTTTAAGATATTAAGAAATAGTTACACTTGGGTAGTCCACAAAACAGAATTACCCAAATAATTTCCACCAATTACACAGAAAAATGGTCAGTCACTTGCTGATTTTATGTATGTAATAGAATAGGAGAAAACAACAGACAGATTCACCTTAGGTGCTTAGAAACCTTTGATTTATCACTACTAGATAGGACTGAAATCTCATTTTCTTCTTTTTCTTTCCATTTCTGCTTTGCTCCCAGTTTCTGATATTTCTTTCCCTATTCCTTGACTTTAAGAAGACCTACCATATAAAAACCCAAAAGCAATAAAACATAAAAAAACCCAAGTCAAGCTAATTTCTAAATTTTTTTCCTCAATCATGAAGTTGTGGGAATACATTTTTAATATACTCAGAGCTGTTTGTTAATTAGCAGATGTCATTGCCTTTGAGGACTGCAGGAGGTAAAATCAAAAGCCTTTGCGTACTTTGAGACAGCTTTGAAAACATGTCCCTACAGTGAACAAATGGATCAAAATATGCAAAAACAGAAAAGTTACAAGGGGGCTCAATTGTTAAATCAAAGAGATGGAGGGGAATTACAAATGTGCAAGCAACTGCCTTTGGGAAAGGCTTGAGTAAACATGGCAGAGCAAATATGCTGACAAAATCCCCTTTCCTGTAAGAGACAGGTCAGCTCACTGGTGCAATCTGTGATCTTTGTAAGGGCTCCAGAGTTGATTTTTATTTATATTGTTCTTTTCCAAAATTAAATCTACATTTTAAATCTTAACTCAAGCCATCTTAGTAATTAGTTTCAGCATCTATCCGTGCCAATCATTGCCACCGTAATTTTTGTTAATTAAAACTGCTCATGGCAAGGCGAAATTAAAAATGTAAATGCCTGAAGTTTCCCATCAGTGGCTGTTGTGAAAATTTGGAAGCTTTGTTTGAAAAGGCAACAATTTTTCACTGAAACAATTAATCTACTGCTGTTTAACTTCTGTAGCAGAGTATCGAGTCTGACCTTAATAGATGTTATAAATATTAACACGTAGGCTGTGCTTTGGTAAGCCAGGAGCAAATGAATCAAACGCTGCTTCCAGGCAGCATCATTTTCATTCAGAAAGGGATGGGCCAGGGCATCCCCATCCCAGCCTGTGCAGAGCATCCCCTCTTCCACCAGATGTGCGAACAGCAGAACACCTGGAACAGCTGTGCTGCTCTTTGTCTGCTTTCACGGGTCTCTTGCAACTATTTCTTCTCCCTGCCCCTGTTTTCTCATTGCTGTTGAGAGAGAAAAGGAGGGATCGAATTCCTCCTTGCAGGAACTCCACTGATGTCAGCCCCCCTTAGAAAACTTCATTCTTCTCGAAGGCAAAATTATTGCAAGCAGTGAGAAGGGTTTGGTGCCACATTAAGGCTCTGTAGAAGAGCCAGAATTCTCATACTTTATTAATGAGGATTTTCTTTTGACAGATGTGCTTTGTGTCCCAGTAGCTGTAAGTGCTATCAGTGTTACAAGTACTTTTATGGGAAACAAGGTGGTTACTCGCAGCTAAACACTGATTTTCAAAGAAGAGTTGATGTGAGATCCACAATGTAGCAGTTAATGAGGAGGTTTTGCTCAGCCTCCTGCTGTTCGTAAATGCTTTTATTTGAGGATCACGGGGCATCAGCCTGGGACATAACAAACCCACATTTTTCCTAGCTGTGCCACCAGTTTCTTGGGTGACCTGGATGAGCTTCTTCATCTTCCTGTGGCAGTTTTTCCTGCAGCAAAACAAGAATGGTCGTGGTGATTTTTGTTTGAGAAGTTGTATGGGGAGGAACGTTCAGTGCCCTACGACACGTAAGCATCGTTATTTCAGTTATAACGAGACAAACTTCTCCTTTTTAAAGCAGCTGTCTGTGGTTGATCCCTTGCTGTGAATGCCTTTGCCAGGCCATTAATGCTGATCAGCAGCAAACATTTAACAGGATTAATTACCCCTGCAGTCACCACCTCACAGCAAGTGAGGAATCTCCATTAATCAAGAGAAAACTTGGTAATTATGGTACCACTGAGTCTGGACCAGTAAAGGCTTTATTTATGTGACTGAAAACCAAAATGTTTGGGCAGTGCAGTTTATCTATTCCTACTTCAGAGCTACTTCTGAACAACCCCATCCTTTTCCCACCCCTACAAATTTACCAGGATTTTGTGATCTGTCTGCAACCTAACAGTGCTGTCCATTGCTGGATCTTGCTGGGCACGAAGGTGTCTCACACAGGGACTCACTGAACTGAAGAGATATGGAAAAACCAAAAACCAGATTGTTTTTAACCTAATCAAAGATGTAAGAACTCATTTTGCCCCAAAACCCTTCGAGGACTGAGGAGATCAATATGGAAATTGGAATTTAAAAAAAATAATTTAAAAAAAAAAAAAGGCTGCTGACTGAAAAATAATGCAGTCATACTTTTCATTGAATTTTGTAATGAAATGAGGAATACACTTAATTATACAATCCCAGAGGTAATACCTGAAGTAATCAGGTTTCTATTTGGTTGTCTTCTTATTCCTCCCTGCCACTTTCCTTGGGTAATTTCTAATCTCGCTACAATAATTTTTAAATTACTGCCCAACTTTTAAGGCATAAATAAGAATACGAAGAGGGCTAGAACAGTGCAAATATTCACAGTGTCAGCATAGTCTTACTTGTTGCAAAAATACTTCCCTGAAAGTCACATAACGAGTCCTTCCAAGTTTTTAAAACACAGAAAATAAAACAAAAACTGAAGAAAGGTGATATCATTTAAAAGGGACAAATTACAAACTTTGTGTTTTGGTGGTTTTTTTTTTTTTTAAATCTCTGTAAATGAGCATTTATCCCTCAGTAAATTGTGGCACTGTGGATTTGTCATGTTTGTCAACACCACGTGAAAAACAAGTCCTTGAGATTACCTGTGTTTAAATTACTTTACAAAGGACTACAACATATTATGAACTACAAGATTACATTCCAAAACTATCTTTTTTTCTCAAAAATATGCAAGAAATAATGACTGCTGGCCACACAAACCATCTCTATCTATCCAACTTGTTGACTTTTACATGCCAATCAGCATTTCTAATCCCTGGAAAGTCAGGGGACTTAAAGTCTTCCGGAAACCAGTTTTAACAAATACAAAACCTTGTGGTTTTATGCCTCATTTCCAGAGCTCCCTTTGTGTGCTCAACAATTTTGCACATATAAGATGTGCAGAAGGTTCGCATATTCAAGCCAAGTAAGAGGAGGATTAATTGAGGTTGTACATTCTGTTTCTGGAAGGTTTCTCCTCCTTTCCTGTGGAGGGAGGAAATTGCTGGGGACAGGAGCACTGGGGCTCCCACTAGGCTGGAAACAGCCCTGCCAGGGCTACAACATATTTTACTTGGCACAAAAAAGTTGAATTATTAAAAATGTAAGTCACACATTTTAAGCAGTATGTGTTAATATTTTAAAGCTACATTTACAAAAAGTTAGAAAGTTAGGTTTGGGAACTTGTGGTTTTGTTTGAGGAATATTTTTGTTAACAGGTTAAACTTTTTCTTTGTGTCAAAATCAAGAATGCTTTGTAAATATCATTCCTCTGACTTTGTGTCTCCTTTGGCTTTAATATTGTATAACTCATGCTAAATATTTAATTTTTTTTTATGTTTTCTGCTCTGACGCTTGCATGTCTGGGATCTGATTCAGATTGATCATTCTGTCTTCAAATCAGGGATATTTTATTTAAAATTCTGTGGAGAATGGAGAGCTTGAGAACCATTTTATTATGGAAAATTCATCCACAATAATCCACTATGTGAAAAACATCTCTGTTCCCCACTATGTGCAAAATGCAGCAAAGGCAGACAAAGAGAAGGAACACGAAAATATAAGGATGAAGATGGAACAGAACTGATAAGCAGGGGAAAGGTGCTTTGGGCTCCCCATTTTAGATCTCTTGTTCTTGCCAGTCAAAAAGTGGCTGTTTAATTTGTATTAAAACTACATTTCAGGTCCTTCTAACAGCAAAACTTCCAGAATTGCTGCAAGAATCCCTTTGTAGGGGAATAGGAAATAAAAGCAAGGGAGCCTTTAAAGGACAGCTGAGCGCTTGGGCTGTGACAGTTGTGTCCCCACGGGCTCTTTCCCCGGCCAGCAGCGGCGGAGCTCGGATCATGGAGCGGCTTCGTGGGGATCCCTGTTGCTGTCCTGTAGTCCTTGCTGTCCTGTAGTCCTTCCTCTCTCACATTCCTCTCCATCACCACCACAGGCAGCCGCCTGATTTCACCTGCTGAGGTGTCGCAGAATGTCACTTATTGTAAAATCCACACCGTCACCAATGTTGCGGGAAACCCATTTATGCAAAAATTCATTAAAGAGCAGCCCATTCAAGGAAAACCATTTAAGAACGCACCATTCAAGGAAACCCATTAAAGGAAAGGACCGTAACTTTCTTCCGCAACGACGAGGGGCAAAAAGCAGTCAATGACCAATATGATCAATAGCAAGCTTCAATCCGTTTATTTTTCGGGTTCACAGCCTTAAGTACATTTTTTGCAGCACCTAGCAATGTTACATGTCATAAAATCATTGGTTAGTAAGACTACTTGTCATTCTATTATTGGTTAGTTGTACAGTCACATCAACTTGTTCCTACCCGCTCGTGGTCCCTACAATCTGATTTTTTGTATTCTTTTGACTACAATCCCTCTTTCATAGGCCTCGGTACTTTCCAGACCACCAAGGACATCGTCCTTGCAGTTATCTTCAAAATTCTGCCTTCTGCTCACACAATGCCCTTTCTGTGCTCTGCAGGGGCAAACTCTGCAGAGACACAGATTCCAGCATTCCATGGCCGCCTTGCTCTTTGAGCCATTTCTCCACACTGAGGGTTTGAAGATGGGAACTTTGGTGACTGCAGATCCTGTGCTTTTAGTACCAATATATAAGCCTTGAAAACGGCTGGTTTTTCCCAAAGAGTTGCAGAAATATTCTTCTCTCGGCATCCATCAAAAGCACTGTCAGTCTTAGAAAAGTAATTTCTTCAATTCTGAAAGCTTCACATGTACTGGAACCACATGGTCATCAATACAGATACTTATTGAATTATATTCATTAAGAATTAAGGAATAGATAGTCTTTAAATCATGCAAATTTTGGAGTAGTATTTTTTCCAAGTCATTCCTTCTCAAGGGAAGATGAATTTACATCGTGTCCCCAGTAAAAGAATATTCTTGCTCCCCATTACAGGAGATACTGTGGAAATCCTGTTATCAGGGATCTGGGGGCTTTTAGCATAATCAAGAACAGAAATATCATTTCTAAACTTGCCAGGTCAGGTAAAGTTTGCAGAAAAATGCATCACAAAGTGAACTTTGCATCTGTTGAAACAGAGAAAATACTCCCTTTGCTCCACAGAGGACAATAGACAGGTTTGGTTTTTATTCAGCCGAGTGTCAACACGTTCATAATTTAGGAAAACAGCCTGGAAGCTTGGATGGGCAGGAGCCAGTGGCAGAGAGTTCAGCCCAAGTGTGGAGCACAAAGAGCTGGGATCCTCTGAGATCCAGCCACAGAAATCATCAAAACAGAGGCCAAAGTTCAGCTGTCCTTTTAATGGAAAGAAGCATTTCTGTCAGAATTGAAGATCTGGCTTAGAGTGAAATTTGTTTTATTATTTTATAGGAAAAGAAAAGGGATGTGGTTACATATGACAATATTTGGAAGTGCTCTCTTAATTTCTGTCCCGTTAAGAGTGCCAGTCATGCAGCAGATTATTGTAAATCCATCCTGAGTGAACTGGCTTCCAACCGAATATATCCCACCCTTCCTGCTCTCCCAGGAGTCCTACTCCGGAGAGCAGAAAAAATGAAATTCTGACCCCATCCCCAAGATTTGTAGCACAGGAATACAGCCAGCCTTTATGGCTGAGGTTCAAGGCAACAATCTGAAAATGTTTTGAAAGAGAGAGATAGAGGTACATTTTTTTGAGTAAGAAAATCGAACATAGATTTTAAACTCCCCTGCCACTTGCACTCTGGAAAAATCTGATTTTTTAAATTACCTTAGTCAGTGGTGCTTTTAAGGGCTGTTTTCATGTCAGTTTGTTGTGACAAAGCTGTTGTCAGATGCTTCTGAATAGTTGCGTGAAAAAATCACCACACATTTGTGCATTCCTGTATAAACTGCCTTGTTATAAGTTTAAATTCACAGATGCATTTCTTATAGCTCTGCTCTCTGACCCCAAAGTGAGTGAAGGTAAAAAAAAAAAAACAAACAACTCTTTATTTTTTCTGAATTTTTTCAACACTGATTGGCTTATTTCAGACAAGCCTTGTGAGGCCTGGCAGGACACAGTAGAAGTCCTGGATTTCAGGGTTGTCTTAGTCCTGCACATCATCATAATTCCCATTTGAACTTCTACTTCTCAGGCATGAGATGTCTTTCACTGACCAAATTTCTAAAAAGATTTTCATGTCAACTCCTGAAGGCCTCTTTGGGTTTTGGTGGGATTTGTATGTGCGTCTGTGCGTGGGTTTTGATGATTTTTTGGTTTTGATTGCCTTTGTTTTCTTGTGCTGAAGAGAGAAAAGTCAGAACTGGAAAGGTAAATAAAAGTACATAAAATCAGGGATGGGAACATTGCCACAGCGTGGAGGGCCTTAAAGTCAATTTATCACAACTGAAGCCACTCAAAGTCTCTCTTGCGTAAATGAGAATGAACTAAAACAGTAGATGCCATTATTATTCTGACATCCACTGCATGTTGGATGAACAATTTCACATTTTAAGGATTCATCTTAAAAAAAGATGTGAAAATTGTAGAAAATCAACAGTAAAGTGAAGCCAGATCTTCTGTCTTCACTATTTTCACTAAAAGGGAAAAAGCAGATGGATACTGCTAATGCCACAGAACATAAACCAACATATACAGCTCAAACAGGGCTGTAAAGAAATACATTTTATTCATGATTTGTGAGGCAGGGTTTTGATCTCTACTAGAAGGTCTATTTTTTTAAAATGGACTCTCCAGAGGATGATTTTCATATATATGGATACGTGGTATTTGTCTGGTAATAGATGCAGTATTTCAGCCAAGTCATTTCCTACCCTGCAGACACTTATAAGGACGGGGCACTTAATATGTCAAAAATGATGGGCCTTATGAGGATTTTTACCTCTACATTTCCTTTATCAGTGATGATAAAACTTGCTTTTTCAACACTATTTCAAAGTCAGATCAAATATTTATTGTACTTCTGGGAAATATTTACATAAGCTCTTTAAAAACTGAAATCTGAAATCTGAAGAAGTATTAAGACCCATTTGATTTCTTTCTGCAACTCAACGGGCCCTGAGAAAGCAGTTTAAAGTGTGAAAAGCAGCACTGGCAGGAAGCAGCCTTATTGAAGAAGAAGCCTTTGTTTTCTACCTTCAGTGCCCTGACCACAGATTTTTTTTTCTTTCCTGTGGTTTCCAGATTCTAATTGCTGTCAACAAGAGCCACAGCCTGTAAAGCATCATCACTGAACCAGCTCCAGAAGCTGATTTTTAAAATATTTTTATTTAATATTTTGAATCCTGCAGCTGTGTGGAATTGCTCTCTCTCTCTGACACAAATCTGTTTATTTTTTTCTGCTGCCAACATCATTGCATTAGATGATAATTTTGTTCTTCCACACTGCTGCATGATATTCTGCTTCTTAAAGGCTGGCTCCTAGGTGGTCATTCTTTCTTTTACTTAAACTGGGCAAGTGGAAAGTCTCAGACCAAGTTGTCTGGGAACTGTGGTGCACTTAAACCTCGTGTTCCAAAAACTGCATCTTTTCTTCCTGCCTGTGATCAATTTATAATTACTCCAGAGGAGAAAGAAATCATGCACAGCTAGAGGGAAGTCACAGGTCATCACTGTACTGAGATGGAAAGCAAGTTTTGTGAATCATATTTATGGAATTTTCCTGGGACTTCTATTTTTTGCTCCTGTTTCCCTTCAAGACCCAGGCCCTCCACCTATGGAGGTGGAGGATATGTAACTATATCAAAGAGTTCAGAGCATTTTTCAGGATGTTTTACAAAAAGAGCAGTAAAATTCTCCAAAGAACTCAAATCCCACAGCAAAACATTGCATAATGTTCTTAAAATGTACTTTATTCGGAAAAAAAGAGATTATAAAGCTGTTTTGGGCATTGAATATGGGATGCCTTCTCAGAAATAAGTCCCTGAAGCAGTTGGTGGCTCTCAGAGGAACTGTGGGAATAAATCCATCACCTGTGTCAGCAGGGCCAGCCCCAGGGACAATTGAGAGCCCAGGAACTGCCAGGAGCACTGCAGGAACAGCAAATGTGGGGAACAAAACCCGGCTTTAATGTCCCTGTCAGCTTGTTAATGTATTTACAGAAGGATTTTGTCTTTCACAGGTCATCCCAGCATTTTGTTTGATACTTTATATTGTATTATCAGACCAAGATTTAAGTACTTTCAGTGTCCCCTCAGCTTGTAAGGGACCCGAAGCTTCATAAACTACGAGAGCACAGAATTCCCACTCTTTTTGTGGAGGAGAGGCACTGGTGAAGGAATTCTTGTGGTTCAAGTGGCCGATGTGCCAGGCTGGTTTTTACTTCCCACATGCAGATTGCAGTGCTACATACTGAATTACACACATTTATTTTCCATGGATGTCTTCCATCCAGAGCCTTGATATATTGACATTGGCTGCCAAGCTTCATTGGACATTGGATACAACAAGTTGTAATGTAGACTTTTCCAAAGAATGTGAAAACCATGTAATGAAAATATTATACACCATGAAATAATTAAGGTTTATGCTCTCATAAGAATCATTTTTGGGCTGCATCCAACCTTAAATATTAATGTGTAGGTTATATAACATGCAGAAATTAATAACACTTTACTTGATATACACAGTTACCATAGTTTCTGGACATTTGAATTTTTTTATTTAGTTTAAAAAACCCTGCACAGCCCAAAACATTAATAACATGGATTAAAACTTTTTCCATCCATTTAATATGCAATATACATGAGGACACTTCTATTCCTCAATATGCACTTTATCAAACTCAGTAAATTACTGTGTTCACATTTTCATTAACTGTAGTCATGGAGTTGCAGAAGGCTCTTAAAATCTCAGTTTTTGCTCCATTTTCCATTATTTTTTCAGGAAGCCTGTCTTCTTAGAGACTTCTTCCTCTTTAAACATTTATGTCATGGAACCTCAGGTTGTCAGGAACACTGATTGATTCATCAGTGTTGAGTGTCCTGCATTGTTTCACACAGATTTCAAATCCCAACTTCACACCACTCTTGCTCTCATCCTGTATCTTAGAGCACAATGCACTGATGCTGATAAATTACTTATTAGCTACCAAAAAAAATAAAAATCCTTTGTTGTATAGAAAATGAAATAATGAACAAATGCTCTCTCAGGTTGCTAGGATGTTTCCAAAGCTCTGAAACTCTTCAAGCTTCTCCCCTTTCACCCATTTGTTGGATCACAGTGCCTGGCACCCCTCCACACTGACCTAAAGCAAGAGCCAGTGCCTGATCTCTAGGAATGCTCACCACTATAAAAACCTCAGGGGTCTGCCTGTGGAAATTCTGATTTCTCTTCTTGGGAAAACCCCCAATTTTTGGAGTCCAAATCAATCAAATTGTCACTGGACGCTGATATGTGGGATTGGCATTCTTGTTCTCTCTTGGTGTCTGTGAGGGATCAAACATCTTTCAGACCTCTGTCCTTTTTTTCCTGTGGTATTCCTCCAGGGATTTTTCACTCAGTTATAGAAATGTATTTCAGGGAGGTGGGTAAATGCTCATCTCCAGGAATATTCAAAGAAAGGACCATGAAGAAATGCAAGGGCCAGAGCTCCTCAGTGATTTTTTAGAGCAGTCATGGGTACTGGTGACTAGGATGAAATGAAAAAAAAAGTCACAAAACTGGCCTCATAGAAATTAAGTTTAATAGGTGAATTAAATAATTCTACACTTCATCATCTTTTTGGACCCTTAGAAAAAGAGAAATATATATGGGAAGGAAAATATTTTTGGAAAAAACCACAACAGATCACTTGAGATATTTCTCCTTTGGAGAAACTTGGTCAAAACCAAATGAGACTGCAGGCACTCATTAGAGTTTCTTCATAGTTCACCCCACAGCCTGTGAGAATTTAATTTATATATCCAGCCCGTTCAGTGGAACTGGATTAGACCATGCTCACATGGAGGAAAGTTTCTGGATAATTTTAAACTCTGAGTTGAAAGCATTTGGAAAGGCAGACAAGTATTTCAGTCGTTGATTAAAGCCATCTGGTTTTGCACCAAGCTGATAGAGTTCTAGAAGCTAAATATTCCACACTCTGAAATTCATATATTGATTTTATTTTTGTGTTAAATTTAGCGGAACTCTGATGTCCCTGAAATAGAATCTCCTTCATCAATACTTTTTATTTAATCTTTTTCTGAAAATGCAACATGAAATAAAAAGATCCCTACTGGGATTATTAAATTAGACTGTGATTAAACGGATCTTGACTTTAGAGATATTCCCTTTGCAAAAAAAAAAAAAAAAAAAAAAAGGAGAAAACCCAAAGGGTGAGGCAAAACTCAACTGTGCAAGTCTCCTGCTCTGTGCAAAACCTCTGATAAGAGAGAATGGCATCAGTTTTTAGTCAGCCCCCTTTCAACCAGGGACACTCAACCAGCAGAAAACTCACGGAGCTTTAAATGCATGGAGTAGAAATGATACCAGCAAGGCAAGAGCAGCACAATTTGTAATGCAAACAGAGCCAGGGCCCAGAGCGGTGCGGATTGGTTACACACCCTGATCTCAGGCTGGGGTTTGGATAATGGAATGCACAGCAACAGGAGGGGCTGGTTCACCAGGAGCTCTCTCAGCTCTAACTTAAGGCCATGGAAATCAAAGAGGTCCCAGAAGCTTTCACAGGAATATTCCTGCAATAATTTCTATGTAAAGGAGAAACCTAAAAGGGAGAGTGTACCTGTCTCTACTTTGGTTCCACTTTCTCTTGTTCAATCTCACAGAAGAATCATTTAAAATCGTGAGCCAAAAGCTATGTAGAATCAAAGCTCTCATTATTTATTTAATCATTAATTCAATAAAATGTGTTTTTGATGATCACCCAGAACTTTATTCTCCATATGCACTTAGTGAGGACAATTGCAGCTGTCTGGAATGAAATCTTTCCCACTGGGTATCACATCTTGGACACTTGATAGTCCCAGAGGTTTTAGTGGGTTTAATGGCATTACTGACCAGGCAGTTAAGCAGCTGAAAGCTTGGTATTTATTTTTTGCATAGCAGTCAAAGGTGCATCATTGTATTTAGAGAAGAGTGAGAAAACTAAGTGCCTTGATGTATTTTGCATTCTTGCTTGGCAATGGTTTAAGTTAACAATAAGATGTGAAAGAGGACATACAGTTAACCACCCCCAAAAATAGAAGTTTACATCTCTGGTTCAGTTCACATCCATTTGCTGTGCATCAGTCTCTGTGTTGGTGAGCTGCTGAAATTCATCCAGTGCACACCTCTGCTTTCCCTCTGACATCTCACAATATTTCCATGCCTTTCAGCTCTTCCAATGATCCTTTTATCATTGTTCACAAACCTCTTCCTCATCTCGTCCCTATTCCTCTGATGAATCTTCAGTATGTATTCGCCTGGCTCATGCACCCTGATTTTCACCCCATCTGACCCTGAAAACCACTCGGATTCTTCATTTTTCTCAACCAATTTGGTGACACAACCCTCAGTTCTTCTTTTGTTTCCCTTTTTCTGGTGTCTGTCCTTATCTTTAACTACCTTAAAATATCTATTTCCTTTAAGCATTTCATTTATTGCTTGGTTTTCTGATGTCAAGAAAATAGATGGAAAACTGTTGAGAAGAGCCTCTGTTTCTATTGTGCAATAGAAGTTCCAAAGGACCCTTCTCATAAAGCCCCAATCCAACAAAGAAAATAACCAAAATCCTCCAAAAACATGAGCAGCAGCACATTGTCCAAGGACACAGTGTAAAAACACACCATTAGCAAAAATATCTAAAATTAACTAAGATAGCAGCTGCTCAAGCTCTTACAAAATTGATCTCCAGAGGTGCAGATCACGTTGTCCTCAAATAATGACAAAGGAAAGGGAACAAAAAAGCTCTTTACTTCTCCAAACAGTTATTTTTTTCCGTTTTAAGAGTAAAGAGAGGTCTTTTGGGATGAGATGGTTTCAAGAAATAAGTTCCAATGTTACGGTGACCTGAAAGTGGCAGTGAGTGATGCACTGATCTTCAAGAGCAGATTTCTTTAGAAGAGAGTTGGAAAAGGCGTCAGCTGCAGGTTGTTTCTTGAGTTCCCACTTGCACAAATTCAATTGTGATTAGAATGAAGAGAGGGAAAAAGAGGATCAGCATTATTGCATCTCCTGTCACAAAGTGACACTGCGGCAATGTGAGAGCGTGGAGCTGGCACTACATTCTTGCCATCTCTGGCCATCTAGTGGCATCTTTTTCTCTACAAAATATAACAAATAAACAATTATTATTATCATTTCAAAGAGAAACACCCCAACAGCCCACATATGTTAAATAATGAGCCTGGGAGTACATAATTCTTGTTGCCTTATTAATGCTGTGGCATGGAAAACTGTTCTAGAAGTTTCACAGAATCACACAATCAGGTTGGAAAAGACCTCTGGGATGATCAAGTCCAACCTCAAAGCTCTGCAGCCTGGTGTGCTCCAGCACAAATGTCCAGTGCTCCTGCACAGGGATGTGTCATCTCAGGTGGCCTTGCCTGGAGTGAGGGACAGCCTGGGGACACCTGGAAGGGAAGGGTTCATTGGGACATCAGGAAGGGTTTGGTGCCTTGTGGTGCGAGGTGTGCTGCTTCATCCCTGCTTTGAGGGCACAAAGAGGTCTGTCACTGTGATTTGTCATTGAAGAGGTACTTTGGAGCAGAAATTACTCTGGTGAAAAAAATATTCTGGCTGTCCTGCAGCGTCCAAGCACCTGGAAATGGGACAGGGAGCTCTTTTCCCGAAGATGTGTCCCAGGTTGCAGCCCGAGGGGAAGGACAAGCATCCCTGGAGCTGGAGTCTCTCGCATCCCACGGTTCCTCTCCCCTCCCAGCCATGGATGTACAACCAAGACAACAACACCGTGTCCCTGTGTGGGGCAAGAAAACAAAGGAGGTTTAGTAAAAGGAGAACAAAGACCGCTTGGTTAAATAAAAGAAGGTTATTTAGCTGAAGTCCTGAAGACGATGTAACAAAGTTTCTAAAACATAACAGATTGTTCCACCTTAGTCCACAATAAGTTATAACAAACACTTGTTCTAAAAGAAATGGTTTGATGCTCGGATCATTTATTCTATTGGCTGTCCAGAGGCATGTTATTTTAATCAGATGGTAAAAAACATTATAAAAACGGTAAGCTTTTCTAATAAATGTTTCTGGCCTTATCAATGTCAGGGGACATTGCTCGCCAATACGCTGCATTGCTGGCCACGGGTGGCAGCTCTGGTGTGTCCCTTCTGTGTCCCTTACGGTGTCCAGTCCTGGGCTCCTCAGTGCAAGAAAAGGAGCTGCTGAGACGGTCCAGTAGGGGCCACAAAGATGATGAGGGGTCTGGAGCACCTCTCTGATGAGGAGAGACTGAAGGAGAATTTGCTCTAGAGAAGACTGGGAGTGGATCTCATGGGTGCACATAACTATCTCTAAGGGGTGCCAGAGGATGCTGCCAGACTCTTCAGTGGTAGCGACAGGATGAGGAGCAATGGCCACAAACTGAAACACAAGGAGTTTCACTTCAACATGAGCAAGAACTTCTTCACGCTGAGGGCGGCAGAGCCCTGGCACAGCAGCTCGGGGAGGGTGCGGACTCTCCCTGTGCGGGGACATCCCAAGCCCACCCGGGGCGTTCCCGTGCCGCCCGCTCCGGGTGACCCAGCCTTGGATGATCTCAGGGTGCCTTCCAAGCGGAACTCCCCCGGGATCCTGGGGCACCGCGCCTGCCCGCGGACACCGGCGGGGCCCGGCCGGGGCAGGGCAGGCGCAACTGCGATCGCGGGCCGCGGGGCCCC